>FR989929.1:5338779-5807424 GCA_905404155.3 Plebejus argus | reverse complement strand
AAATAAACCGATGATACGATTTATCTATGTGCATTGTTTTTACTAATTTCATTTTAGAATACTTCATTCCACCGGAGCCGTGTATAGAAAACGACTCCCCGTAAAAGGTTATGGGCCCAGAACGCAAGAAGTGCTAAAAATATTAATTATGGAATTAAGTAAAATGCAAATCTCAAAGTTGGATGGTACCAACTGGGTGCAGTGGCGATACAGGATGACTGCACTACTGAGAGGTATGGATGGGCTTATCGATATTGTGAATCGTAAAGTTAGTAAGCCAGAGAAGCCAGCAATCAATAGTGGCGATGCTACTGCTGCAGTGGCAATGGCTGAATACAAGAAGAATTTAGGAGAGTACTTGAAACTTGAAAGTACGGCTCTTTTATTAATTACGAACAATATTTCGGATGAAACATTAGATAAGGTGATCAGGTTTTCAAGTCCAAGTGATGTCTGGGATGAACTGCATCGGCTATACGACGGCGTGAACGATGACCGTCTGTATCATGCCTGTACGAGCCTGTTTCAGTTAAAGATAGACATTTCAGATGACATTGCAACTCATATTTCCAAAGCTAAGAATTTATGGCATAATCTAAATCAAGAGCTAATCAAAGCGGATGATGGGAAGGAGCTGCCAGAAATACTACTTATCTGTAAGATTTTGGATACATTGCCGGAGGAATATTTTTCCTTCAAGTCAAGTTGGTTGTTGATGTCAAAGAAGGACAGAACTATAGACAATCTAACTAGTCAGCTTTGTGCTCATGAAAGGGCCTTGACGACAACTTCAAAGGAAGATATTGGAAGCGTGTCAAGGTCCACAGGTGAAGCTCTGCTTGTTGACCGTAAGAGAGGAACCATTAAAAGAAAAACCAAAGCGTTTAAATGCCATAGCTGTGGAGAAGTTGGGCACTTTAAAAAGGACTGCCCTAACAAAGAACGGCTCGGAAAAGCAGGAAAAACCAACATGATGGCTATGCTGGTCAACGTCATTGATTGTATCACAGATCAGGAAGCGTGGTACGTCGATAATGGGGCCACTCACCACGTTACGATGAGAGATGACTGGTTCCAGAATTTTGACCGTTTCAAAGAACCACACATGGTAACCACTGCTGATGGAAAAGTCATAGATGCGCTAGGAAAGGGTTCGATTCTTATGAAGACAAAGGAAAGAACATTCTTAATGAATGATGTGTGGCTAGTTCCGAATGTCACGAAGAATCTTTTTTCGGTGCTCTCAGCACATGATATAAACACGGAAAGTTTGTTTACGTCACAAGGCACTACTTGCTCATTTAGCATTAAAGGAGAAGTGTGCGTGACTGGAAGTAGACATAAACATGGAGGTTTGTACAAACTAAACTGTAAAGTGATTCAACCCAAGAAGAGGGTGATGTTGAATGCAATTGACACGTTACAACTTTATCACGAACGTATGGGTCATCAGGACAAACGCCACGTGAAGCGAGTAATAGAACGAGAACTCGATGTAAAGTCAAAGGACAGTGGGAGTCTATGCGAAGGATGCATTTTTGGAAAGACACACAGGAAGAAGTTTGGTGTCCGAGAAAAAGCTGTCAGTCCAGGCGAACGCATTCACTCTGATGTATGTGGTCCATTCCCACCAAGTTGTTCGAAGTCTCGGTATTTCGTCCTATTCAAAGACGAATTCTCCAAGTACCGTTACGTGTACATCATGAAAAATAAATCGGAAGTACCTGAGTTACTGAGTCTGATGTTAGCAGATGCGAAGGCAGCAGGTCACCGAATTAAGGAATTTCTGAGCGACAACGGAGGCGAATTCGATAATGAAAAAGTACGCAAAGAATTGGACAAGTACGGAATACACCAACGTTTGGTTATGCCTTACACGCCTGAACAGAATGGCAATAGTGAAAGGGAAAACCGCACAATCGTGGAAATGGTTAGAGCAATGATGTATGCGCATGGAGAACTTCCTCAAGTTTTATGGGCTGAGTTGGTGAAGACTGCGGTTTACATTTTGAACAGAACAGGTCCAACTTCTGCGGAAGATAAATCCCCTTTCGAGCTGTGGTTTGGTAAGAAACCACAAATAAAACATTTGAGGATCGTCGGTTCTACGTGCTACGTGCATATTCCCAAACAAAAAAGGAAGAAAATGCAGAAGAAGGCACAAAAGTGCATCTTTATTGGCTATGACAATGACGATGGGTACAGACTATGGAACAAGGAATCAAACTCTCTGGTACGGGTTCGATTTTCGGGAGTGGCGGGAAAAGTTGAAAATTTTTTCAGCACTGAAAATTTAATTTGATTTTTATTGTAAAAAGCTGTATAATTGTAAAATATTGGTCGTATTGTATATATTTTTTAATTGTATATAATTATTTCTTCGTTCTGTTGGTAAGTTTTTTAATTATATAAAAGTCCCTTCACGGGACCAGGCGCGCCGCGATGTCTCAGCGGCCGTCCAAACGGAAGAAGAAGAGACTAATATCATCTAGTCCGGTGGATGATCAGGCTGAGTCGAGTAGCTCTGAACAGTCTGAGCCCACAGAGGAATGTAACAAATATGCTCCTTATAGAGTCAATGATTACAGCCGTCGCTATCCAGAGGACAGCGCAGCTGGATTTGAATTTGTAGTTTTTGTGGAAAGCACAGGTGAAACTCCTATAGGTACTCGCGACCTCATGGGTTTAAGTCGTATTTTCCAACAATCGATTAAGGGAATATCCTTCTTGAGAAAAATTAATAAATTCAAAGTTGGAGTCTATTTTAATCGGCCGAACTTAGCTAACGCATTTCTTGAAAATACTACTTTTTTACGAGACCAAAATTTAAAAGCAAGCATTCCAGCTGGTAGCACGGAGTTGACTGGTGTCATCAACTCCGTACCGACCGAAATGTCCAATCAAAAAATTTATAAAGCAATTTCGAGTAGTACAAAAAGGGTAATATGTGTACGTAGAATAATGAGAAAAGCTAAGGTTAACAACAGCTTTGTGCTGCAACCAACACAATCAGTGGCAATTACTTTTTCGTGCTCTACATCATTGCCTGAATATGTTTTAATAAATATGTGGCGATTTCCTGTTACGACATAATTATATTCCACCAGTGAAACAGTGTTATAAATGTTTAAGATACGGACATTTAGCAAAGTTTTGTAAGAATGCAGAGCGTTGCTCGATCTGTGCCGAGGCTCACAATTATAAAAATTGTACCCAAAGCCCAGATAAAGCTGTTTGCGTACATTGCAAAGGTAGCCATTTATCTATATCTGGAGAATGTAGAGTTAAAAAAATGAAAATAGAAGAAAATAAAAAAAAGTATACAACTACATCATATGCAGACCTATTTAATAATAAATTACAAAATTTCCCTTCATTAAATGAAAACACAAATAGTAAAGACTTATTAAATGTACTTCTCTCAAATAAAAACGCACTTACGTTACTCACAGAATGTTTAATTAAAGCTATTACTCTGAACAAGACTCAAAATGCAAGCATAAACTCACAGCTTCTTTCAGAAACAATAAAAGAAACTATAAAAGAAAAAAATAATAATCTTTCACATTCTCTGCCCAAGTAAATATTATGCAATGGAACAGTCAAAGCTTGCCAAGTAATAAATATGAACTACAAAAATTTCTATTAGATAATTCCATCCACATTTGTATAATTAGTGAAACGTGGCTCAAACCACATATCACATTTAACATGAAAGGATACTCTATTGTGAGAAATGACTGTGGTAATAATCACAATGGAGTAGCCATATTAATTCATAACACTATAGTCTATAACAAAATTAATACATTTTATGATGATTCTTTACAAAATATTGTTGTTCAGATTCAAATTTTTCAGAAACAAATTTCGATTGTAAGTTTTTACAGCCCAGGAAGCTGTACTCCTGAATTTAATAAGAAAAAATTTAATGATTTAATACAGACTATTCCGAAACCGATAATTTTTGCTGGAGACTTTAACGCGCATCATACTTTATGGGGTTGCGGCAAAGTTGACGCGCGAGGGAGAGATATTGTTGATGTCGCTGATGAGAATGATTTGGTTCTCTTGAATGATGGACGTCCAACCACTGTAGGGTCGCATAGATGGAAGCCAAATGCACTAGATCTGACTTTTGTTTCGGCGTCGTTAGCGTTATTTTGTGAATGGCAAGTTTCTTCGGACTCATTAGGTAGTTATCATTTGCCAACTCTGACAACATTGAATCTTTCTCCATCATTCTCTTCCCATAGTAACTTGTCACAGACATTTGAAAGTTTTCCTCTTCACACGAATCTGAAAACAGTAAATTGGGATTTGTATGAAAAAACTGTTAATCAGAAAGTTAAAAATTTTCAAATTGAAACATGCGATTTAATTGACAGTTATAATAGATTCTGTGCGCTTATAATTCAAACTGTTGATAAATGTGGCACATTTGTCAACGGTTTGAATAAGCCTAAGTTCTGCACCCCAACTGCTAATTCTGTTTCTCAAAGTTCTGCCTGTAGTAACAGTAAAAAAAAAGTTAAAATTCCATTAGTATGGTGGAATGAAAAATGTTCCAAGGCTGTACATGATTGTCGTCAAGCCTATGCGCGGTTTAAAGCGAATTCTTGTATTGAAACTTTTGTTGAATTTAAGCGTCTTCAGGCACATAAAAAACGCATATTGAAACAAGAGCGAAGACTCTCTTGGGAAAACTTTTGTAAATCTGTTAGTAGATTAACTCCTATGAGCCAAATTTGGATGAAAATTAAAAAATTCAATCGAAGTTATACACCTAGAAGTAGTTTCATTGATAGTGAATGGATATTACAGTTTTTAAATAAATATACTCCAGATACAGTACCAAATAATTATAAGAACAGTAATTCCAATGTGACAACATCTTCAAATTCTTTTTTAGTAGAGAGTTTTACACTTGAAGAGCTGAAAGCAGCCATAAAATCTCGTAAAGATTCTGCTTGTGGTCTAGATTGTTTATCTTACAAAATGTTTAAATTGTTAGACACCAATAATATGAAGGTGTTTCTTAATCTATTAAATTCATTGTGGTGCCATTCCATGATTCCTGAACAGTGGAAAACAGATTGTCTCGTTCCAATATTAAAGCCCGGAAAGGATATAAATGTTGCAGATTCATATAGACCTATAACTTTAAGTTCTTGTGTTGGCAAAATATTTGAACAGCTTATTAAACAGCGATTGGAATTTTTTATAGAAAGAAATCATATTTTACCTAGTAATCAGTTCGGTTTTCGGCGTGGCCGTTCGGCTAGAGAGAGCTTGAGTCATTTTTGTTTGGACATTCACAATGCTCTGTCTTGTAATTCAATATTGGTTGGTATTTTCTTTGATGTTGTTGGCGCATATAATAATGTCAATTTGGAAAAACTTTCAAATATTTTAACTTCTTTACAATTACCTGAAAAATTGGTAAATTGGGTGTATCATTTTCTTAGTGGTCGTAAATTATTTGTGAAATTTGAAAATAAACTGATTGGTCCAAGGTACTCCTACAAAGGAATAAGTCAAGGTGGAATTCTCAGTCCTTTACTATTTATTTTGTATATATATAAGTTAAATATTGTCTTAGGTCAAAACATTACTAACCTACAGTTTGTAGATGATTTAACTATATATTGTACTGCAGACAACTTGTCTGCAGCTATTGAAAAACTCAGAGTTGCTCTCCTCGGCCTTAAGGCCTATTATGATGATCTGGGCTTGGACATCAGCTCTGAAAAAAGCAAAGTTTTAGTTTTTTCAAAAAAACCTAGCAAAACAACAAACATTGTCCTACAATATGGAGATAGTAAGTTAGCAGTTGACAATACTGTTAGATTCTTAGGTGTGATTTTTCAGAACTCCTTCAAATTTAATAAATATATTGATTACTTAGCAAACAGGGCTTTAAAGGCTTGCAATATATTAAAGTCTTTAGCAGGCACATATTGGGGAGCTGATCCAAAAATTTTATTAATTCTTTACAAGGCTATTGTAAGAAGCCATTTTGAATATGGTTATGTATGCTTTGCTTCTATTCCACATTTTGTTGATAGACTAGATAAAGTTCAAAATAGGTGCTTACGGATTGTGCTTGGTGCGATGTGTTCCACACCCATAATATCAATGCAGGTTGAATGTAACATCCCTCCTTTGAAAATTCGCTTTAAATATTTAACATACAGGTTTTTGTTGAGAATTTCATCCATAAAAAATCATCCTCTTCTTGTAAAATTGCAGAGTGGTTCTTCTTCCTCTATTTTATCACATTACCTACCTGAAATTGTAAAAATAAAGCAAGACTATAACTTACATGAAAGTGACTTATGGCCTTGCTATATGAGCACATTTAGCTCTAAATATTTTCCACTAAAAATTGTAATTGATAATTCTTTGAAGTGCAAAGAAGATGTCTACCTTTTACTAAGTAACCTAGTTGGTTATCAACAAGTCTATACTGATGGTTCAAAGACTTCTGAGGCGGTATCAGCAGCCATATATTTATTTATTTTATTTATTTATTTATTTATTTATTTGTTTAAATCAGGCATCTAGGCCCATATTATAAATACCTTATAGACTAACATACATACAATTATATTAAAAACTAACACTAATTCTAAACACTAAACACGTATTGTCTGCGACGTGGGGCGCGACGTGTTCGGAAGTCGTCCTCGGAACCTCCTGTAGACGACTCCAATCGGCCAGAACTCCTCCTTCTCGAAGGTCGGCAGATGATGCGTCGGGACCCTCACCACAAAGGAGCTAAAATTGACTTTGTGGCGGGACTCCAAACGCTCGACCCTCAAGACGAAGTTTGTCTTGCTCCTGATGTAGTCCACGACCTGCTCCTCCGTCGTGGACCAGTGCAGCCTGGACACATACAGCGGCGTCGCGGGAGTCTCACGCCGCAACAGCTGCTCAGGTCCTTCCGGTGCGGTGCCGCGATGGTTGCGGACGACGGGTTTCTTCTTCCTCTCCACCTTTATAAACCCGTCATCATCGCACTTTCGGTCCTTTTTCAAGAGAGGACACTCTTTTGCAGGAGCCTCCTTTTTCCCTTTGTTTTTCGAACGCAGGGGAGGAGGCGGGGGGCAAGCGGCGACACTTGCGTAATTCGGCCGCGGCTCCGTTGCAGGCGGGGCGCGGGTGGCGGGGGCAGCGGCGATGACGTCCTCGTGCGTTGACCCGTTTAAAAGTGCTGACGGACTGAACTCGAACGTCTGTGCACCGCGTCGGCGTGTGACGTTAGCGGCATCAGGTGATTTACATATTGAATTACCACTCTTTAATTGTGATAATTCATTACGTAGATCGCTGATCGTAGATTCTGATGCCTGCAGTCTACCTCGTACTTCGGTCAACTCTTCTTTCAGGCACCTGATGTCCTTTAAGAGGGTGACAACGTCGACATGGTCCAGCGTCACGGGCGGCAGCTTGTGCAGTTTTTTCGCTACAAAAGCCGGCACCTCGTCCGGATCCGTCTGCTTCAGCAAGGATATTATATCCTGCACGCTTCTTTCAGTTCCATCCCTCCATCGCGATGGCATATTCGCGCTCTGGCCGAGCGTCTCATACAGTAACTGCTTTCCCTGGGCAACCTCCTCGCTGGTGAACGAGGACTTGCAGATCTGCAGTATGCTCACCTCGTCCATGGTGTCGATGGCGTGCTGGATGAACGCCAGCAACTCATTCGCCACGAGTGCCATGGTGACGTGCAGCGGCAATCAGCCGCGCGATTCGCGATAATATTAATTAGTAATTAATATTAGCTGCGTGTGCATAACGTGGAGCACGACCGTCCGCTAGCTCGACACATTACACACCAATGTATATTAAACAGGATAAGAAAGGATATGGTATTAGGCTTCCAAATTTAACAAGTATTTTTACTGCTGAGTGTTTAGCAGTTCTGTCTGCATTAGAGTATATCGAAACTCAAGTTTATGATAAATGGATTATAGTGTCTGATAGTCTTAGCGTTCTTCAAAACTTAAATAACCCCAAATTTTGTGCTACAACTAACTATATTATCTATGATATTAGAGAAAAATATACAAAATTAACAACATTAAACAAAAAAATTATAGTTTTAGTCTGGTCACCGTCACATATTGGTGTTAAGGGAAATGAACAGGCTGATTTTCTAGCAAGAGCTATAACCACTTGTTCTCAGGAGCATTGTATTAAAAACATATGCCTTCCAGAATCTGATGTTTTAGTCAAAATAAAAGAAACCTTTAAAATCGAATTTACAAATTTTTGGAAACAGACCATGGAAACCAAAGGAAAATGGTATTCTAAGATTAAACAGGAGTTGTCAGTCCCATGGTTTACTAAAGGTGTTTCATTTCATGACAGGAAATTTTATTCTACTATTTGCCGTCTTAGACTTGGTCACTGTCGATTTAATGCTCATCTTCACAGATTGAATATATTATCTTCACCCGTTTGTAATTACTGTAATCATTCTGAACAAACCTTGGATCACATTTTCTTTACTTGTAACAGTTTTACTCTTCAAAGATTTATTTTAATTAATCACTTGATGGATATCTTTAAAACTGCTGAAGCCATCCCGCACTCCCTTCAGCAGCTTCTGAAAACACCCGATTGTTATAAGCCAATATATGAGTACGTCCTTTCTACTATTGGTGATATATAAATACTCACCAGTGAGATTGTATATTATAGTAACACAGAGATAGTTCTCTGTAACGGTTATGTGTTGTAAATTTCCTAAATATATATAAGTACTTTGTGGTTGTAAATAATTTTCTTTTGTTTTATATTTGCTTTTCATCTCGTTTTTCTTAGTTTTAGTAATAAAATATTGTACATAACTTCTTCTTCTTCTTCTTTAAAAATGGCCTCCCATTAGGAATAGCCAGTGTCAGTAATTTGATGAGGTAAAAATTTGACTTTATTGCCAGTGGTAATAACTTTGCTCTATAGAGTTGGCCTTTGTGAAAGTATAAGTGTGAGAGAAAAAAAAAATCCAAATCAGCGGGTTCAAGTATAAACGAGCTCGTATCTAATCAATCTCCTTAATATTAATCTGGAACAATACAGAACATACAAAAAGTTAGTTTGTTAGTATTTAAACACACAATTCTACAATTTAATGTTATTAATGTTAATAAAGTTACACAAAATATCTACAAAGGGAGTATGAACTAAGGATAAAAGGGAGCGGAAATCAGTAGGAAGAGGGATATCAGGGGGAAGAGAATCGTACAGCGAAGACAGACGATTTGGACAACTGAAGAAAATATGTTCGGGAGAACCTTCGTCAAGTCCACACTCACATAAAGACGAATCTCTTACCCTAATTTTGTTGAGGAAAACAGGAGTACAGGAGTGGCCTAAACGCAAACGACATACTGTAGAGGTTACGGACTTTTTAGCTTTCCTGTATTTAAAAAACCAGGGCTTTGCAAGTGCCTGGCTCTGCAGAGAAAAGAAAAATTTACCCTTAACTCTTCCTGACGCAGTCCAATCCGCATTCCAATCAATCATTAAATGTTCCTTTGCCAATGGAATAAGGTCATTGCTGAAAAGTTTAGAATAACCAGGGCCACCTGTGTGAATGGCTTGTTTTGCATAAATGTCAGCCCGCTCGTTGCCTATTATACCGCAGTGGCTGGGAATCCAAACTAGCTCAACCCGGATATTTTGCGAAAGGCATTTAAGTAAAATGTGTCTGATTTTAGTAATAAAAGGATATTTGAATTTTGATCGAAAAGGGTTAGCCAAAATAGCTTGGAGGCAACTTTGTGAGTCTGAAAAAATAACAGAGTTGTTAAGGCGATGTGACTCTATAAAGGATAGAGCCTCAAGGATTGCAATAGCTTCCCCGGTGAATACTGAGGACATAGCAGGTAATTTAAAATTTAGTACTACATTTACTTTTGGTATCCATACCGCTGAGCCTACACAACCTTGACAATCCAGTTTAGAAGCATCGGTGTAAATGTGATACCAGTTTTTGAACAAAGAATTGACCATATCTTTAAATTGACTGTTTGCAGCATGGGAGCTTTTGAGGATGCCGGAATCAAGGGTAATACAAGGAAATTTAACCAAGGAATTATAAGGAACTTCATAAATAGGCAGCAACTTACTTTGGTACACAGGACAAGGCAAATTTGTAAATTTATGGAAACTTTTAAGAAGACACGGAGGGTCTTTATGAGCCCAGTAAGATGAAGAGTGGAAAAGTCGGGAGAGGGTATGTAATTTAGGGATGAGAGGGTGATGAGCTAATTGAAGAGCCTTAAAGAGGTATCTATCAGACAGATATTGTCGTCGCAGCCTTAATGGGGGATCTGCACACTCAACCTGTAAAGCATTAGTGGCCGTTGATTTCATGGCACCAACTACCAAACGAAGGCACTTAGATTGAATTTTGTCTAGTTCCTGAAGCGCAGACTTTTGACAAGGTTCAAGAATAATAGATCCATAATCTAAGTGGCTTCTAATTAAGGCGTTGTAAATTAATTTCTGAGTGTAAGGGTGAGAGCCCCACCAAACCCCAGAAAGACATCTAATAATATTAATGTTTTTTTCGCACTTTTTAATAACGTGATTAATATGATAGACTCCTGACATTTTAGAATCTAAGTAGACTCCGAGAAATTTAACATTATTGGAAACTGGAAGAGCCCTGCCATCATAAGATATACAAACATCTGGAGTAGATCTACACCTGGAAAAAACAACAATGCTGCTCTTTTCCACAGAAATACTAAGGCCATGATCATTCATCCAATCGCAGAGGTAAAAAAGAGCAGAATTAAGGCGTGATTCTGCCTCTGAAAGAACTTTGGAGGAAGCGTAAATGGCTATGTCGTCCGCATACTGGGAGATTTTGCTAAAGGAGGAAACGACTAAATGTAAATTGAAGGAATAAATGGAATAGAGGGAAGGACTAAGGACCCAACCTTGAGGTAGGCCTTTCCAAACGAATCTGATATAAGGAGTGGAATTTTCATGGGAAATAACTATGGATCGACCGGAGAGGGAATTACAAACGTA
Source organism: Plebejus argus (assembly GCA_905404155.3). Taxonomy (NCBI): domain Eukaryota; kingdom Metazoa; phylum Arthropoda; class Insecta; order Lepidoptera; family Lycaenidae; genus Plebejus; species Plebejus argus. The sequence goes on along the minus strand of FR989929.1, from coordinate 5,796,372 downwards.
GTTTACTATCCTCACAGGGATACTCAGCTCGAGCATGGTCTGTCTGAGCACTGGAAGAAGGACGTTATCATATGCGGCCGACACATCCAAAAACACCCCCACCAAAGTCTCATCGTTCGAGAAAGCAATTCGAATGTCTGAAACTAATGTACACACGTTATCCATTGTACAAAAGCCTTTACGAAATCCGAATTGATTTCCAGAAAGAATGCCTCTACTCTCCAAGAACCAATCGAGTCTATTTTTTATTAGATGTTCCAGTATTTTTGAAAGAGTGGAGGAAAGTGCAATAGGACGGTAACTAGATGGGTTGTCTACAGGCTTGCCTGGTTTTAAAATAGGCAGGATAATTTGACATTTCCACTCATCTGGGGGGGTTTCTGACTCAAAGATGGAATTCAGAAAATCAAGAATTAATGTCTGTGTACTAAGACTGCTATTTACAATGAAGGAATAAGGAATACCGTCAGCTCCAGGAGCGGAATCATTGAGTGAATCAATTACCAATTTGAATTCTTCAAAGGAGAATGGGGCATCAAATTCGGTGATAGGAGTTGAAGGGGAAGATACAAATTTTTGGGATTCTTCAAATGTTGGGACCCAAGGAGGAGCAAGTTTTTGAGAAAATCCATGAAGCCAAGGTGACGGATCGTTAGATAAAGGATTGGAGTTGGAGGAAAAGGAGCCACGAAATTTTTTTAAGTTATTCCAAACCAATGACGGGAAGGAACGGGGAGACAAGCTCTCACAAAATGTATGCCAACCCAGACGCTTCTTATGTGACAAGAGACGTTTTGTTTCTGCTGCTATTCTTTTACACTCATTATAATTATCCAAGGTCATATTGGATGAAAAAGTTCTCTCTGCCTCTTTTCGTCTTTTACATGCCACAGTGCACTCATGATCCCACCATGGAGGAGAGGACACACGGTAAGAATGAGAGCTTCGAGTGGGAATGGCAGCAGATGCACTTTCAATAAGCGCTTGAGTTATCTGGGGATATAAGCTGTGTACATTACTACAATTAACAGGAGGGATAGAGGAGGTGAGAGCCTCGGTCTGATTTTTAAAAAGAGGCCAGTCAGCATCGGAGAGCTTAAACTTAAGTGTAGGGGGGTTTTTTATTATGTTTGGAATGGAGGAAAGATGCCAAGTCATAATAATGGGGAAATGGTCGCTGCCACAGGAATTTGATGAAATGGACCATGAAATTTGGGAAGATAAGGAAGGGGAACAGATAGATAAATCTACTGCAGATCTGGGATTTTGGGATGGGAGAACTCGTCGAGTAGGAGATCCGTTATTTAAAGTAACCAAGTTAAGGTCATCAAGATGACTGATAAATACATCAGCAAGAGAGTCACAGTTGTGAGAACCCCAGACATGATGTTGAAGGTTAAAGTCTCCTAAAAGGAAAAGAGGAGGAGGGATGAGGTTGATGATGGAGAAGAGTTCAGAAAGGACTGAGGATGATGGGTCAGGGAGATAAACAGATACAAAGGAAGTATTGGAAATTCGGACAGCAGTAATATTAAAATTACTGTGTGAAGGAAGAGGAATAGAATTAAACATCACAGACATAGAAACTAAAATAGCTGAACCAGCTCTTCCATCGTTTCTGTCATCCCGGAGACAGGAAAAGCCAGGAACTCTAAATTGAGAACCCGGTCTCAACCAAGACTCCTGAATGGCAAAAACGATGGGATTAAATTTATTAATAAAATGAAAAATATCAGTAGATTTATTACGAACGCTACGACAGTTCCATTGTATTATGGTCCTCAGAGTCATTGAGTGTATTATTTAGCTTAGTAATGTTTATCAGCTTAGTTAAGTTTTCACGAAGAGTATTAGACATACCCATCCCAGTGTCACTGAAACGGGACAATAAATTTAATAAAAGGGAGGATAGAAGTTCCGGGAAATCATCATTTTGAGATAAGGAATTATTTGGGAAAGCGGATCCGTTGGGAGACTCAATAACAGGGTTCTGGATAATAGCTTGGTGGGCATGATGATCATAACCTGGTTGAGGGGTTGGAACTGTACGGCGAGGAGTGTAAACAGACTTTCTGTAGGACACTGTAGGAGAAGAAGGAGAGGGAGTGGAATGGCGAACTTGTGAGGGTACTGCTGAAGGAGTGGCCACAACATCAGTGAAAGCTCTGCGTGCTCTGGGGAATCTTGCTGAGGCTTCCGTGTATGATATGTTCTGTTCAGACATTGCAACTTTAATTTCTTTTTGCCTGATATACTCTGGACAGTTAATATTATTTGCAGTATGAGCACCAGAACAAAAGAGGCAGGAGACCACCTGAGTGTTACAAGATACACCCTCGTGAGGTTGTGCACACTTGTAGCACCTAGGGTCCGATCTACAAATAGCTTTAACATGACCAAACCTACAGCAGCGATTGCACTGGATAACAGGAAGTTTATATAGTTCTACTGGCAAAGATGTACATAACTTTGAACTGTTTACTAGCAGACTTTTTAGGTTAGGCATCTGTCAAGAGTCAAGACCACGTCAACACAATGAAGACAAACAAACAATGACCAATGACGACAATTTATGTCAAATTGAAGAAGGGACAGTAAAATACTATCAAAACATGAGAAATGGCTTCGGCCTGATGAAAAAACTTATTTCATATTATTGATATCAAAGAATTGGCTTCGGCCTGATGAAAACTCTATTTCAGATGGTTAATATAAAAGAATTGGCTTCGGCCTTCACTATCATTCATTGAATGGAGAAAGCATAGAAATGGCTGTATGGGCAACGTTCCCTTTGCCTGTCCCGACCGGGACGAATTATAAAAAAAAAAAAAAAAAACTCTCTGGTACGATCTCGAGATGTCACATTTGATGAAAGACCCATAGAATCAAAAATTGACGCTGACGGTTCGGAAATGGAAAAAGAATCGACTGACCTGGAAGTCCCCTTATATGTTAGAAGAGAACCTACCTCTAATACTGATGTAAATGAGGACTTACCGGTAGAGAGGCACAGCGACATAGCCCAAGAAGAAAGCCAAGACGCTGTTGAAGCCCCTGTTGCTAGTGATGAGGTAGAATTAGAAAATGTACTTCCAGAATTCCCAGATGAAGTTGAATCTATTGAATTAGGGAGGGAGAATGAGGAAAGAGACGAAGAACGAGTCAATGATGATAATGAAGGCGAAATCATTGAGCAGTTAGCAAGACATGAGATGCGCTTAAGAGACCGCTCTCTCCTCAGACGTCCTGGTAAATTCAATGATTACGTATCATATGTCGGCACAGATTCCTATGTAGAGCCTAACACGTACAAGGAAGCAGTAGCCTGCCCTGATAAGGAGTTGTGGATTAAAGCTATGGAGAGTGAGATTGAATCCCTAAATGAGAATAAGACATGGATTCTAGACAGGTTACCCAAGAACCGGAAAGCAATTCCATGTAAATGGGTTTATAAGGTAAAGCAAAACCCTGATGGTACAGTCAGCAAGTACAAAGCTCGACTTGTAGTAAAAGGCTTTCGACAAAGAAAGGGAGAAGACTACGACCAGACTTTTAGCCCTGTAGCCAAGATGGCAACAGTCCGAGCTGTTTTGAGTATTGCAGCTAGTGAAGGCATGAAACTAAGTCAGTTCGATGTCTCAACAGCTTTTCTATATGGATCTCTATCAAACGAAGAAATATATATGAAACAGCCAGAAGGGTATGATGACGGGACGGGTCGAGTCTGTCTGTTAAAGAAAAGTTTATACGGTCTAAAGCAAGCTCCTCGTTGTTGGAACAGGACTATTCTGGATTTCTTCAAAGAAATTGGCCTTGAAGTCAGTGAGGCAGATCCATGCCTCTTCAAAAGAGATAATGGACACGAAAAGCTGATAGTGGCTCTCTATGTCGATGACGGGCTGGTCGCTGGTTCAAATGAGGGTGTAATTAATAAGTTCTTTGAAAAACTAAAAGAGAGGTTCAAAATTACAACCAAGGCAATCTCTTATTTCCTGGGACTTGAGATAGAAACCAGAGAAGGTGGTGATATAAGAATTCACCAGACAGCCTATGTTAAGAAAATTTTGAAACGGTTTGGAATGCAAGAGTGCAGACCGGTATCCACTCCGATTGTTAAAGAAGAAGTAGTTCAGAAAACAGAGAAGGACGACGACTTCTTTTACGAAAGAGGTTTCACCTCAACAAAATTCTGTACGGATTTACTTTGAGCCCCGGGAAAGGACATAGGATACTTTTTATCCCGGGAAAATGTACGGTTCTCGCGCGATAAATGATTTTTGGCGCAACGGAGTTGCGGGCGTCATCTAGTCTTTAACTTTAATACTTCGATCGCAGATTCTTGGAAATCTGTCGTTGTTCTCGCGGCCGCATGTGGCCACTTGGGAGTGTAAGTATTAAATCATTTTATAGTGTAAAACATAAAAAAAAAACACTTAAAAACTAGCCAGGGTCAAGGAGAATGCGAAGCCAAAGTCACTCACAAGTTACGTCTTTTACTCGCATCGCGGCGCTGCTGTCGAATTACGACGCCCTCTATAGTTTCTGCACCATAAACCTATAATGCATAGACGAACAAAGAGTGCGAGAGAGAAGAAAATCCTTTATGGAATTATAACAAGATGAAAAGAGAGAGGCAGTTTAATGTGAACTGTAACCACTTTTATTTGACAGGTCGTCACAAGTCGACACGCGTTTTTGTGCCCTTTCAGTATTTGAAATTTATTGTTTAAATCGTTTGTTATTTTTAACAAATACTATTATATATAGCAATGATTACTTGTTCTGTGAGTGATTGCAGTGTAAATCATAGGAATAATCCTGAAAAATATACATTTCACAGGTAATTAATCTTCATGTCCTAATTGCTACGATGTGTTTATTTTTGCTATATTCTGTCTTTAGTTCTGTATTTCAAATAAAATAATATCAATCCTCCCTTTTACTTTAATATTTTGCGTAACTAAAGGTACTATTGTTCTTAAATTACACAATTTTTGAAGAAAATTTTTTCATAAAAATTTTTTACATATAGGGACCGTGCAGAAACTATAGAGGGCGTCGTAATTCGACAGCAGCGCCACGATGCGAGTAAAAGACGTAACTTGTGAGTGACTTTGACTTCGCATTCTCCTTGACCCTGGATAGTTTATGAGTGTTTTTTTATGTTTTACACTATAAAATGATATAATACTTACACTCCCAAGTGGCCACATGCGGCCGCGAGAACAACGACAGATTTCCAAGAATCCGCGATCGAAATATTAAAGTTAAAGACTAGATGACGCCCGCAACTCCGTTGCGCCAAAAATCATTTATCGCGCGAGAACCGTACAGTTTCCCGGGATAAAAAGTATCCTATGTCCTTTCCCGGGGCTCAAAGTAAATCCATACCAAATTTCAGCAAAATTGGTTTAGCGGTTTGGGCGTGAAGTGCTAACAGACAGACACACTTTCACATTTATAATATTAAGTACATTTTTATAATATTAAATATAATATTAAGGGTTTCTACTTTCTACCCGTAAACAAAGAATGGAAGAGTGAATAAAAATGTATAAGCTTATCTAGTTAACTAAGAAAATATCTGAAAAAGTAATTAATAGCATCCATCAGCATAGAAAGTAAAAACTTGATAAATATTGCAATAAAATAATGAAGCTATGCAAAAATACTTATATTAATTACTGAAAATGCTTGTGGATTAATAAAATAAAACAAGTTCACTAAAATAAATGCTTTTATTTCAACCTTCTGTGATTCGATCGATACCATCTTCACAACTTTTGTCTGTCACTATTTTTAACTAATTTCAGTCTGGATCTCATAAGTGTAAACACCATTTAGGTATGTATTCTTTAAATAACACACAAAGACTGCACTACTAATCTTTTTCTTACTTGAAGAATCATCCTTTTGAGAACCAACACTTTGACAAGATGGTTCAAGTTCAATACTATCCTCAGTGTTGAATTCCTGGCAGGACTTCTCCAAATTACCCTTACTTTTGATGCAACTTTATGCCAATTAAATGAGCGGCGCCTATGTATGTATATCAATTAAGATGGAAGCCAGTTTGGATGTTTACTGAAAGAAAGCAATGGTTATAGGTTATGTTCATATTGTTCATAAAAAATGAATTTACGGTTATAATCTACAAAATTTAGTGTTTTTACCAGTCTACACATAACACTCATGGAACTTTTTAAATACTTACGTATATTTTTATCGCCTTTTATCCATTTCTTTCGTTTTTCAATAAGCAAAGCCATGTGAATATTTTGGCAGAAAAATAGTAAAATTTTACATCGTTCGATTTGCCTTTATATTTCTTGTATGTATTAGAACTTTTTTTCAATTTTCAATTCTTGAAAATACTAAAATTTTTCAAGAAATCTTATAATTTTCCGTAGCTTGAATAAAGCTTGACAGTAAAATTTTCGTAAAAGTTTCGGCTATTCGCCACTTGTGGCAGTGTCGTCGCTCTGCACGGTCCCTATACGCTAGTGCTTGAATCAAATTTATCGATATACTTATCGGTATTTAACAATAACATAAAACCAATCTAAAAATGTAATAGGTGTGTAAGAGTATTATGATATGTATTTAATTTAAGAATAAATAAAATACTAAGTGTGTTGTTTACTTTCAACATTATATTTGCATTTCTAATAATGTAAGGCCTGATTTTTCAGATAGCTTTTACCTGAGTAATAAATAAGTAACTTTATAATGTGTATATTATTTACCCTTATAAGAACCTCATGTCATAACATATCCGACGATTGAAAAATCACCCCAAACGACAATGTGTGTCTTAGATACTTTTCAATCGTCACCTTTTTTCTGCCAAATAAAATATATTATGGTACCTAATTTGAAATAGAAAATCTGGCAAAGTTGTGTATTATTTATTTCTCATAGAAACTCAGGTAAACTAACTCGAACGCACAGTGTATTTTCTGTCCAAAAAATTGGCCATGCCATTTTTATTACTTAATTTTAAAGGATTTGTGATTATAAATGCAGGACGAGAGTACCTGACTGCCCAATTCCTATAGAAGAATGCAAATTAGTACTTGAAAAAAAAATTCTATGATTTCCAGAAAAAAACATAGAAACAGCTATAGCTCAAAAGTTTGATATTCTTTTAAGAATTTATTAATTGGTCTAAATAGTGTCTTAAAAGCCCTACGATAGCGAAAAACATCCAGGCTTTATTTGTTCAAGATAACGTATTTATGACTGACTTTATAAATTTATGTTTTAATTTTTTTAACGTCATGTCTTTTCATATTTGGATTTGAAACTAAGACTGAAATATTCTTTTTATTGATACTTATAACCCAAAAAAATGGGATCCAAATGAGGCGGGGCATTGGAGTTATTCAATTTTGTATAATTTTGGATAGGGTTGTCACCGCATAGTTCACATAGTTTAATAATATTTGAAGTTGGTTTTTATATGCTCAAAAAAAAACAAAGTTCAAATGAGTAAAAAATGTTGGTACAGAAATATTGACAACCCTAAAACCATAGTTACCAAGAAAACTTTAGAAGCCTTTAACTTCGGTGCCCTTTATTATTTGGATCTAAATTTTTTTACACGAATTTTTGTACATTTAAGTAGCAATTCTGTAAAATCCAAATAATTAGAAATACGTTCATAATAAATTAAAGAAAAAAAAACATAAATCGTAAGTAAATCTTTAAACACTTATTAAGAAATATGTAAATCAGGTTAAATTGTGAGTTTTTTTTTATTATTGTCGATCAGAATAATCAAGAAGACAATTAAGTAAATATTTAAAAAGTTATGGCAGTTTTTAATTTTATTGAAAAAAAAATTAAAAGTGTTTTTTTATTGTTCATAATAAGAAATTAACACATGTAAATACTAATAAATTACTTACATAACATTTCTGTTCAAGATTTCCAAAAATAAAGGCATGGCCAATTTTTTGGACAGAAAATACACTGTGGAACGGACTATACTATCGATAGTAAAAGATACATCACTAGCACACGCACACATTGACAGATCGAAAATCGTCACGCATTTTCGGGTTGTCAGGTGGTCTTTACGTCAGTATATTATAAGTCTATGTTCTGCACGGTCCCTATGACGTGTTCTATGGGCAACGAATACTAGAGAATAATATACTCACAAGGAGGCATATACCTAGGAAAAAGGAATTCAGGACAGGATCAGGAAAAAATATATATTTACAAAAGAATATTAATATTAAATATACAAAAAAATATCAAATTTCATTATTAAATTAACAAAAATTATTACATATTAATTAATTATTTTTTAAATTAATAAAAATTATTAGGTAGTTATTAGTCGTGACTTCGTGAGTCGTGACTCGTGGACGGAAAACGGAACCTGGGCCAGTTCGAGTTCAATCAAGCAAAGTTGAAACTTGAAACTTTCTTCAAGTTAAGAAAAAATAATAATTGTCTATGATGTGGCGATGGCTGTCATCTAAGTTTTATTTTATTTTCTAAAAGGAAAGAAGCTTTCAGTGATTGTTCAAAGATGATATTTTCGTGAATCATGTACATGTTTTTTATGAATTCAAAAGCTGTAATTGAGAAAACTATATACCGGTAGTGAAAATCGTAAAGCTATGTTATGTGTAAAAGTATTTTAATTGACGGCGATGGCGTCTGATGGAGAAATTTCTTGTACGAATGATCCTAATTTCGCTGTTATTTACTCGTTCTTGAAAGTTTTTGGTGAATTATACAGCTTAGACGTACCCACGATAACGAAACTACAGGAACTAATCGAGAACACCCAAGAAGGTAAAGTAACGGTAGCAATGTCAAGTATGATAAACAAACTATAAAAATACGTAGCATAATAATTATGAGCACTTTGTGTTTCTAGTGTTGGATCCGCTGAAAGAGTTACACGTACGATTATTGCGACGAGCGTTGAAGTCCGTTCAAAATAATCGATGGGAAAGGTGTCTGATAAAGTTCTGTCATCAGCAAGCTCATCATCAGGAGGCGTGGGAAATTGAGAGATTTTCGTATAAGAAAGCCAGCACTCAAGTTAAATTAACCGTATTAAAAGTATGCTGTGCACCTTTTACATACAACAATGTATGATTACTCTTGATTGTTTAGTTTTGTATTGATAAAACTTGATATATTTTTTAGCTATTGTTAGAATACCAATTTACCTGCCACCCAAAGTTTAAAAGTGCTGTCAATGCAATATCATGTAAGGAGCTCAGACTAAATCCTGTTGGGAGAGACAAGAATGGATGTGTTTATTGGTTACAAGTTGATCATGAAGCTAATTTGTGCCTATACAAGGAAGACCAAGATGAGGAAACATGGCAATTAATAGCATGGTATGTTATTCATTTCTGTTGGTCCTAGCACCCTTGTATTTTATAAATTATGGTATTTTGCTACCATATGGTTGGGGGTAGACATACGTTGTACAACTCAGTCGAGTTAACTGACATATTATAATATAATACTCCCTACACCGGTTTCGGTGACGGTGGCCAGTTTCATTGAAACCAGACCAGGTACGCAGGAGTAATTTTATAGTGCCCAAGTGTGTGCGCAGTACACAAGAGCACTCTCTATTCCTTTACTCTCATAACCCAGTGGGATGGCAGACCGACATGACTGGCGAGAGATCAGGTGCAGGATCGACATTTTACATGCCCATCCGATGCATGGATCATCTTACTTGTCAGACAATCAGGTGATCAGCCGCCATTGTCCTAACCAAACTTGGAAATAACATGTTTCCAATGCGGGAATCGAACCCACGACCTCCGAGTCAAGAGCGACGCTCTAGACCACTGGACCACAGAGGCGTTATGAGTTAATAGTTGCATACAACTTGGTCGAGTTAACTCTATACCTGGTGGCCATACTTATAGTATGGTCATAAGTTATGACCATACTATAAGTATGGCCACCAGGTATAGAGTTAACTCGACCAAGTTGTATGCAACTATTTGTATTTATCACTTGATTACTATTTACAGTAATCGTGAAGAGCTGGTTAAAGTTATAAATCAGTTGAAGAGTGGAGAAGAAATAACAGCTTCAGCTATATCTAATAATGAAGATTCTAACAGTGCAGATGTACCTCAAATTACAGAAGTAAGTTCAATGGAACATAAATGGTTGCTTTTATATATAATATAGAAACATATATACTAATTTAAATTATTTCAGGATGATAAGCATATTAAAGAAACTGCAGAAGATGAAGAAAATGAAGAGTTTTTAAGTCCGGAATCAGAATCTGACCATGAAAGTGATAAGCAGAAACAACAGGAAAAAATCGAAGAATGTGAAGAGAAAAAGGGTGACACGATAGATTCGAATGAAGAAATAAAAGGGGAACATCAAGAGGAGCCTAAACAGGAAGAGAAAAGCACTGAAGAAAGTATTCATTTAAGTAAAAATATAGATAATAAGGATAAATTAACAAATGTGGAAGCTAATGAAATTGGTGGTGAAGACAGTACTAGTAAACCTGCTAGTCCTGAAAAAAAATCCTCAGATCCAGATAAAGAAACAAAGTCTGCTGACCAAGCAGATGAAGAAACTAAGCCTGCAGACCAACCAGATACAGAAACTAAACTTGCAGAAAAAACTGAAGATGAATTTGTGAGTGAAGCTATTGAAGAGCCTGTTATGGTTGTGACGGGTGAAGGCAATGGTGCAGATTGTGAAAGTTCTTATTTTTTTGGAGAAGAGATTGAAGAACCAGTTTTTTATGTTTTTGGAGATGGTTGGGGTGCAGACAATGATACAGGAAACCCTGATACAATAGAAAAAACTGAACATGACAATAAAGAAGAAACTCCTGTGGAAGAATGCAACGGTCAAAATCACAATTTATCTAACTCTAGTAGTAAGAAAGTAAGAAATGTAAAGCTTAGAAGTAGTGTTGTAAATAAGCGATCATTAAAAAAACAATTAGAAGATAGTACAGAAACACCAAAATCAGATCCTAAAAAGCATTGTAAAAGGGATTGTGATAAAGCTAATGGTTCTAATTTGAATGAAGAACGTGATAAAAGAGATAGTAGTGTTACAGACAAAAGAATTAAAGATAGTAAAAATGTACATACTAATAAAAGAAGGAAAAAACTTAGGACTAAAGTTAAAAAAAAGAGAGTTTTGCAGAAAAACAAAAAAGAAGATAGTGCAATAAACTCAGTCTCTGAAAATGAAAACTGTCAAAATAGCAAAACCAGTATTATAGAAAAAAGGAAAAGTAGTCTATCTTCCGAAAATGACCATTGTGACCAGGAAAATACGGAAAATGATGTTTCTGAGAAGACTTCTGATAAAGAACAAAAAGTTGAAGACGACCTTCCAACTAAAAAACTAAAGCTAGAATCGTTAGAAGATTCTACAGAGGTTGTATCCAATTCAAAAGAAGTTGAAAACACTGAAGATAAAAAAGAGAATAATGATGAGAGTGATGAAAAAAGTGAAGACAATATGGAAGCAAATACGGACGATCAAGAAATTGCTAAAAGAAAAAAGATCAAAGCACGGAAAGGAAAAGCAAAATCTAAGAAGATTATAAGAAAGAGCGATGAATCTAATAAAGATAAGAGTGTTGTAAAAAAACAAACTAGAGCTTTAAAAAGAAGTTTGTTAAATACAACAGGCGATAAGACTAATGAATCTCAGAGTGAAAGTGAAGAGGAAGAACCTGTCAAAGGAGGTAAAAGATTAAAAATGAAAACTAAGAAAGTTTTGACATCCCCCAGGTAATTAAGTAAGGGCTTTTGTGAGTTGATATTTTTTTACACCCCAACTTTAAAGTAAGCTAAATATTTCTTTAATTTTATTTTTAGGAAAAAAGTGGAAGCTAAACTGATGGCGAAATCTTCAAGTGAATCAGAAGATGAAACTTTACAGAATTTAGGTATAGTAATTTGTATTATTGCATGTTATTATTAATTGTTGGTTCAATATATTTATGTAACATGTTTAATGATGTGCTTATTTACAAGGGTGAAAACAGTAAAATTTCTCATGTTGCATAAAAATCCAAGTATTAAACAATATTGGTCATAACTTGATAACTCATAATAAAAAAAAATTATAGCTGGAAGAAAATCAAAAAAGAATCTGAAGAAGAAATCCAAAAAAGTCATTAAAGAAAAAGCGAAAGTTGAGTCTGAGGAGTCAGACACTCCAGTGCGACAGTCACGTAGAATAGCCCAGTTGAAAATCAGGGAGGAGGCTGAAAGACGCCACGCCGAAGAGGTGGCCCTTAGAGAAATGAAGATGATACACAATAAAAAGGTAATTTACTAGAAGTGTTTTTAATTAATGGTGGCACTTCACATGGCTATTGGTATTTGTTGCATTTGGCAAAATTATTGACGTATACACAAACAAGCAAATAAAGGCAAATATGGCCTTCCACACATATACCTCAAATACCAAACTTTAATTGGTTTTGTTTACTTGCCTATTTGACTGTTTTGATGTACGTCGAAAACCGACAGAGGTATAATATGTGTATTTGGTATTGGTTATATTTGTCAATAAGGCCAATACTTTGTCAAACATACATGTGGTAATTGTTTGCCGATTTCATAAAATACGCAAATACAAATAGCCATGTTAACTGCTATCATAACACGCTATTTTAAGGTTGAGCTGTATGTATGTAACGGAATTTTTGAGCACAATTTTTACCTATCTCCGGTAGTCTAATTAATTCGAAACTTTGCATAATAATTATGTATTAATAGCCAATGACAATGCAATAATTTGTTATTTTTTAAATGCTAAATAATTAATCGGCCAAGTGCGAGTCGGACTCGCTCACGAAGGGTTCCATACCGTTATAGAGGCCAAAAATTGTGTTTTTTGTATGGGAGCCCCCTCCCTAATATTTTATTTTATTATTTTTATTAATTAATAAATAGCACATATAATCAAAGACTGTCAAAAAAAGCCTACTTACCTGGGCCTGTAGACAAGTTTCAAAACGCTAACGCTAACGTTTTGACACTTGTCGAGGGGGGCAGTTACCATTATTGATATCAAGCAAAAAAGGCTAAAAAAGTTACGTTTATTGTATCCAATCCCCCCTTAAATATTAAGTTTATATTGTTTTTAGTATTTGTTGTTATAGCGGCAACAGACATACATAATCTGTGAAAATTTCATAAGTCTAGCTATAGGGGTTCTTGAGATACAGCCTGGAGACAGACAGATATCGAAGTCTTAGTAATAGGGTGCCGTTTTTACCCTTTGGGTACGGAACTCTAAAAAAGTGTTTTTGAGTTTTTATAAACTATTATTACATATTTCCATTGCAGTAGGCTAGCGCTGGTGAAAATGACAGATTTTCTTTCTCATTCTATTGCTTCGTTTCTTTCCTAGGGAGCCTTTCAATGGTGAACACAATAGGCATGGTAATTATATTATGTATAATATAGTAAAAAATCTTAAATATATGTATTTGGTATTATGTATAGTATAAAAGTATTAAATATATTTCCGTTGTCTGGTACCCACACAAGTCCTTCAGATACTTACCACGGGGCCAGACTGACGTGGCGTGAAGCGTCCATAGATATTATTATTATGTATATATGTTGACATTGTATATTAGTGTAAGTTACAGCACAATAAATATTATTTCAAGGTTGCCTACACATTAAGTTGAGCCGCGCGGCAGCCTCGCGGCTCGCGACTTAATGTAAAGGCAGCCTAAAAAATTTTTTTTCTCACTTTTTTGCCAAAAAAAAGTGGGCCCCGTGCGAGTTTCTTACGCCGCGCCGGTTCTTCTCACCGGGTTAGTTCCCGAACCGGTGGTAGGCACCAGTAGTATAAACATTCTGAAAGCATTTTCTTTAAATCTATTCTGAAATAAAACAATTTTTATTTATTATTATTATATTACTCCGAAAAGGACATTCTGCAATAAATTTGTCAACAATTTTTACGAAATTTAAATTTTTAGTCAAAAGACGATGAAGAGGAGTGGAAAGCGAGCGCCGGCAGTAGCTCGGAGGAGGCGCCGCGACGCGCGCGACGCAAGTGGCGGTCCGACTCCTCCCCCGAACCAGACTCCGAGTCCGATGAGCCGCTGTTCGAACTGCACGAGGAGCCTGAACGTTAGTATGATGAAAAACTGTGTTTTCACTACATATTATATAATAAAGTCGCTTTTTTCCCTCATGTTCCCCTTAATCTTTAAAACTATGCAACGGATTTTGATGCGATTTTCTTAAATAGTGATTCAAGAGGAAGGTGTATAAGTATAATAACATTTATTAAATAGTGGAGAAATACTGTTATTGTTGGGGTTTCTAATGTGATGTCGTAAATAATTACATTTTTTTTTTCGCTTACATTGCAAATGCAGGTTGAACCCATTCATTAAAATTATTGACATGTGCATGGTTTTAATGATTATTTTTTATTTCACAGCCATCAACATTACAAAATCAGACCATGAATTCTCACCGGAATCAGATCTGGAGAGTGGTGAACCAGCAGAGCCCTTGAAACGGGTGCGGACATTGCAAGAAGGTAACTAAATATGTTATTCAATATTTTCCACATTTTGTTACGTTAGTGTACTCAAAGATTAACATTTTTTACTGTTCCTCTCGGAGATATTTAATGATGATTAAACTACAATGAAGAATTTAACAGATAATGTATGGGGCTTATGTCAAAGTCTTAATTTAATTACAGTTAAGTGATTATTGACCCTAAGGGCCTGTTTCACCACTTCCTGATAAGCTATCCATGCCGGATAGGCTATCCAGCACTTAACTTGATAGATAAAGTATGGAGAATCTGTCAAAAAAGTTGTGAATAGCCTATCCGGCACTTTATCAGGAAGTGGTGAAACATTAAGCTTCAGTCTCGAAACCAGCGGGTAGCGGGAGCGGCGCGTGACAATGTAAAGATTTATATGGACAGACCCCGAAAACCGAGTGGCGCGGCGCACGAGACGGCTTATCCATGTAAATCGTTACATTCTTACGCGTCGCGCCGCTTTCGCCTCGCTGCGCGCTGAATAATTATTTTACTTCGTCTTCCCCGCTTTCCATTTGATGTTAAAAACGATCAAAACGCTCAAAATAGGAGTCAATTTGAGCGTTTTGGTCGTTTTTAACATCAAACGGAACGCGGGGCTTATATTTTGTGATCAGCGGACGAAGACGGAGCGTGCGTGCGGTGCGGCAGCGGGTCGCAGCCGGAGTGGGTGCTGCTGTGCGACAGCTGCGACGCCGGCTACCACGCCTCCTGCCTCAAGCCCGTGCTGCTGCTGATACCGGAGGGTGACTGGTTCTGCCCGCCGTGCAGCCACGTGAGTATACTGTCCCCCTACTCTTAACACAATGGAGATTCGAATCGGTAACTTCGTTAAGATGGAAATTATAAAACTAACTAAAAAATAAATAAAAAGTATAATATATAACGCTTGTAGGTAAAACTACAAATTCGGATAAAATAGCCTATGTTACCCTCAGCAATGTTAGTAATCTATTAACATCTAAATTGTACTCTTTCCTTTGGCTTCGCTGTAGTCTATTTTGAAGATACATACTTTTCATTAATTTATCTTTTTTATGACAGAAAATGTTAATAACGGCACTGGAAGACGAGTTGGTGAAGTATGACAAGCTCCTAGCGAGTGTTGAAGAAGAGAGGGAGCGGAGGAAATTGGAAGCACCGCCTGAGGAGAAAGCCGGAGACAAACCGGAAACCGCCAAGACTGAAGACAAGAAATCGGACGATGAGTCGGGTATGTGTTGTGGGTTTATTCAGTACCTTCATTGTGTTATTGTAATACCTCGATCGTGGGAATCGTAGACACAATAGATTTACAATAAGTAATTGTTATTGTTGTTTCGGCTGCCGCTTGGGGATTGTTGGGTTAATATCAATACTTTGACATGGTTACGATACTTTGTATGAATCTACAAAATTCTCATAAATATCAAACTGATATATTCGAACACAAATACAAAGAAACAAAAGTTAGTACATTTATAAATTCTGACAAATTTTAGGGACAAAATAGCAGATTTCAACATTGACAACGAAGGCCTATACTTAGGCACTATTATAAAGGTATAACAAAACTAAGTGATAATTACTTTAGGGTGTCTGGGTCCCATATATAGAGTTCGCTGTGAAAGTAGCAGCTCTGAAAGATTAACTTTTTTCACCTTTGTATGGAAAAATTCATGACATGCGGGCGCTTGCTTTAATGTTACATTACAAGCGAATGCTCCCGGTGAGGAAGCACCTTTAAGTTTAGCAACACACTATTTAATATATTAATTTAATTTCAGGGTCTGACAGTAGTTCATGGTCATCGTCATCGGGTGGCGTTTACAGACTGCGTGCGCGCCGCCAGCTGCCCGTATCCTACCGCTCGCAGGAGTACGACAGACTCATCAGCTCCGCCATTAAGGTAATTCTGATCACTGATGTATGGGATACTCGAAAATAAATTATGTGTTACACTTGCACTTACTAAGGTTTTGGTAAATACCTTAGTATGATACATATGTCATGATACAAAAGCAAAGGATTGGGGGGTCGCGAAATATTTTTAAACCAGGGGTATCCCATCATAAAAAAGGTTGAAAAACACTGGGTTATACCATGCGGCATGCAGTAATTGGTTTACTGATGTTGTTTATAATACATACGTGACTATATACAGTGGATTAAAGACGAATTTGTTTGATCAAACATTAAAACTGAGTTAGAGATCTGATCTATCATTATAATAATATTATATTTTGTATATTTTCGACAGGAAGAGTATGTTGAGCCTACAACGAGTGCAGGGAATCAGGGTAGAGGAAAAGACATATCAACTATAATAGAGGCCGCTGAAGAAGAGAAAATGAAGGCCGAGCGAGAAGCAATTGAACAGGTAGGTTTTTCAAATTACCCGGGTTACATTTAAAAAGTCCTGACGCGTAGGAATTATAAACTTGGTACGTGAACAAATTATTTAAATAATTGGTTGTCTGTAAAGTCGGTTTACGGACGGTAGTTTGACGTGACAACGTCAAACATTACAGTCGCTCGAGCCGATCATGCCTCTCTCTCGTTCGTGTCGCGCTCTCGCTTACGGAACGCGACATCTTTATGCAGCCCGTCACGTCAAAAAGCGACATACAAAGGATATGGACGAATAGCCCATAGACAATTTATTTTACTTAAAAAAAACAGGGTTACATACATTCATTTGATAAAAGAATTGTGAAGCCTCTTGTTATTTTGTGTCGCACTTATATACACATCAAATCAAGTATGCACGAAAGAGATGGCATATTTTATGCTGCAACGGCGAATTCATAAGTTACTATTGGAATTGCTCTATGAATAATCTAACAAAGATAAAATATATTTTTGTGAATTTATGAGCATTAAAATATATTTTTGTGAATTTATAAGCATTCTCTATAATATTTGGATTTTGGTTTGGTTGCATCCATATAAAACCATAATATATGTTTAGGGTATGCCGGTCGAGCCTAAGAAAATGAAGAAGAAGACAAAAAGAAAGCCAAGGAAACTGAACTCGTTGGAAGTTCCGTCGGAAGATGACGACGAAACAGATGAAGATTTTAAAGACACAGGGTAAGTTGTTCATGTATGATACCGTGATTTGTAGAATACATAAGCACTACTTAAAATTATTTACATAATATTAACAAATCACATGCTGTCCATCTTGGTTTGACACAAAGAATGCAACCACAGCCAGCAGGCTCAGCATATCAATATTAGAAACGGCAAAGAATAGACATACTGCAGACGAATTTAAGTGACAAAATGGCGGATTACCTTTTTCAACCTGTCACTTTGTCTGTTCTTCAGAAACAGTTTCTATGATGACCATGCTAAAGCTGCCGTAGTGTACTTATGCCTATGCGTCTTAAAATCTCCTTGCAGATGCTATTTAGTATGGACAACATCTCCAAGGAGGTTCAATGGGTTAAAAGAGTATTTAATGAACAAAAAAAGTTAAAACTGACAACTAATTGCGTTTGACATGTAACCTCTATTAAGTATTATTACCTCAATGATTAAAATAATGCAATCTGCAATACAAAGGTCGTGAGTCGTGACTCGTGTTCGTTGGCGTAATTTTAGCTGTTTTAGCGCAAGCGCTGTAAAACCTTTTATTACGCATGTTAAAATCATGGTAACGAGTAACGACAACGACACGGTGTTACTCGACAGGTAGTTAAGTATAATAAACAACTTTTTAGTGGCGTTGCCATGACATGACATGTTTTGGACATGCACAATAAAAAGGTTTTACGGCGCATGCGCCAAAAATCATACAAAACAGCTAAAAATTACGCCGACGAAAACGACCAAAGCCTTTTTGGCTCGTGTCAAAATGAGAGAAGAGCTCTGAATATTGTAAAAAATTACATAAGCAGTATCAGTTTCGTCCTTTTGACAAT
This sequence comes from Plebejus argus, assembly GCA_905404155.3. NCBI lineage: Eukaryota > Metazoa > Arthropoda > Insecta > Lepidoptera > Lycaenidae > Plebejus > Plebejus argus. The sequence continues at coordinate 5,777,890 of FR989929.1, read as the reverse complement.
TTGTCATTGACACACCAAAATAACTTTATATATTTTTATAGCTATACAAAAATACATTTTAATAGTGTGATATAAGTTTATTCGTCGGCACCGTGCGCGCCGCATTTCGTGACCTATGCGGTGCGACAAAATATGTGTGATCAGCTTAATATGTATAAAAATCTTGTTTCTCAGAATGGAGTCCTCATCAGAAGAGATTTCATCATCGGCAGAAAGAGACAGTACTAATGATTCCCGATCATCGGACTCCCTGCCTATACGACGGACTTGTAGACCGGAAAAGAAAGGTTGGAAATTATTTAATCTCTTTTTATATAGTGGAAATATTTTGTTTGCATTGGATGTGATCAAAAACTACTGTTAAATTAAAAGTTGCACATGAAAGAACAAGAAAGGCTAAGCACATGGTTTTATTCGGTCAGTTATAAATTTTGTTTTTCATGTGGATGTGAATGAATTTCAGATCGTCCAAGGATCGTCGAATCGTCACCAGAATCTAAGAAAAAGAAGAAAGTGTTTGAGGATAGTTCTAGTGAATCTGCCGAGGAGAAAAAAGAGAGAAAGAAAAAGTTTGTTCTCTTTTTACATTTGACCTTTTTGTAGTGTTACAATTCATTCAAAAAATTAAATTTAACAAAATTGAGGTGCCACTAATTCATTATTGCGCAGGTAATATGTCGCATTAAGATTTGTTGGGCTTTTTGTACTTTTAGATAAAAATGAATGGGAACGGATACTCCATACCAATGTATTCTTTGAAATCAGAGAATCAAATGAACTCTACTGTATCATAAAATTTAAAGGACCCACCAGACAGAGAGCGGTCACGCATTCTACTTTCGAGCGGTCAGTCACATAGGAGCAAATAATTCTGACGCGGTCAGAGAGCCATGTATATCTATGTAACGTAATTATAACACAAATAACGTAAAACTGACCGCTCTCTGTCTCGTAGGTCTCTAAGAGCCAGTCCACATGGCGCGTTACGTCAGCGTTGCGTCGACGCATCGCTGCCGTTTGACGCATAGACGGCCACACGGGCGCTGTGTCATCGCAGCGTTATTACGAAGCAGTCTTAACGTCAACACCCCCTCCTGCTTCGTCTCTGGGGCTGCTGTCCGTCATGTGTGCGTTGGTTATTTGTATGTAAAATAATGCACGGCACTGCGTCGACGCAAAGCTGATGCAATGCGCCGTGTGGACAGCCCCCGTAGACAAGTGGCAAAACGTTAACGCTAGCGCTACAAAATGTATGGATTTGACATTAGTATTCGCTAGCGAAGCGATGACTTATGTCAAATCGCATACATTTTGTTAGCGTTAGCGTTAGCGTGAGCGTTTTGCCACTTGTCTACAGGCCCAGGCTCTAAGTCGGTATCTTTTGCCGCAGATCAAAATCAAAGCCCAAGAGGTCACGTCACGACAAATCCAAGTCCAAATCGAGATCGAAGTCGTCAAAGTCTCGTCTGACGCAATACGACGCTGCGGGCAACGTGATACGCGCGCGGGTGACGTACGGCGGTCTTAGCGACGAAGGGCCGAACGATTGGTCCCCCAAACACCGGACGAGGCAGAAGAAGATTAACTATACGGAGATGCCCAACACGGAGTCTGAAGATGTGAGTATTTTTCTTATTCAAGTATGTTTTAGCTAAAGATACCACGCTCTATTACGAATTTATGTTAGGGGTTACAAACTAATAATGAGTTGACATTGTTTATTTTTTTAATAATTTCTAAGGTTAGTACAAATCCATATTCCGCTACCATTATGAATGTAAGTTTGCTTCTGTCTCTTACCTTTCCACGTAACCGTTAAATCTATTAACACATTTTAACACATTAAGTTGCATTCCCTGACTATTTACCCTTCACAGGAGATGCACAAGTCTAGCGGCAAGCACATGGACAGCTCGGACGAGTTCAAGGTGGACGAGTCTTGGGACTCGTCTTCAGGGTCGGAGCGACGCCGCGGCCGGTCCGGCTCCCGGGAGAAGCGCGCGCTAGAGGATCTAACACAGAAGACGGCTATAGTGCCGCTGTGTAAACTGCCCGAACACGTGACGCAGGCTAAGACGGACGAGCTGAGAGCACATCTAGGTGAGAGTGCGTATTGCATTGAATTTTTAAACATCTTTTTTCTTAAAACATAAAAAAGGTTGTGTTTATTCCGACAATACTACTTAATATGTCGGTACTTTTTGCGGATGCCTACCCTTTCCATCCAACTTGAAAGAGGTTGGAAAGTGGCACACAAAATTCTCAAACTTAGGTGATGGATAAGTAAATTTTGCTGCCCCTCAATTTTTGCCCCCCAGATCAAAAATATGTTATGTCAATATTTTGACGTTTATGCCTTTTAAACTGACTCTTAAATTAATTGGCATAAAACATGTTATGAAAGATTTTAGAAATTAGCGTCAATATTATAATGTCTGTCGCTTTTAATCGTTACAAGAGCTTGTAGTTCTGACAAAAAAAAATGGAAACAATAACAATCTACGTTAATGTGCTATCTTAATAATAATGTTATATTCCGAAATTCCAGAGGCGCAAGCATCACAGAACGCAGAACAGAGCAATGCATCGGGCACACCGAAGCCAGCTCGTGGTAGAGGCAGCAGGGGCGGACGCGGCAGCAGGTATGTTTTTAATTTCTTAACCTTACAAAGGTTTAACAGTTAAAAGCGCTAATTGTATTAATGTAGATTCACCTAGAGTTATGATTGCATCTGTATATTGTAAACATCGATAGTCGATAACCACTTAAAACTGTAATAAACTAAACTGAAACATATTAATACTGCAGCATTATGCAAATTCATACCAGTTTGTTTGTACCCGCTAATCTCAGGAACTACTGGACCGATTTCAAAAATTGTTTCTCCCTGAAGTCTCCCTGAGTGCTATAGGCTATGTATGTACCCAGTACCACAGGTGAAGCTGGGGCGGACCGCTAGTTTTTGGTATAACTTAAAATTGCTTCTGTACAGGGGCGGACGCGGACGCGGTCGAGGCGCGGGCGGTGAGGGTGGTACGGGCGACGACACACTCTCAAAACTTGTCGGCGTCAAGATCAAAGGTAATTAATTAATTTCACTGTTATAAATCCATTTAGCCTCATCTAGGAATTCTTGTGTATACAGGTAAACAACCAATTTGGTTATACACTGTATATTATTATTGCATTTTAACATCTGCAGACGGAATTTCGGCATATACAACTTTTCGCAGTGTAGTGTATTCAATGTGCGATGTTTGAAACAACTTGGGTATTAATTGTCAATATTTACATAACCTTGTTGAAAATTTGTTCGTTGAAAGTTGAAACGATGATTTTCAGCTTTTTCAAAACCATAAGGAGACAAAGTTAATTTTAATGTTATAAATTGCAAGCATCTGGCATTTTTTATACTAGTTAAACAACAAATTGTTCTTCTATTTGCAGAACTTAAGCCAGATGACGGGCCCCTGAAACCTAATCAGGTTAGTACCTTTTCTATAAAAAACCTCTTTTTAGAAATATTCTAATTTGTAAAATATTCTAATCAATTATATATTTTAGATTGAACGGGAAAAGAAGAGGCAGGAAAGAGAAGCAAAGTTAGCCGAAAAGGAGGCAAAGAAGGCTGAACGCTTACAGAAGAAAGAAGAAAAGGAAAAATTAAAGGAAATGAAAGCGAAAGAGAGAGAAGAGAAGAGATTGGCGAAAATCGCGCTGATAGAGAGCAAAAGAGTTAAGAAGGAGAAACCGGAGTTTGGGATGTCACCCATGGGGTACGGTGTCCCGATTCGAGGTATGGGACCAGACAGGAATTATAATCCCAGCCAAATGCAACGCGCGCCGGGAGATTTCCCAGACCAGAGATTCCCGACTACACCTAGGCTACAGGTCGGTTAAAATATATATTCGTAATAAAAAAGTTAAAAAAATTATATTCGTAATACATAATTAATTTTTGAGTGTCGATGTTGTTGAATGACGAAATATGCCCACCGCGGTAGTAGGCACTGGTACGGGAATTAGTCAAAGTCGTCTGAACTCGCAAGCACTAGGCCTGTATTCATTTTGATTAGTGCGAGTGCAGGTGATTAGTGATTAAGAGAAAATAAAGAACTTGCACTAATCAGTCACTATCCACACTTGCTTACTCCTGATTACTAATCACCTGCACTTATCATTAATCAAAGTGAATACAGTCCTTTACAAACGTGCGAGTTCAGACGCGTTTTGCCATAGAAAACTTACAATGTCAGTATAGTCCGAACGTTTTTTATCAAATAATATCAATAATTATCTAATCCACATATTTTGATTTAGGTACGTCCTGAACTAAGAGGCATCGCCACAGCCGAGGACCGCTTGCACCGCCCCGACCAGCCAAATGTTCTCAGAGAAGGTATTTTATATTTTATTTTTATACTAGATGACGCCCGCTACTTCGTTACGCCAAAACTCGTTTATCGCGCGGGAGCGTCAAAACGTCGAACGTCGCAGCAAAAAGTATCCTATGTCCTTTCCCGGGACTCAAAGTATCTCCATGCCAAATTTCAGCAAAATCGGTTCAGCGGTTTGGGCATGAAGAGGTAACAGACAGACAGACACACTTTCGCATTTATAATATTGGTATGGATATATCCAATCGTGACAACGTCTAATAACCTGATACTACGGGCTGCATGCACGATAAAGATGACGTCATTGTCCTGTATACGCTCATTGTCGCGTTCCGCAAGCGAGAGCGCGGCACGAACGAGAGAGGTGCATGATCGGCTCGAGCGACTGTAATGTTTAACATTGTCACGTCAAACTACCGTCCGTAAACCATAGATAAAGTATTATAGTATAGATGTAGTCTTAGCCCGTCATCGCGTGGCCATTTTGTGCTTATTTTCATAGAAATAATGTGTGTGTATTTTCTTGAATATTTCTATTTGTCGATCATTCCGAAGCATATTATAATCTTGAAAAGAAAGTCATGTTAAATCCACGTGTTTGAGACATTCTTTGGCCGTTCTTATGTTTTATTATTTAGCGGAACCACAAAACAACAATATCTAGCATAAAATGTTTACTTAAAAGTAAAAACCTTTATTAAAACTTTTAGTACATGAAATATTATGCAGACAAACTCCTTCGTTATGACCGAGTAAATCGGACCTAACTTGACACTCTTTTCACGCTTATACACCGATATAATATGTAAGGCTCTCTCCTAGTCTAGATCTCCATGCCGTAAACCGACTTTACAGGCAACAAATTTTTCAACATCATATAATACTTTGTAGGCACGCTGTCTGTGGCGGGGTCGCCGCAGCCGTTCGCGCCCGCGCCGGAGGAGCCCAGCGTCATCACTCGTATGCCACACATGCTACAACAGTACAGGTACGTCGCACACGCACATGACGTTACGCACGCTCACCAGTACGCAAACGTAGGCGTGTGCGTGCTTAAAAACGAGCGCCATCGAACGTAATAAAAAATGCTTATGTTTCGTGTTTCAAATAAAATTTTTGTTTTCAGAGGTCAAATGATGTACTCTCCTGGAAATCCCCCGTACGGCCCTCCTCGAGGTCAGGGGATGCAGATGTACCAGATGCACCATCCGGGACACCCGCAGAACGTCTCGCGACATCAATACCCTCCTCAGTATTATTCTCACCTCCAGAGTCTACAGGGCTACAGGCCGGGTGGGCCGCCGCAGTCCTCGTCTCCTAACGGCCCACCGGGTCAGCCGCACGGGCCCCCGGGCCAGCACGGCCCCCATGCTCCCACGGGCCAGCATGGCCCCCACGGCCCTCCCGGCATGCACGGGCCCATGCCCCACGGACAACCTAATCTAGGTCCTCCCGGTAATCTACCTCCCGGGCCGCAGGCTCTGCTGCATAGATCGCAGGGCCCGAGCCCGCAGGGTCACAGGATACCTTCCCCGCACGGCCCGCCCCGACCGCCCGTGTCCTCCCCTCACATACCGCCCTCCTCCTCGCCGCACTCCGCCTCGCCGTACATGAGGCACATGGGACCCCACGGCCCCCTGCCAGGCCCCCACGGCTCGTCCGGATCTATGCTTATGCGACCCTCAGGTCCCTACCCCGGCCGACCCGACTCGCAGGGTCCTCACGGTCTTCACGGCCCCCCGCCTCACGGACCGCAAGTTCCCTCCCCGCACGGACCCCACGCGCCGTCACCACATGGACCCCACGTTCCCTCTCCACACGGACCTCACGCCCCATCGCCGCACGGGCCTCACGCCCCCTCGCCGCACGGGCCTCACGCCCCCTCGCCGCACGGGCCTCACGCCCCCTCGCCGCACGGGCCTCACGCCCCCTCGCCGCATGGACCCCACGGTCCCTCTCCGCATGGTCCGCACATGCCCCCCGGCATGCCGCACGGCGCCCCGCCGTCGCACGGTCCGCCCAACATGCACGGGCCCCCGCCGTCATCACCGCTCGGCCTGCCGCCGGGGCCTCATGGAGTCCCGCCGAGGGGGCCTTCCCCCGGCGGGGCGGTGGGTCTCCGCGGCCCCGGCCCGGCGCCTCCCTTGAATCTTCAGAGCAGAGTACCGCCCCTACCGATGGCGTCGACTAGCGCCGCCGACGCGACGAACCCGCATCGAACCTCACCACCGGCGAGCGACTCCAATGCGGCTCCGGATTTACCCATAAAGATCAAGGCCGAAGTTAAAACCGAGCAACCGGAGTACCAGTCGCCGCCGGCGTCTCCGTCGCAGCAGCCGTCCCCAGAACCGCTCCGGAATCATCCGAAAATCAAACGCACCGAGAACAAGGACGGCCGGCTCAGGTTCCCGCTCGGGCCGTACGCGCCGCAGTACGGACCGTACGGCCCGTACGCCCCGGGCACGGCGCAGCCCCCGGACGCCCTGCTCAACCTCCAGGCGCGGCTCCAGCATCCCCCCGCGCATAGAATGCCGCCGAACGTGCACCGGTACATGCCCCCGAACCTCGGCGCGAGCGAGCCCGGGGACGCCTCCGGCCCCGGGCCCCGCCACCCAGCTCTGGAGCGACCCAGCCTGCAGGACATCCTGAGACCGCAGCTGCCCCCGAATATGCGCCGGCCGCCGGGTCCCGAGGGCCCCACTATAGCGGACATGCTGCGGCCGAGCGCACCCGACCGCCCGGGGATGCAGGACCTGCAAAGGATACACATTCAAGATAGGGCCATGTTACACGGCATGCCGAGGCTGCCCGGCCCCGGGGCATCCGCGCATCCGGCGCCCGCGCATCGGGTGCCCGGCCCGCATGACATGCCCGGACCCGACGCGTCGACGGTGCGAGACATTCCCCGGCCCCGGACGCCGGAGAAGCCCGACGCCTCCGAGCCTCGAGGGCAGGATCGACCCGGAGCCTCCGACCTCCCCGAGCGGGCCCCGGGCCCGGGGTGGCCGCGGGATCTGGGCGACCGCGCCCCTGCCGGCGAGCGGCCGCGACCACCGAGCTCCGACCCGCCCCAGGACGCGCCGAAGCATTCCGAGACCGACGCACCTCGCCCGTTGCAGGAGATACCGCGGCCGGCCGACGCGGGGCCTCACCCGCCGCACCACCTGATGCGCGCGCCGGCACCTGAGCGACACCAGGCGCCCGACCTGCCCCCCCACTACCCCTACATGCGACCGCAGCTGCGGCCGTTCGGGATGCCGATTCTGCGGCAGGGGGCCCCGATGATGCCGCACTTCGGCCAGTTTCAAGAGATGCACAGAATAGACCGGCCTCCGCCGTTTCAAACGGCTCGGCCGGCGCCCCCACCGGTCGAGCAGCCGTCGCCGGTGCCGCACCGAGCGCCGACTCCGACCGACGACATCCCGGAGTCGATACGGGGGGAGGCCCCTCCGTCGCCGCCCGACGTTAAGCCCCAGTTCCTCAAAGTGCCGGTACCTGTAAATAGCGCGAGCGAGCCGAAGCTGGGGCCCGTGAAGGCGGAACCCCCCGGCGGGGTCCCGCGGGAGGGCGGCGGCGTGTTCGGGGGCCTCGTCAGCTACTTCTCGAGCCAGCGCGAGGACGACTTAGACGCGTAGTGCTAACTAGATGACTTGTAAATATAAAATAGATAATTTTATTTATACGGCTGTAGCGCCTAGTGACGTACGCTATGTATGATATTATAATACGAGAATGAGACATTTAGTTTGACAATGAAGAGTCTTTTTGGTCTCGAATAAAACGATGTATTATTTTGGTTATGTTTAAGTGAGATTTATTTATATACAAATCGATATGAAGTACTTACTCTATACTCTTAATACGAATTTTATTGAATAATAATTTCATTTTGCAAAATAAATGTTTTCTCAAATTTTGTATTTTTATATTTTAGCTCCTCGTTCTACTTAACAGTTACCACAAATAAGTTAACAAATTAACGTAAGGTCGATTCGTATAAATAAAACAGCTTTCATGTATTAATTCCTCATTTAAATTTATTTGCGTGGTCGACCAGCAACCTTTTTGCTCCCAGCTGCCTGCTTGTTTTTTCCTCCAAAAGACATGGGTTGTTCTGAAAATAAAATCGGAAACTCAGTAATCAACACAGAACGATAATTATATTATTAAGCCCAGAAGTATACAAAAATTTCGAAGTGAGATGTTATCAAATATAAAAATAATATTAATTTGCTTCTGCACTGTTTTTGAAGTCCCAGTTTTGGAGTCTAATTTTATCAAGTTGATGTAACATCAACATTTTTGCAGTACATGACTGCAGCCTTTCATCATGGTATATCATGTTTATTGTTTTGTGCAAATAAAGATATTAAATTGAACTGAATATAACAGTGCAAACACTTTAACTAAAATTAAACCGAAAAATAAAAAAAAAAACATACCCGGTGGTGTTATCTTCAGCGAAATGTCGTAAGTTTTGCTCTTAGGTCTTTTGGCGGCTGGTTCTAATTTCTCTGGAGTTTCGCTTGGGGTGACCGTCTCTTGTGTGGCTGCCCATCCGTCCTAAATTGAAAATAAAAATATGTAAACAACTCGTAATACCGTATACTTACGTAAAATATTAAATGTGAGCAAAATACTTTTCCTGTATGTTATTCAGGTAAATAATTGAAAAGGAGCCAGGATTTGAAAATTTAGTTATGAAGGTAGTGAAATATAATTGTATCACCGCAATTTTAAATACAGAAATTAAACTTTATTTATTCAACTAAACAACCAATTAAATGCCAAGCATTGATTGAAGTAATTAGGAAGACGTGATTCTGGTCTATTTTAAAATTGTTTTAGAGAACATCAAAATGAACTTTAAGGAGTATACAGATTTAGTGACAAAAGTTTCTCACCTCCGGGTCTTCTATTTCGGGTGCTATGGGCAGGAAGGACAGTAGACTTTCATCTTCACCTTCCTCATCAGAACTGCAGAAGGCTGCTACAGGCTCACACGAAGTCACATCGACCTGAAAGTACACTTGAATTTTCAACTGCTGTTTTTGTTTCAATAATTAATTACTGTCATAACACTCATAACCCATTTATCCATACTATTATAATAAAAAATATTGGAACAAAGTTCCTTATCGCGCGTTGGCCAAACCACAGAATATACATTAGTAGTACCAAGCTAAACAGAAAAAATTAAGACGAATTAAGTTGTAACGACATACACGACACACAAGCCGTGCGGTAGCGCGTGTTTCTCTGTCTCTCTTTCTCTCTCTCGCATTGAACAGTGTGGTGCAGCGACGATTTTTGTTATAAATTCGTTCCATCTGGGCTATGATGTTCTACTTATAAAGATATGTCACTACCGCGCGCGTTCTCAAGATTCAAATACGGTCCAATTGTACCGTCTTATAATTAGTCTGTATCCAGCCAGCGAACGTGCCGTGTCTTGTCAGTACACAAATAAATTGAAAATGCCGTCGTGTGTATTTCGAAAAATATATAAAATATATTTCAAAAATTATATAAATAAATAATTATTACAAGATACTAATTATTTGTTAATTACTAATTAACATTACACCCACCTCAACTTCCTCATCAAGCTGGCTCTCCCCGGCCAGGTCTACGGAGCGGTCCTCGTCCTCCACGTCAAACTCACTCTCCCGCTCCTCGTATTCCACGTTCTCGTCCAACTCCTTGAAGTCTGGAGCGAACGCCGACCAGTTCTCCACCTGGTTCTGTGCCCATATTGATACCACACCTGTTACAAATAAGTAGTTAAAAGAGGAGAAAGTAATAACTAGTCTATTCAAATTAGGAAATTTTAAGATTGGTCAATACCTAAGTCAATTTGGAATTAAAATTATTAGCCAACTAAGGGTTTACCAGCAGTTTACTTTTTCTTTCATGAAATACAAGTAAAATGAATGGTATTAAATGTATTGTATTAGGTTGTCCTGTGATATAGATAATTTATCGATCGATAAACGCCTCCGTGGACTAGTGGTACAGAGCGCGGCTCTTGACTCGGAGGTCGTGGGTTCGATTCCCGCGTTGGAAACATGTTATTTCCAAGTTTGGTTAGGACAATGCAGGCTGATCACCTGATTGTCTGACAAGTAAGATGATCCATGCGTCGGATGGGCATGTAAAAAAAGTCGGTCCTGCGCCTGATCTCTCGCCGGTCGTGTCGGTCTGCCGTCCCACTGGGTTATGAGAGTAAAGGAATAGAGAGTGCTCTTGTGTACTGCGCACACACTTGGGCACTATAAAATTACTCCTGCGTAGCTGGCCTGGTTTCAATGAAACCGGCCACCGTCACCGAAACCGGTGTGGGAGCTATTATTATTATTATTATTTATTATTATATAGATAATTTATAATAATATGTGTTCAATAAAAAAAAATTCGATAACAACAAAAATAGACCCCCCCACTTAGGGCGTTAACTGTGTTACGCCCTTAGGAACTCACATTTTGTATTGTTAAAAAACAAATAGGATCTTATGCCATAGCAACCGAAAATCATAATACAAGGTGTATTTTGATTTTCGGTCGATATTTAAAGCTTCTTTGAAATCAAAAATTCAAAGTATGATACATTTTTAAAATTATATTATGTCCTATCACCGTTATTCAAGGCTTTTAAACAAAATTGGGAAAACCCGACATTATAAGAGTTTTATTGGTAGTTAAAAACTCTGCTATTTTAGAAGATAGTTTTTTATTTGTGAGAAGACTTGCAACTAAAGCAATATTACCTGCACTAATACTGGCTATGATCGGTCTCACGGGATGCCACACCACATCAAGCAGCACCTCCCCCTTAGTTCCCTGTAGGATCTTCACGAGGTTACCGATGGCCTTCTCCCAGATGTACAGCGCGTGCTGGCGTGCGGACCCCGCGCAAATGTATTCCCCGTCGCCGGAGAAACAACACTTCTTCCATGTTGTTCTGTAAAGAATTAAAGAAATAAAGAATAAACCAGTACAATATTTTAATTTTATTCTATAATAGTCATTTGGTTCTGTGGAGAAAAAAAAATCGGCCAAGTGCGAGTCAGACTCGCGCACGAAGGGTTCCGTACCGTTATAGAGCAAAAGTAGGGAAATTTGTGTTTTTGTAAGGGTATTAATTTTATTACACTTATTATTATATGTGTATGTACTAACATACACATATAATAATGAGGATTTTGTGAAAATTTCAAGTGTCTATGTTGCCACTATGGATTACGAGCCAAAAAGGCCAAAAAACCACGTTTGTTGTATGGGAGCCTCCTTAAAATATTAATTTTATTTTGTTTTTAGTATTTGTTGTTATAGCGGCACCAGAAATACACAATTATATTTTGTGAAAATTTCAGAAGTCGAGCTATCAGTAGTAGTAGTAGGACAGACATCAAAGTCCTGGTAAAAGGGTCCCGTTTTTACCTTATGGGTATGGAACCCTAAAAAAGGAAAGTAGTTTAGTAACTGAGTGCAGTTACTTTGTTCTCTAATCTTCTTAATAATAAAAGTATAAAATTAATTGTAACTTGTATTTTGTTGCAACAAAAGTTGTATCAGTTCTATATTATTATGTATATAGTAAAACATTACTGTTAGGTCTGTTAGTAAAGCTATGTTTGCATATTAGTTAAAGGTAATGTCTGAAATTTATTAAAATTATTTGCAAAGTGCTTTACTGTTCTAGTCTTCAATTGAATGATTTACTGTTTTTTCAATATAAGTAATATACTTACTTGTTGACTAAGTCCTGCAATTTTTGTATAGGTTCAGGCTCCCCATTCATGCCACATTTGATGACTGTATTTGTGTCATACACTCTAATTACTCTATCTGAAGTGTTCACAAGGAAACAACTGAAAGAAAATTGAGTATTGATGATTTAAGACATATACTCAACAATGAAATCACTCAGTGAATGCCAGCAAAAGAGATAACTAAGTAGCAGGGCAGGTTTGATGCACAATTGAAAGGGGGATATCACTTCCTGTCCTGAACCATGCTAGTGGTCTTCTCTCTGTTACCATTGCAATCGTCAATCAATCACATATCCTGGCGCAAATTTAACCATACAATTCCAAAAAAATGCACAGCTCCACTAAAAAGTCTCATAAAAAAAAATATATATTTTTTTTACACTATAAAACTAACTTACTCTCCACGCCTAGCGAATTCTATGCTTTTAATGCCTGTAGTGCTGGATGTACCCACTGTGATTTTAAAACTGGCTTTTACAGTCAATGTCTGTGAATCTAGTATCAAAATCTTTCCTTTAGCATTGCCTGTGTACACATGGTCTCCTCTTCTATCAAATGATGCAATAACATTTATATCACCCTGTAAAAGCAAATGCAAATAATAGGTACTACTTTGATACACAAATTGTAAATGTCTTAATTATCTGGGGGCATAGGTGGTAGTGCCCCTGCCAAGACGAGCCTTGTAATTTAACACATGTATAGCTTTACCACTATCAATGTATGATCGGACTATAATTTGTATTTTGTAACAATAAAAGCTTCCCTATTTAATCCAAGGATCTAAAAATTATTGTCTGTAATCTGTAATTAAAATGGCCTCGTCTAACAAATCCAACAAATTTAATTTGTATCAATGTCTTTTTGCAAAAAAATTTTTTAAATACTGGTGGTCTGGACTTTCAATATAAGTTTTATATCAGGTTTTGTTATTAGTTTTGATATCAGTTAACCTATCAACTCCCAAACGACCCAAGTGGGCCGCAATAACAATAGATTTCCAAGAATCCGCGATCAACTGATTAAGTAGACTTACATCTTCATCTATTGGCAATATTTTGTGTTCGCCTTCTGTGTCTACCAATAGAGCAGCATGTCTCATGGGACACACAAGGAACCTCTTATCATTTCTAGGATCAAACTGTACTCGTAGAATTGCTGTCGGAAATTTATATTTTTGTTCACATTCCCCTGATAAAACGTCCCAGATGCATACATTGTGGTCAGTGGATGCTGAAAGGAGCTGTAAAAATAAATGAAAAATATATGTAAGATAACAAAAGGAATTATTGGTAAAAAAAAAGTTATTCTAATATTGCAATTGAATTATTTATTTCTCAATGTAAACTTAAGCTGGGAGTACACACTACACACTTAGAACAAAATGTCATAAAAAGATTTATGTTGTGCTCTAAGGCAGAGGTTACACGGTCAATTTTTCATCAATCTGATCCATCAATCCTGATCAGATTGACGAAAAATTGATCCTTCTAACCTACTGGATTGATGGATCGATCTTTTTTTAATATGAACTTTTTCATAACCATCAATATTCCGTCAATCAGATTGATGGATCAGATTCATGAAAAATTGACCGTGTAACCTCTGCCTATGTCTAGGCTGAATTTAATTGCTAATTTATATATTTCACTGTACCTCCTCCAAAATTTTTACTACTGTTACATACAGTAAATTATTATAATATCTTTGAATAATGAATATACATAGTATTATATTATGTAGATATAGGTACAAAGAAAAAATAGTACTCACTTTTTTACAATTTCTTGACCAACTCAAGCTACATACAGGATAAGAATGTGCTGATATTGATTTAGCTATCCCCCTTGTGAGGAAATCCCATATAAATACTCTCCCATCATTGCAGCCCACAGCCAGCAACGTGCCTCGTCTATTAAAGGCACAGGTTGCAGCTAAAGAAATAGAATCTAATGCACCGTCAAATTCCTACAAGCAAAAAATTAAATTTCAAATCACAAGACCAAAATATTATTACAATTAGTGGCGTTTTATGGTTTATTATTTTGCGCACCTCTGGATAATTTTGACCGAACGACTCTGTAACATAAAGAAATATATGAATTAGTAGTCGTTATTATCATAACTTAATTAAATAGTTATATTTATATTAAGTTGATACTAACCAAGCAACTCTAAATTCATTGTTGCAGTTGACACTCCAGTGGCCACTAGTTATTAAATTAACATATATAGTCTTAAGTAGATAAACATAAATTTTAAACTAAAAAGTTACTTCCTTGCATTTAAAAAAACACATCAAATTACACAAACAACCAAGTGCAAACTTGGTGCAAACTGCAAACCTGTATTTAATCCACAGATTAAAGTATTATAGAGGTTGCAATTGTCAACTCTACTTTTTTTTCTTATTATGGCACTTCGGCTTTAACCATGGCCAGCGTCGAGTATATAATATTATGGCGGGAAAATAATATTTTTTAACACAATTTTCAGCATCGTTATTCTATATTGTCAGGTCTAAAGTCTAGTCAAAGTCTAAGTAAAAGTCATTACAGTCAGAAAGTCTAGTCGGGGCTCCCATACAAAAAATACAATTTTCGGCCTAATTTGCTCTATAATAATTGTACGGAACCCTTAGTGCGCGAGTCCAACTCACACTTGGCCGATTTTTATTTTATTTTAGTTGTTTAAATTATGTATTTTTTTTGGTCACATGTTTTTCGGGTAAGTCTTTTTTTCCAAAAAATACGAAAATTACGATTTTTTTCTGATAATAATTTATTACAATTATGGCCCTTAGAAAGCAAAATACCGACATACAGGCTATATCAGGTTTTCAAATAACCCAAGATGATTACCAGCAATTTATATTATCTCGTCTGTCTTTTTCGTTCATTAAATTTTAATATTCCTTTTTTAGGGTTCCGTACCCCAAGGGTAAAAACGGGACCCGGTTAAGCTTTCCAAACCTACCGCAAGATTTATGGGGAGCGGGGGTGGGGGGGAGTGGGGGGGAGAGGTTAACACCCCCCTGTACCAAATCCACACTGAGGAACCCCCCACTTTTGGAGCTACTCACCTTTGAAATTTTCGGAATATTGATGCTACATCATATTCTATTCTCGACAATTTATAGTGTTTCTTCGGAAAAATGCCTGTTGCTAGGCCGTTGTGAGTGGAGAACTAAAATTTCAATTTACTTAACAATGTAAATCAAGGTTTTTTGATAAAAATTAAAAGTAAAAATTAATTACAACATTCACTACCTACTTAAAAACTACTGTCTCCTTCGTCTTCTTTTTCTTATTATGGCACTACTTTGACGTTTTGTTTTTTTTATGACAATTAAGCCTTCGGCTTAGGAATTGTACTCTAGAAGTTCAACCTCAGATCTTCAGATCCATCATCAGTTATACCTAGAGACCAATGACCCTCAATATGGCACAACTAGCTTCAATTATCAGTTGACGGAGCCCCGCTACGCGGGGCTCCTATTTCTGGGTGTTGTGGTCTAAGTTCTAACATAACCTAACCTACTTATGGACTTTCTGGATTGTGTTTGTTTTTGTTTTAGCGGGGGGCTGCGCCCCCCGAGCCCCCCTTTGGGGGGCTGCGCCCCCCCGCCCCCCCCCCCCTTCGGTATCCGTGGTTAAGTGGGCCTTCTGTTATGTCTTTTCATTTATAATGAAATGAAATAAAAATGATGCACTGCGGCGCCGGCAGCGGAGACACTCCCTAGTAAGTAAGTAATATTTTGTTTTTTTATGACAATTAAGCCTTCGGCTTAGGAATTGTACTCTAGAAGTTCAACCTCAGATCTTCAGATCCATCATCAGTTATACCTAGAGACCAATAACCCTCAATATGGCACAACTAGCTTCAATTATCAGTTGACGGAGCCCCGCTACGCGGGGCTCCTATTTCTGGGTGTTGTGGTCTAAGTTCTAACATAACCTAACCTACTTATGGACTTTCTGGATTGTGTTTGTTTTTGTTTTAGCGGGGGGCTGCGCCCCCCCCGTCCCCCCCCTTTGGTATCCGTGGTTAAGTGGGCCTTCTGTTATGTCTTTTCAAAAATGTCAAGTGGCAAATAATCCCAGGTAAATAAAAAAACAAGAAGAAGAAGAAGAAGCGAAATATTTAATAAGCCAAACCTTGAACAAACCCAAAGAGTTACCTAGTAGTGAATTTTGATAATTTTTCCTAATTTTTATCAAGAACCTTGAATGATATAGTTTTGGAATGATAAAATAATCGTCCTCCACTCACCACAGCCTTAGGATGCCTTGAAAACAATAAGTCAGTAAGTAAGTAACACGCAAACACCAGAAAACATGACCTTATCTCAAGATGACGAAAATTTCAAATGTGAATTTCTCCAATGGGGAGGGGGGGTTTTCCGGGGGTGGAAGTGACACGAGGAAGTTTTTCTCATCCAAAACATCCTCTCTCAATCCATGTGACCATCAAAAAATTGGGGTAGGTTTGGAAAGCTTAGCCCGGGACCCTACTACTAAGACTTCGATGTCTTAGTAGTAGGGTCTGCGTGTATCGTCCAATAGTATCGTCTCATCGCACGAAGCTTCGGACGATACATGCAGATGCGGCCGGGACATTATAATAAAATTAAGTAAATATTTAAGGGGGCTCCCATACAAAAAACACATTTTTTTGTCTACTTTCGCTCTAAGCCGGTATGGAACCGCGCGAATCCGACTCGCACTTGGCCGATTTTTAAAATAATTATTGAAAGAAAAGGTTTAGTTAGGGCTTAACCTTGGTTTTGGGAGTTTTGCCGGGAATGTGAAAGAGTGATGTTGTGTTTTTGTATTATTTTCCTAAAATTATTGTGATAAGTTGGGTTTTTAATGTGTAATATTGGTAGAATATTAACCATTAGATATTCGTTATCGTGCACAAGTGTAGGAAAGTGATGCATTATCCAGAAACGTGCAATTTTGTGTTCCCTCCAAAACTCCATTGAAAGTTTCAGTAAAGCGTCTACCACTTTACTGAAACGACCGACTTGACTCCTTGACTGTATTGACTTGTACTTAGACTTTGACTAGACTTATGACCTGACGATATTACATGAAAACGATGCTGAAAATTATTATGGGAGGAATACGGTTTTCCCGCCATATTCCTTACCTTTTTACCTTGTCTGTGGCACAACATACACATACTTTGTGTCAAGTTGCCAAAAACGAAGAAAAAGAAAGAAAGAACCTTGGCTTTACCCCTTTTTTCTTTCAGACCCATTTCACCAAATTAGATTTTCTTTGTTATAATTTTGTTTATTTTTAATTGAAAATGAGGTAGTCAAGTACCTAATTAATTAATATAGGCGTAATAAAATAACATCATAATATATTTACATAATAATTTAATAACCAAAAATATACTGAGTACTATAGTTAAGTAACAGTACCATTTACCTACCTCTTAAATACTAAAAAGTAAAATATGTTTAAAACTTTAAAATATTATATGGACTCTATGGTGTTTCATACGCTGTATTTACACATGCAAAATGCTGTCTCATAAATAGATCCATAATAATTATTATTGCTATACAAAATTCGTTAGGGCCTGTTTCGCCACTTTCTGATAAAGTGCCGAATACGCTATTCACAATTTTTTTGACAGATTCTCCATACTCGATCTGTCAAGTTAATTAGTGGATAGCCTATTCGGCACTTATCAGTGAGTGGTGAAACAGGCCCCAAGCATGTATTACAAAATTATAGCTCTACAGTATGCTGTATGCATATCTTTATCTGCCACATTGGAAATGTATTATTTTTTAGTAGGTATACCAATCCTCACGGCAAGCGACTACGACCGACGAAAATTTAAATAAAAAGCAATTTTAAAACATAGGCTTAATTACCTTACTTTATATAATTTAATAATAAAAAACCGGCCAAGTGCGTGTCGGGCCACGCGCAATATAGGGTTCCGTAGTACCGCAAGTTTTTGTAAATTTTTGTATGGTCAATGAATGTACATTTATAACATGTTTTACACTACTAACAATATCATCTCAGTTACTTTCAAATTAATTTGAACGAAAAGTTCCAGAAGCAACCGTTTAGCTGGTAGAAGGACACTGCAGGACTCTAACGATTTTTTCCACTTTAAAACTTAATATTTCCCAAATGGATCCCTAAATCGGAAAATGATCTATGAATTTTTAAAAAACCTATCCAACGACACCCCACACGATGGGGTGGGCGCAAAAAACAAAATTCAACCCTGCTTGATGTGTAGGGGAGGTACCATAAAATATATATTTTTTTAAAATTTTATGTAACATTTTGTCGGCATTATTAATATGTGTATTCATGCCAAATTACAGCTTTGTAGGTCCTATAGTCTCTGAGCAAAACCGCGGACGGACAGACAGACAGACGGACGGACAGACCGAAACTATAAGGGTTCCTTGTTGACTACGGAACCCTAAAAATATCTATCCAGGACGCTTCACAAATCACACCACGTCAGTCTAGCCCCGTGCTAAATGAAATGAAACCTTTAATAGCCTATGACCTATGTAGTTATACTAAATTATGTCCCAACCGAAGGTGCCTGAATTAAATAAAAAATAAAATAAAAAATCTTTTTTTACCGGTCGCGTTGGCTTGCGTCGAAGATTGGAATCACCAGATTTTTTTAGAAGTTTAGAAGAATTTTATTATTTTGGTTATTTGACTAGATTACATTTTACTTTCAACATAAATGCTACTTAATATGTAAGTATATTTACTAATTAAAACTAAATAAGTAACTAGGCATTCTAATTAATACAAAGGTACTTTTGACTTTTCTATGAAATAAATACCCTGTACTCAAGATGTACTGTCAGCACTTATTGCACCACTTAAAAACCTTATCGCTAAGAAAATAAGGTCGAAAATATGTAAATCACATTTGTCGGTGACCGTACACTTAAAATTAATTATCCAATATTCTTTATCACAATAAAAATAGGTTTAATATTTAACTTTTTTTACAAATTGCAAATCCTAGAAAAATATGTTTTTTATTATAATTAACTAATATCCAATTGGACATTTACTGTAGTGTCTTCACTTTTCACGCTAGCTGGCAGCACCAGCATAGACAGTAAGCCTGGCCGTACATTGTACGACAGTTCTGATCAGAAACAGTTGAACATGCGCTGTCTCTTACATTTTGTACTGAGCCGAGTGAGCTAGAACTCGCCAGAAGGATATTTCGGATAATGTGCGGGGTGGCGGTCCGGCGGAATTCAACTGTTTCTGATCAGAATTCGGACAATGTGCGGCCGAAAATTGAAACAGCATAGTTTAGTACACAATCATATTTTTATTGACCAGTCTTAGTAGTCAGTCTGGTCGAATTATTTATATTTTTTAGCCTGGCCACGATCGACTGGACTGGACTGGACTAACAGTCGCGATCGACCGGTTGGCTTGGCCACCCCTGGTATAGACTATAGACCGACAAGGGTTTATATTTATAATAATGAGAGTAGTAAGCACTAGGCAGTTTTATACAAAATATAAGACATAACATGGTACTAATAGCATAGGTAATAGGGAATATTGTGTAAAGGTCCGAGCAGAGAGCGCACGCCGCACACACGCGCGCTAGGGCACACACATGACACAGTAAGGCCGGTACAAATAGTCAGTACTCAAGATGCATCTCGGTCTCAAGATGCGGTTCGACTGTGATTGGTCCAAATTTTGACAGCCAACCAATCACAGAGCCTGAACCGTGTCTTGAGACCGAGATGCATCTTGAGTGCTGACTATTTATACCGGCCTAAATAATCCTACTTGCACACGTCATGTCAGTATATTGCATAAAGTTAATATACCTAGCGGAATAGAGCAACAAACTCAAACTCACACCGAAATTGGTTTTATCTGTGTGAAAAATATGTGTACGTATACACTTACACAAGCATGATTGAACATGAATTCTATGAGATTAAATTGTCAACGGTCAGCCCCGGGCTGACGGTCGTCAAAAAAAGAGTGATGCTGTCATGTATCACACGTCTCTTTTTACCACGCAGTGTTACTGATAGTGACTTCTCGCTTGCTCAGGCCTTTGTTTCTCTATTCCGCTAGGTATATTAACTTTATGGTTATTTCCTTAACGAGGGTACATTAATAATTATTGTCGAGTCCATTAGCAACTACTTGCTTTAGAATAATCGCGAGCACCGAATATGTCCTTACATATATGCCAATTCTATAAGGCATACTTATCTTCTTCAGAATTAACAGCTATAGTCTGGTCGCGAACACTGACAATCGCGGCTGTACTGTCCTCACGTTTCGTCTCCCCCACTTGTCTGATATCAGTCTTGTCACGTAGTCTGGTGTTAGAGCTGCAACTACTACTAGGATGTTGAGGAAACCGAAGGTAGCTGAACTGAGAAGCTTTGTGTAGGTACCGAGGACGTCTCCGTCGATTTGCCTGGAATAAAGTCAATACATAAAATATTTTTCATTTGTATTTTTACTATACAGTGTGTAACAAAAATAAGTGATAATACTTTAGGGTGTGTACGTGTTCCTTGTAGAGAGTTCACTGTGAAAGTAGCAGCGCTGAAAGACGAATTTTTTTTTCACTTTTGGATGGGCAAGGGTCCGAGCGTCACGAGTTTCCCCATACAAAAATGAAAAAAAATTTGGTCTTTCAGCACTGCTACTTTCACAGTGAACTCTCTACAAGGAACACGTACACACTCTAAAGTATTATCACTTATTTTTGTTAAAACTTACACCCTGGAAAACCAATCACGGCTTTAAGGCTAAGACTAAGTTTACACGGTCAGTCTGGCATCAGTTCAGTCTATCAGTCTGATACAGACTGACGGGAGAATGATCTTGTAACCGTGTGATTGACGGACTGATATTTTTTTATTATGTACTTTCTGGCCATCATTCTGTCTTCAGTCTGAGACTGATGGACTGAACTGATGCCAGATTCATCGTGTAACCCCAGTCTAATAAGCAGGGCTTATTAAGCGCGATGTTATCGATATAACTTGAGTGATATACATCTTGAGTACTGACAACGGAAATATATTTAATACTTTTATCCTATACATATATTTAAGATTTTTATTATATGATAAATATATTTAATACACATCCATGACCCAGGAACTTTGAAAACTTTTTGTTCCGTCGGCGGGATTCGAACCCGCGACTTTCGGCTTAAGCTACCAACGTGCTACCCACCGAGCCACAGAGGTCGTCAAGTAAAGTAATACCGCGTCATCCACCAATGCTATTTCCGCTTACTTAAAACTTAAATCAATGATACATCTACTTACACGTTAATAAGCGAGTACGCAGTATTGAACATCATATACGCTAGCATAGAGAGCACAGCGGACAGTATGAACACGGCGGTCTGGTAGCGAGCCTGCAGCCACACCTTGAGTGTCACCACTACCATGAGTAGGTGGAAACAACACGCGCCGTATGACCTGGAATTTTAATTGAAAATGTAAAGTAAACCTTGAGTTATAAGTTATAACAATCATTTCAGGCTTTTCCAATTGAGTACTTTGAGAATTGAGAGACACACCAAACATAATATTCACAGAGCTGTTTTGGCACTTGGCTGTAGCTCTATTTTGCTCGTTCTACTATTAGTATCATTTTGCACGTGGACACGAAATTTTATGCTAGTAAATGATTTAGGACACTCACCACAAGTCAACAGTGTTGCCGTCCGCGTGTATGACGGGTATATAGAATATGGCCCAGGAGAACATGAACACGACGAGCGAGTGGTATACCGCGGACAGAGCCCACGCCGCGAAGTACGGCCAAGAGAGCAGCTTGTTCTTGCTGATCTCTCGGTAGAGGGTTGGGTTCCTGAAACATAAGTGCTATTAGGGTTATTTCATATTTGCGTTTAGAACATAAATATTTATTATAAATATAAATATTTATTATTTTATAATAGAAATTCATAATATTTAAGTATTATAAATTTATAATAGAATGAAAATAGTTTAAAATTGATCTTCATTAAATGCCACTATAAATAGATATCGCTAGACCAGCACTGTATGAACGTATACCGTACAGCAAATAATGACTCTTAATACTCTATGGGTACTTCTATAATCTATTGACAAGATCTATTATACTCTGAACGTTACTCACTTTAGCAGCAGATCAGCCGGCCACCGCTGCTCCGTCACAGACAGCAGTAGACACGGCACAGACGTAAAGAACAGGTTGTAGAAAGTCAGGTACATAGAGTCGAATATCGACTGCGTTGAGAACGCCGAGGTTGCTTGAAACATAAACTGAAAGAAATAAATTTATTCAAGTTATTGCAAGCAATAATAACGTTTATGTAATGACAGGCGTAGACATTATAATAATAAGAGACTATTAAAAACTGAAAGCAACAAAGTCAAGAAGCGATGAGTCAATGTAATAATTTACACGTGACCACACTAATTTAAGTTTAGAGTCTGTTTTATGAACGCTCACTAATAAAAAGACCCTCTCTGTGAATATAGGTGTAATAGTTTCAGGGCCCCCGCTACCATATGTGCAATGCACACGGGCGCCATCCTGTAGGGGCGCCAAATCGTCATCTTTAGGGGCGCCAAAACCAAGGACCCAAAAAATTTGCCTAAAGGGGCGCCAAAATCCTTTTTTTGCACACAGGCGCCAGTAGCCCTTACGGGGGCCCTGAATAGTTTTATACAATGTTTGGTCAAAATTTTCTGTCATGTACATTGCGAGAATCCTATTTAAAATATCCAAATATTTTTACTTACTTACCATAATATTACCTAAGACTAGATTCTTATAGAAGAAGTAGTGTATGAGTGTGGCGAGCCTCTGATAGTACCAGTGACCCATCACCAGTAACATTTTCTTCACCATCGCGAATTTTGTGAACGCGAAATCTGCACACCTGTAATCACAATGATTAGAAGTAAGAATCATCATACAATAATATAATCTCCATTGTCCATTTATCGATTAAGTTACCATTTTAGGGCGCTGTTTTTAAGCAAGACATTTGTCTTGCTTGTAGCTATCTGTTTCTCGGAAAATCTCAATGACTCAACTTGGCAAACATTGAGTCTTGGGCCTTGGCAGGCAAAAACTCTTCTTACCTGGCAGCTTGATGGCCTTCCTTTCCGAATATCCCGAAGCCAACGTGGGCCTCCTGTATCATCGATATGTCGTTGGCGCCGTCACCTATTGCCGCCGTGATTGGATGTTCCTTGCTGTTCTTTATTAATTTTACTATCTGTAAAAACAATAATAAAAAATGTAAGAAATTAACCAGACAATAGCAGACAGAGTATAATATAAGAGATACTCTCCGCTTATAAACGCTCAAAGTACCGAAGGAGCCACACTATCTGGTTCTTAAAATCGATATATTAAGTTTCCAGTTATCTCACCTTAACGAAATAAATCTCTATTTTTTTTAACCGACTTCAAAAAAAGGAGGTTATCAATTCGACGCGTATGTATGTAATATTTCCAGAACTGCCCAGTTTTTTGTATATGTTAATCTATAACAGCTTCTGAACAAATGTGCCAAATTTCAAAAGTGTACATGTATGTATGTATGTTTTTATGTTTGTTCGCGAATATCTCTGAAACTACAAGTCCGATTTAAATGATTCTTTTTTTATTGTACTAGGTATTGTTCAACTTAGGGAATAGTGCAGGTTTCATCAAAATCGGTTCTGTAGTTTTGGAGATAGGGAGTTTTAATTCTCAATTACGTACAATTTTGAAGTCGGTTTTATCTTTTTAAAATACAGTTATATTACAATATATCCCTTTGAGTACAGTCAAGCTCAACATAATTAAGAAATCAAAAATATGAATTTTAAGTCTTAAGACTAAACTTAATTAAAAATATGCAGGATGGGCATTGGGCGCAAAAAATTACCTACTGAATAGGTAACATCATAAAAGAGTTAGCGGGTGAAATAACCATTGGCCATTGCCTGGAAAAATTAAGGGTTTAAAATTAACTTTATAATGATTTTTCGTTTTTAAAATATAGTTATGATTTAGTTGATTTGATAATTAATTTAATTGTAGATATTATCGTTAAATGTTACGCACCTCAGCCTTCTGTATCGGCGACAGCCGACAGCACAAAACCGCGCGGCATTTCAGCGATATATCGACGAAGGTATCCGCTAACGCAGTGTCAAGAATGTGGCTCATGCTAGTACCATCTACTATGAGAGTCAGCTCCCTATAGCTCGGTTCCTCTATGGCCCTCTTACAGTGCTCCAGTTGAGCCAACATGGCTTCCTCAGTTTGGACGTCAACTAGGAATAACCGTCGGTCGTTCTCTGAGATGTGAGCGCAGGATTGTGCGACGTTTATCGCTGTTTCTACCTGGAAATAATAATATGAGAAACTATAATCTATACTAATATTATAATTAATACAAAATTGTGATTTGTGACTGCCTGTTTGTTTGTAACCGTTTACGTTTGAACCAATATTCATGAACGGTATGGCGATGCTTTGAGTCTTAAGAGTTTTTTCCGAATCGGTCAACATCAATATCTACTTGAATGAAACACATTATGGATAATGAATTGTGTGCATAATCCAGTCGAAATGTCTATAATGAACTGTGTCGTAATGACGTCATCTACGGTACCTACAGTATTTTGACCGGACAGTAAGGCCGTGTTCACACCAAACCGACTGTGAGCCGCCGAATGTAAGCGAACGTTACGCAGGTTATTGTATTTCTTGTATATACTATATTATACTATACTACTTTTAGATAATGTGATAAACAAAATACTCAAAATTCTTTGTTATATAGAAGTTATTGTTTGTATGTCGGCAAGCCCAGAATATTTTTATTGATAATATTTCCAAGAAGAGAAACACAATGTTTTGATAGGTTGTCTATGTCCCGATAAGATATCAGTCGATGTGCAAATTTCGGGCTCGTGATGGCCTTGTTTCTGATTTTTGTCTGTGAGATTATATTTTCGCATGCGTTTTCGATTCCCGATAACATGCTATATTTAAATCTTTGTGGTTGATTTAAGCCTAAAAAATCCTTATGCCCGCAGCTCGTAACGCAGCGAGGGTGTCAGCCACATCATCCTGTAAGCAGTCTTCCACTGCTGTCGCGCCGATCAGCGTCAGTTGCTGCTCCAAACAGCTATAGCTGGTGATGATGATGATGACTTACTAACCTTATCACCAGTAAGCACCCAAGTCCTGATGCCCGCGGCTCGTAACGCAGCGAGGGTGTCAGCAACATCATCCTGCAAGCAGTCTTCCACTGCTGTCGCGCCGATCAGCGTCAGTTGCTGCTCCAACACTCTGTACTGCTGCGTCACCTGCTGTAGTTCCTCTGCGCTCTTGCCGTCGAGGAGTTTTATAGCTGTAAAATGAGGATAATTTCTAGAAGTACGCCCAAAGACTCGTCAATTCGTCACTCGTCATTCCGGACATGATAATACAACAACTTGATGTTTTTTGTCATTCAATGAATAAAGAAGAATGAAAGAATACGCCAACTTCTCAGTTAAATGGGTCTTCTAAGACTCGAATTTATGGACTCAGAAGTGGAATTCAGGCCACAGCCCTTCTAAAAATAATGATATATTTGTTAGTCTTTATATTAGGTTTCAGTTGTGACGTCTTGTTGTATTGCTATCTTATCAGTTATTGATCAGCAAGTACCTATTCGTCGAACATTACGTACTGCATAAACAAAGGTGTGTTTTGGGTGTGAAAACATTATCTGCTTCTGTTATAAGACCATAAGTGGTCACTTCCTATGTATCATACTGGCGTTCCGCGTTGCTCATAATTCATACTAATATTATTATAAATGCGGAAGTGTGTCTGTCTGTCTATATGTATTTTACCTCTTTGCATGATGCTAAATCGCATGTCGCAGCGATCCATACTTAATGTTATAAATGCGAAAGTGTGTCTGTCTGTCTGTCTGTTACCTCTTGACGACCAAACTGTGGTATGGAGATACTTTGAGTCCCGGTTAAGGACATAGGGTACTTTTTTTAAATGTACGGTTCCCGTGCGATAAACGCATTTTGGCGCAGCGGAGTTGCGGGCGACATCTGGTAAAACATATTTTATCAGTATCGGCGCAATAAAGTTCATCTTAATTATTATATTGACATACAAACGCATCCGATCTATCGTATCGCATAATGTAAAAATTTTAACCCAACTTCCAGGGTAAAAACAATATCCTTAAAATGTTCCCTATACAACAACAAAAGAATTATGAAAATCGGTCCACAAATGGCGAAGTCATGATTGAACATAGAGAAAAAATATACAGACGAACATAATAATATAACCTCCTCCTTTTTGGAAGTCGGTTAAAAAGCTCCTACTATCAAGGCCAACGTATGAATTAGCAATAAGACTCGATGAGTACTTGAAATCAATTTTCACACAAGGGTGTGTATCATAAAACTTGCACAGCTTTCATCAAACTAAAAGCTCTTTGTAGTTTCAATCAGAATTTTAATTAAACAGCATTCTGCATTTTACACGGTGCAATTTTCTTGTTTCAATTACTTTATAGAAAGAATATTTGATATGATTATTATTTATTGCAACAATTACTGTTCATTTTTTTTAATTTTTTTTTATTAAATAAGGGGTCAAACGAGCAAACGGGTCACCTGATGGTAAGCAACTACCGTCGCCCATGGACACTCGCAACATCCGAAGAGCTGCAGGTGCGTTGCCGGCCTTTAAATAATAAATATACTTATAGATTTAATTTAGTTTGGATTATAACAATCAGAAAAATAATTATACACTGTACAAGTCAAATAAACGTAAAAAAATTGAATTTTCTAATTTTGACCAATCAGAACGCGCTTTGCGTCTTAAGTGAATACCTTTTGAAGTTTTATCATATTTTATACTGGAACGGCTGCAACGGAAACTGTATCGAAACTTTAGTATAATCTACATACTGATTAAATATGATAATGAATAATAAAAAATAAATTCATGATTTCCTCAAAATATAACGTCCTTAGATTAGATTCACTAAATTAATAGGCTCCCGCCTAGAACAAATTTTTTTCTCATTACTATCAAGCCTATTTTTTGTGAGTAGCTTCATTTTGATAATACGGACAACATTTTTATTTGCGAAAAATCTCGAAAGTCGTAGCTAACAGAGATAGAAAGGATTTCATACTTTGAATTGATGGTCCTAAAATATGACTGTTTTATTTGTAGGACCTTGTTACTCTTAAATTATATAACTAATAATAACCTATCAATATACAAAAAATCAGCTCGTTGGGGTTCCGTTATAGGGTTCTGTAATCAACAAAACTTGGTTGACCACTTAACCCTAAAACGGATGTTTTATGTTGTTCGTCTTTATATCAAAATGAAGCTACTCACAAAAAATTAGCTTGATAGTAATAAAAAAAATGTTCTAGGGCTCCCGTACTACAAGTATAAAGTTAACATCAAATAAACTTACATTCTCCGACTTTCTCGTACTCTTCGCTGGGTATTTCTCTGTACGCTATAGCCAAAGTTCTTAATCCTTTCACGGCGAATGTACTGATGTCCTTATCTGTCTCTTCAATGAGAGCGGTGTCTTTGCAAATTGGAAACACTGACGTCTCAGCACCTTTACAAAATAACCATATCTAGAACAAAATATTAAATTTAAAAAACGCCAAAACAGACTCGTGAGTCGTGACTATATAGGCATCTTTAAAAAACGCGTAATCGTTATGCTAGTCCAGCTCCAGTAAGATATGCGATATCGTATCGTATAATGTGAAAACGTCTCTACGATATTATTGAAGGAAAACCCAGAGCCTGTCAATGAATCTTTTAGCGTTTTCGGCATCTGCACTGCCCCGGGGCAGGGTGGGCCGACAGGATACGGATACAGCGGAAGTTTAAATTAAGAACATAAACTACGTATTGCACTAGTAGGTACTCTTCAATACGTAGTTTATGTTCTTAATTTAAACTTCGCATGTTTCCGTATCCTGTCGGCCCACCCTGCCCCGGGGCAGTGCAGATGCCGAAAACGCTATTTATGAGATTACTATAATTATATTACAATTGTAGGAATCGAGAGAATTAATTAAAGTACTTTATCTAAATAGTAAAAATATTATCTACCTTCCAAAATCCCAATTATTTCTCCCTTTAGATATACTTTAATCTTGTTTAGCACTAACAACTCCAACATATTAATGCAATTATATAATGTTCATGATAACACCACGACATTGACATGACAAACATTTCGCCCAATTCAGGGAATTACTAGATAACCTCATATCTCGAATTTCAAGTTTAGCTGTGAAGATTAGGTACTTATCTAAGTAACCTTGAAATTCAAGTTTTGTTGATATTTATCTAGCCGAATTCAAAAATGGATTTAAATTTACAATCTACTTGGTTGGTCGACTCTTATGTCCGAACTTAGAATCAAATCTTTACTTAAGTTTATTTAATGAAGAGTTTGACGGAAATGTATTGAGTCTGTGACAAAATCATTACATTAAATCAAAGTTAAGTACCTAATCATTCAAATCTCTCTGAGTGACTAATCGGCTGCTAGTCGTGACTCGTGACTACCAAAAACCAATAGATCTTAGATTTCACCTAGCGAGTAGAGTGCCGACACAGTGCTCTCGGCCAATCAAATTGCTAGTCCTCAGCCGATGGCACTGTGTCGCCAATCTACTCGGTAGGTGTAATGAAGGCATGCTTGATTTACTTTCGAACCCAAGTCGAACGGGAATTAGAATATCACAACTCACCTTTCCATCCTTATCGCGAACTATGACGGACATTCTTTTCCTTTCTGAAGTGAACTCAATAATCTGCAATCTTTCATACATTTCCGTGTCTTCGGCAATCTTTAGGAGCAAATTATTGCCTTCCTCTCCAAGAAACGTTACTCCTACTCTATCTGCAGCCTCCACTAGAGCCTTTTCGTCAGGGCTGCTTCCCTGGTAGTCCATCTTACTGCCACTCTCGTTCAGGCCATTCCATGCCATGTTGTCCGCGATTCTGCCGCTCGCTTTGCCACTTTTTTTCTTGCGAAAAAAGTTCATGAGTTGCATATTCCCGTGGCCAGAGAGCCGCGCACTCAACTTTTTCATGTCCTCGCTAGAAACTTGCACGGAATGGCACAGAGCGAGGATTGTGAAGAAAAATTTAATGTCTGTCTGAAATAGAAGGTGTTACTAAATTATACGGGATAAGTACTATTTGGTACACTGTAAAAATTATGTTTGCATGCTTAGTTCGCATGCATAAAAAAAATATTATAATTTTTTAGTATGATACAAGACATGACTAACAAATATCTCATCGCAAAGTTATTCATGATAAGAAGATCATTTCTGAGAGCGGGAAAGTTCATAAGCATTATTGATCGTGAGACGTGAATCAACGATGATTGATGATGAATAGTTGAAATGACGCTGAATAGTTGTGTCAGATTAAAACCAATATGTAGGTACAAAAAGAAAGTATAATTTATAAACCTTTAAAAATTAATGGTAGATAAATCAAAAGAAACAAAATAAGAAATTCATAGTCTATGAAATCATTCTAAAAGAACGGCCAGGTTATAGCAAAAATCAGATTTACGTCATAGACCAATAAAATTTATGTGTAGTTTCTTAAAACATTGTAATAAGATTTTAAAAAACGTTAAAACCTACGTAATATTATTATGTAGCTTTTAAAGTTTTTAGAAGATTTCGATTTACCAAAATACATAGGTACATTTAATATTATGACGTACGTATGCGAATTTTTGTTATCAAATTTTGTACTTGAAAACTATTAATTTATCAACACATACACTTGTTATGTACTAAGTAGTAAGTATTGTACGTGATCAGATAGCTAAATGTAACAGAAGACGATTAGAGGATATAAAATAATAAAAATAATTATTGCGATGATAAACTTATCGCTTTTTATACGATAAACAGTATCTCAATTCACATCAAACTTATTATCAATAATTATATTTTCACGAGTAAACATTTTTTGCATTTAAGGCTAAAATAGTCGATTGTATGGATTACTTCATTTTATTTTTTTATTTTTTTTATTCTTTTTTATTAATAACCGACTTCAAAAAAGGAAATTCGACGCGTATGTAATATGTATGTAATATTTCCAGAACTGCCCAGTTTTTATGTATGTTAGTCTATTTCAGTGTCTGAACAAACGTGCCAAATTTCAAAAGTGTATGTATGTATGTATGTATGTATGTATGTATGTATGTTTTTATGTTTGTTCAACTTAGGGAATAGTGCAAGTTTCATCAAAATCGGTTCAGTAGTTTTGGAGATAGAAAGTTTTAATTCTCAATTTTTCGTACAATTTTGAAGTCGGTTTTATCTTTTTAAAATACAGTTATTTTTGAATTCTTTTGATTTGTAATTTTCCGTTGAATATGAGTCGAGTATAGTTTAAGATATACAAGGGAACTGACCTGAAAAGTATCAGCGGGCTCGTCGAACCTCTGAGAGTCGTATAACTTGGAATCCCTCTCCTCATATATCTGTCCCTTGATAGAGCAAGCCTTGAAGATCATCAGATTCTTGGTAAGTGTGCCCGTCTTGTCCGAGAACAGCACTTCTACTTGACCAAGCTCTTCGTTAAGATCGGAGGTGTTGGCTATAGCTGGTCTTCCTGTCTCGTTACAACGCAACTCCTCATCCCAGCCTATGAAGAGGGCACCTGAAATGACGAAATAGAAGTGAAACTGAGCTAGGACCAAGGCCCGTTCTAAGGAAGGGCGAACCTGCCATTTCCCCAGAGCAGCAAAAATGACTTATAAGTTATTTCTATCTTCCAATATAGCCATTATCCACCACCTATGTTAGAGAATTTTACCTTCCAACCTACTTCAGGTTGGATAGTGGTAACATTTACATATTTAAACATTCCCCCCTATTATCTCCCAACAAAACTAGCCCATGATTTAAATTATGGTTTTATGTATGTAAAGAACGGCAAAATTGATCATTGCCCGGAGCTAAGAGAAAAATTAAGTACATAAGTACAACTACGCTAAATGAAAACTCATGCTTTGTGTAATGCCATTATAATATTGTTTCAATACTATCGAGGTCATAATGATCTATAAAGCAAAAGTAATAATTACTAATAAAAGCAGACTCGGACGTCTAAAAACGGGTTTTTAAAGAACACAAATATCCAAAGTAGCTTTTATCAAATCTCATCGGAATATTAAAGTTTTGCACGTATTAAATACTATTATTAGTTAATAATAGAATATTAAAATTTATTCTTTTAGCGCTGTTATTTTCACAGTGAACTCTATACAGGGAACCCATACACACCACAAAGTATTATCACTTAGTTTTGTTACACCTTATAATTATATAATGACGCACTTAGAAAACTTCGATAGCGCGATGCAGGAATGTGGCGCCAATTGTAGGTACCGCCATATATACATCAGAATCGATTCAGATGTTTTTGTGTAGAGCTACGTAGCTCTAGACACACATACATGCACCCATACAAAATAATCACAAACACATGTATCCATTATGAGTAATTATGACTTACCAATAAACTTATACAGCTCTATAGTGACGTATAAAGACATCGGTATAATATAGTAGTAAAGTAGCAGGAAAGAAAACAAATCTTGCAATACGCTCTTCACATTCAAGGGGTGCTCCTCTGGTTCCCCAAGATACGCTTGTCTCTGGTAGTTCCACTTGTCTATGATCACCTTCGCCACCAGAGAGAGAGCCATCTCTATCACCAGAAGATAAATGAAGAAGACAAGGAAGCAGTTGACAGCCGCTTCGCTTGAGGAGAACTTGTTGCCAGAGTATTTGGAATTTAACGCCAGTTTTGTCTCCTCTCCTGTAAAATTTTGTATTTTATACTGATGTTATAAATCGATTTAAAATACAAATTCACTAGATTTCTACATTATAAGCTTTATTGGAGTATTCCTTTACATACACGAAGAATAAGAAAATTGTACCTAATTCAAGAATAATTTTAAAACAAATGGTTTTCCGTCTTTATTGGACGCTAAATCATAACTGAATTCATCATAACTTAAATTTTCAATGTAAGAAAGACTTTGAATAGTTATAATAAACGAACTTTTTCTAAGCTAGGTATATAATTAAAGTCCTAAATATAACAATTTGAAAAAATATTGCAGAGCTTTTTTTGTATTCCGACTGGCACTTTTTTATTCTCCGCCATACTACCTTAACTTAGAGCCAGTCGACACGGCGCGTTGCTTCAGCGTTGCGTCAACGCAGCACTGCTGTTACGTTGTTTTATATGTAAATAACCAAGGTGTTCACACGGCGCGCTGCGGCGTAAAAGCAACGCGCAACGCACACATGACGGACAGCAGCCCCCGAGACGAAGCGAGAGGAGGTATACACGTTAAGATTGCTTCATAACAACGCTCCGATTGCGCAGCGCCCGTGTGGCTGGCTATGCGTCAAAATGTTTGCGTTTGCGCAACGCAATGCGTCGTGTGGACTGGCTCTCACATAATCAAAAATTTTAAGCATTGCAAATTCTATTGCTACTAAATCTTCTCTGCAGATTTAGACTCACCAGTATACACAGCACAACCAATAGCCCACTCTGTATTCTTCACCCTGGATCCCCTCAGCATGATATTATCTGGAGTGAGAGGCAGACTGTCCATCCTAGGAATTTCCAGACGGCCATAGAATGTGTAGAGATCTGCTACCGGATTCGGGACTTCTATACGCATTCCTTGCGGTAGGATATCTAAAAAACCATCATCATCATCGTCATAATTTACAGTTTAATGGCTAGTATTGAATGATGGGAGATTTCTTGGTAAAACTCTAAGAAAAAGTTATTAAAATTTGGTAACTTTCTTTGTTTTTTTTTTTATTATTCTTAGGACCTGTTTCACCACTTTCTGGTAAAGTGCCGGATAGGCTATCCATATTTATAAGATCTACAATTACTTAGAACATTTTATGGTTCTATCTTTTATAGTTTAGGCAGCGTACGCAAAATAAGTAACTTTTCTAGTTGATTTTTTACACCCTGTGTCCGAAAAACCCAAATATCTTAAGGTAACTTATTTTTTTCCAAAATAAAATTTAGCCTATGTTCAACAGAAATAGTGTGGAATTCCAATAGTAAAAGAATTTTTCAAATCGGTCCAGTAGTTTCGAAGCAGTATTCAAGTAGTATTCATTTCAAACAAACAAACAAAAAATCAAATCTTTCCTCTTTATAATAGCTGTAGTGTAGATAGGGCTTACCTCTATTTATATTTACAAGCTCTCTAAATTGTTTTATCAAGTATTAACACACTTGTTCCTTCAGCTTGCTCTGTATGTAAATCACCTTTCTACTTGCTTACCTTTATTTTTAGTGTCAACTATACTATCTGTCAACTCACCCGCAGTATACCCGACCAAAGGAGGCGGCACTCTCAGCGTCTTAAGATTCGTCTCTCCGTCCAAGTTGGCAGTCGTAACGAAGCACTTGCCCCCTTCCCCCGCGGCGCACAGCAGAACAAGGTCCGCCGGCACCTCCTGGCCTCGTTTCACACGCACCAGGGTGCCCGGAGCCACGGTCGAGTTACGCACTTCCTTGATGACCCCCTTGTGAATTATCTCCACTGTAAAGATTAGCTTAGTTGACATAGAGAAGATCGTCCCTGATTCACAATGTGATATTCGGTTCGGATTCGGAAACTTAATCACGCGACATCCAATAAACGCTCGCCGCAACATTCGAGTTACGTAACTACTTTCTTGATAATTGATGACCCCCTTGTGGACTATTTCCACTGGAAAGATTAGCCAAGTTGACATAAAGCAGCTGTGGCGGGGCAAGAACTTTGAAGACCGCCTCTGAAGACAAGGGCTCTGATTTAAATGTGATATTCGGTTCGGATTCGGAAACCTCATCGCGTTGACCAAGACCGCACGTTAAAGTTTCCGAATTCGAGTCGAACGGAAATCGTTAATCCTGCTGCAAGCGAAAGGTATAATATGGGATTTGACCATAAATCTCTACATTGCAATATAACTTTGTCAATATCCATGTAGAATTTTGCATGAGGCTGAAATTATTTTACTAACAAAAAACATGATATTATAATTTTAAACACTTAAATTCATTACTTTTCAGTTAGTACTATAATTTTTTAATAGCTTAAAAAAATTACTAAAAATCTAAAAAAATGTAAGTTTCGTAGAAGTGCTACGTTGCTACGGCAAACTCGTAGCGTGCTACGCCGCGTAGCGATGACGTAGCAAGAGCGGATGGCGTAGCAAGCAAATGATTTTTTTCTAGTTTTTCCTTACTATTTTTATCCTTCTAAAAACAGACCATCCAAATGTACTTGTGACACTTGCATGGTCTTGGCCCGTTCTTACGAATTAATTGTTCTCATACGTGGAAGCCAGTGAAAACAGGCAGTCACAACTACAGAATTTTAGTGTTAAATTATTAATTATGTCACTACTTCATTTTTGTTCATTTTACTATATTATGCCTATTGTTATAACACTCACTCGAGAATCGAGATAAAACATAAAATATTGATTCCTTAAAATATTGCTATCGTATCGAAGACAGAGATATCTTATCAATTGGATTATTTTCTATTGATTTTTAAGTTTAGATTATAAACATTAAACATCCGCTTTGCAACTATACTTCGCAATTAATAGATTAAAAATATGAATGTTTAACTTTAAAAATCTAAGAGATATGACTGCGCACAACTTTAAGTAGAAACTTTTAATCAGTGCATGTGCGATAACTTTTTAAAACGGGCTTCGGCCCACCACACTTTCCCACCGCTGTATCTCCTGTGTCGCCAGGATCGACAGCGGTATCCAACCACGAAAACCCTTTGATATCCCTTTGAAATCTCAGGGATCCCGAGGAACATGCCAAAGCTGTCTTGGGACCCGTAACGAGATATGCCATAACTACCAAGAATTTCTAATCTTCGAATAAGCCTAGATAAGGCCACCAATGACCCGCCCCACTCTTTACCCCGCCAAACGGTTTTTTCTCGGCGTTTTTAATCCATATCCATACTAATATCCATACTATATACTTATACTATAGTTACTATAATAATTATATACTTTCATAATATTAAATATGTGTCTGTCCGTCTGTTAACTCTTCACGCCCAAACCGCTGAACGGATTTGACAGACTTTAATTGCGTGAGACGTCATGCATGCAGCATGACTGTCTGTCTATCAATTCAATACAGAAATGTATCTACGCGTCGCGTTGCGGTCTGAATTGACCCTTATATGCACAAAATACCCACAGTTAAATTCGCCCCTCATATCAAAGTATGTCAACTCATTGTACACTATTAAATCAAAAAAAAATTAAACTAAGTATTTTGTGCTGCTATCTTTTATTGTTTCCTCAGTAATCTAATTATATAATAATTAATTTTGTTTTTATTCTCTTAAAAAAAAACCAAATACTTTAAGTTCGAACTGCAGTGTTATAGATAAGTGTAACTAATGTCTTGTTCTCATGTAAGTGGATATTATGGTATCTTTTATGAGAACAAATTCTTTAAACCTTAATACTTAACAAGAGCACTTTCCTAACTCACCGATTTTGTTGTTGACCTTGTTGTCGGCTTTGTGTCGGAGCCAGTCCTCGTACCCCTGCTTCACCGCCGTCACCATCACCATGAAACTCAGCGGCGCTATGCTCGTCATCGGTGACACTGGACTGTCTGTAATTATAGTTGAGCTTAGAAGGGAATATTCGGCATTGTGATGGCCTTAAAGAAGATTTTATTATTATAGTAGGGCAAACGTTTATAATCCTCCGATTTATATTCATTATATTGATCCAGCTGCGAAACCCAATATTAGTATTCCATTTTATTACTTTTAATATTTTTAATCATCACTAAAAGGAAAAGAAAGTTTGGAATATTAAAAAAATCAGCAGCCGAATGGATAGAGAGGCGTAGATGCTCGTTGATAAAAGAAATATTATCTACTAGCGACCCGCCCCGGCTTCGCACGGGTATAAAATATATAGCCTACGTCACTCACTGAAAAAATGTTTAAAATCGATTCAGTAGGTAGTTTTGATTTGGCCCGCATTGGTCGGTACCGCCGCAAAAGCTGTCCCGCAATTTTTAAATCTATAATATCTCCGAAACTATTCATTTAAATCATATGCTGTAAAGGGCCATATTATAGATCTACATTAAATCAACGATGTATTTAAGGTATTTAACTTTGTTTTATAATAAATTAATATGTATAGATATTCTTTCCAGATACGTAATAAACGGCTTCAACCGCGGTCCGCGAAAGATGTAACGAGAATCCACGCTGACGCCACAAGTCACAGTAACACTCACTCACCAATAATAATAGCGATGACGGTGACTATCAGGAAGTAGAAGTTGACGACCCTGCGGAACTGTTCCGTCAAGTTCTTCGGCAGGAACATGAGCAGCGTGTACTTGGACGTCTTGATCTTGTTGTGCTTCCGCCGCCCCCCCTCCGTCACTACGCCCACTTCGATCTGACGCGTCTCTGTCGCCGCTGACACCTTGTTGGACTAAAAAATTGTTTGTGAGAATCTGACTGAAAAGGTTGGCGACGCCTGCTTATTGTTGTTATAATCTTAATCGGAATCTGACAGAAAAGGTTGGTGACGCCTGCTTATTGTTGTTATAATCTTAATCAGAATCTAACAGAAAAGGTTGGCGACGCCTGCTTATTGTTGTTAAATCTTAAGAGGGCGAATAAAGCAAAAAAATCAAACATCGTCCTTCTCTCTTCACAATCACGCCCGTCTTTCATACATAATATAATATGAATCATCCTTTTTCACCTGGCATATGAAAAAATCTGCCAGGTCAGTCCCTCGGTGATATAATTTTATACAATGCGCTAAAATATTAACTCAAGTTTAATGCACGGTTTTAGCAATATCTGAAAAATTCGCATGCATCATTGTGATTTTTTTCTATAGAGAAAATTTAAAGATATCATATTTTCGCTAGGTCGGACCATCGGAAATATAATGTAGTATCTACTCGTATGTTTAAAAAATGAAACAATTCGGGGCTTATTTTCAAGTATAAAAATGAATTATAAAATCGACAATTTTGCTTTAGTCGACGTCTTAAGTCAGAAGTGTTTACACGTAAGCGCTTTGTCCAGCCGAAGAATAAAGAGAAATTCGTCTAATATATTGATATAACGTTAACTTTATGTGATAAAGACACCTGCAATATTTTTGTATGAGCTAGCAGATATAGGGCGATGGCCGAACTTCTATATATCCGGCGACCCGACTCTAGCATTTGACCACATTCTACGTAATAAATTATCTAATATTTACACGACAATACTTAGCATCGCATGTTTGCCAACATAATTGCTAAAGCTCCGTAAATCTTATACACCAAGTATATATTGTAACTTATAAGCCAAGTTACTTGCTACCTTTACTATATAATATTCATACCTCACCATTAATCTCCAGAGTTCATTGACGTGTTAAATACATACTTATTATATCGATTATAAAAATATTATCAATAATAATAATCGAAACCATTCGACCCAACTCGATAAGGGACGAGGAAATCAGATAAGCGATGATGAATGTTTACCTGTCAACTAGTTACGTTCATTGATTATATTTTCGTTTATCGCGTAGGTAAAGGTACTTATAGGGATCGTTTCTTGAGTTCTTGACTACCACGTTTAAGCTAACATCAACCTTTATAGGTAAAAGTTGATAGCGGACGAAAACTTTAGTAAATGCCGTGCCGCACTTTTCTATGAATTTATACGAAATTTTCCTCTGATTTTCTTCAACATCAGACATGTGACATGTCACATGAAGCGAGGAAAATGCGGTCCAGACGGTCCAGTCAAGTGATAATGAGTTTTTAAAGATCCACCATGCTAAGCGAAAATCAGAATTTAGATTTTAGGTACACGTACAATTTTAGTTATCATAAAAGTCACGCCTCGTTCCCGTAACTCTTGGTATATAATAATTTATTTCAATAAGATAACAGGTCTGTATAAATTACGAGTCTGATACTAAGTAATAAACAAAACTTTAACCCATAAAAGCCGAAATACAACTCATGCGACTTAATCGTTTGAGACTGGACAAAATAAATTACAGTTTAGAAATTCATAAGTAATAGGTACATAAGTTATGTATTCGATAAAGTTGTGGGATAAACAGCTGTCGCCGTCAAGGCTGGCAATAATTTTTACAATCAATAAGTTCTAGGCCGCTAAAGTTCGATGCAAATTGCTAATTACTTATTAATACAAATTATATGTTGCTAATTAAATCAATAAATGCGCTTGCTCAGTAATATTTTATATTATAATTAAAGTGACTACTTTCATACACATGACTTTAGCAGTTAGCATAATTTATTCGCTCGTAAAACATCATTGGATAACTGAATTTGTTACATACATCGATAGTCAAACATTATATTCTTCGACCACAATTTAGATTCTAATATTAATATTAAAAAGCTGAAGAGTTTGATTAATTGAACGCACTAATCTCATGAAATACTGGTCCAATTTAAAAAATTATTTCAGTGTTAGATAGCCCATTTATTTATATCGGAATTCGGAGGTCGATTTATTATCACGCTAAGACAGAGCGCTAAGAGGAGCGAAGAAACAGGGGAAAATGTGGCAAATACCTACTTATAGGGAAAATTATTTGAAAGTGCTAATATCTCACGAACTATTGGAGCAATTTTTATGTTGTATGGCATTAATACATTATACTTAGTAGACCTCGTGAAGGGACATGGTCAATTTTTTGTGGGAAAAAGTATACGGTTTCCGTATCTAACATTCCTAATTTACGCGGGCGAAGAGGACTCTAACTAGACGTTTCGCGCGGAGAACGAGATAAATAGAACCTACTTACACAGAAAGATTTAATCAAACTTCTAAACATCGACTTGAAAGTTGAAACTTCAGCATGATCAAAATAATTATGTTAAGGATTTTTTTTACACTTTACACAATATTAACATGTTGTCTCAGGGACAGGACGACGCACAATATTTACACGAGTTACAGAATACAGTCTGATTCGTTTTAAATTGCAATCGGTTAATACCGTTAAACAAATCGATTGCCAGTACCTATTTGTTTACCTAATGCCATTCAAATCAAATAGTAGAGCCGACAAATTAGTAGGCAAGCGTAGCTTGCTGCAGGTGTTTAGGTTCTGAATTCTGATTTTACTTTTTATATAAAACTAACGACCCGCTCCGGCTTCGCATGGGTATAAAATATATAGGTATAGCCTATGTCACTCACTAAACATTTTTTTTAATCGATTCAGTAGGTAGTTTTGATTTATATTCATTGCTTACTACCCGTGGCCCGCATTGGTCGGTACCGCCGCAAAAGCTACGTCCCGCAATTTTTAAATCTGTAATATTTTCTGTAGACCTTTTCATTGTGTACAATATACATTATTTTGATAAATCTCGTAGGGTTCAGCCTGCGTTTGCAATGCAAGGGGAAAAAATACAGTAATTATTTACGACTTCATATTAGAAACCCCAACAAAAACAGTATTTCTCCACTATTTAATTAATGTTATTATACTTATAAACCTTCCTCTTTAATCTCTCTATCTATTAAAGAAAACCGCATCAAAATCCGTTGCGTAGTTTTAAAGATTAAAGGGAACAAAGGGACATGAGGGAAAAAAGCGACTTTGTTTTTTTTAAGTTGAAATTCGAGAAATTCCAGATCATCAGATGTAACATAATATAATATGAGTGATACTACTTTAGGACATTAAAGGCCGTCACAGACTTAGCTATAATATATATTAATATACCGTACTAAACACACTGAGACCAGAAATAGTGGTCACACGAAAATTGTATAGAAAATATATAGTAATATGCCTAGCTATAAACATATTAATATAATATATTATAGCTAAGTCTGTGACGGCCTTTATGTGTCGTTTATACAGAGCTCACTTTCAAAGTAGGCTAGGTACTTTAATGGCCGGTTATTCCAAATTCACGTTTCTAGAATGAGTTTTTTTGATAGAAAGCGTCATTCAAAAAAACTGAAAAATATATACATGTATAGATGCATCTTTTAACTAGTGCTTTCATTGGGTAGAAACACAATACAGATAATTTGGCTCGATAAAAAAAATTCCGAAACAACATCGATTTTAAAAGCATTTTGAGTTAATTTGGACAGTTCGATAGCTATTAAAATTTAACAGGGAAATCATTGGATAGATGTTTAGTTATAATATTTGTATCTAAGTAAAACGGGTTTTTCTCCTATTTCGCCCTATCATGGACGCGGCGAGCGTCGTAACCGCCACCGTACAAGGCGCGCTGATATGAATTTTATTGTAATGATATTTAGGTCGATATTCGCACTGACAGAAATCGACCTGCTAATTTACGAAGAACGGGCCCTTAAAGGGCCCTAAGGGCCCGTTCTTCGTAAATTGGGTAATAAGGATAAGGTGCGGTAAATCAAAGTTTGCAAAATATTTTGGAAGAATGTTGCCATCCTCAAAGTTAAAATTCATCGCCTGACTCTGCGCACAACCTCGCCTATATACCTCTAAAGTAAGACTTTTTTCAAGGATACGACAATTATTTTTCTGCCTAAACATCTGTAATTAATCAGAAGATCAATGTGCTCTTCGATTCTACCACACCTTATATGGTATTTAAGTAAAGTATTACCCTCATGTGGTTGATGCGTCATCCTCATTGCACTCACTGAAGCCAAGTCGTCGTCTTGGCCAATGCCACGGCGTGAGATCCTCCGCATGTGACATTCGCAATTATTACAAGCTACGTGTGCGAACGGGCAACACCCAGATAATCTGCGTCCAGGCTTATATTACCTCTCAGAGGCTGTTATGCCGACTGCATAGGGGTCAATCTCGTGCAAACATCGAGGTGAATCAATTCCGGTCTGTAGGCGGTACGTTGCGTCACTGGTAGGTAACCCTTTAATTTTTTAATATCTAAGGTACAATTGATAGGCAACAAAGAATTAAGCCCAATAAAACGTTTTCATGTAGGTAAGTTTATGCCAAGAGCAGATTAGCTGGTGGCACTTTAGAGTATTTTTGGCCCCTCCAAATGTTTCTGACCCCTCCCCAAAATTTTAAGACTTCTTCTGTATAAATCTACATTTCCTTTCAAAGACTCGTAAGAACGTTTTTCTTGAGACA
Source organism: Plebejus argus (assembly GCA_905404155.3). Lineage (NCBI taxonomy): Eukaryota > Metazoa > Arthropoda > Insecta > Lepidoptera > Lycaenidae > Plebejus > Plebejus argus. Next base: position 5,736,373 of record FR989929.1, on the reverse strand, counting down.
CGAGCACAAATTATTGCCTTTGGACTGTACTTTGCAAGGATATTCTGCAGGCATTTATGTACAACTAAGTTTTTACTCTGTAGGTCAGTCAAATTCCGTTTAAATATTGTAGGTTTATAGCTATTAAATAATCAGCCAAGTGCGAGTCGGAATCGCGCACGAAAGGTTCCGTACCATTATAGAGCAAAATTATGCCATAAATTGTGTTTTTTGTATGGGAGCCCCCCATATTTTTTTATTTTATTTTAATATTATTATTAAATATTAAAGTACACATATAACTAAGGATTTTGTGAAAAATTCAAGTACCTACCTGTTGCCATTTTTGATATAAAGCAAAAAAGCCCAAAAAAATCACGTTTGTTGTATGGGAGCCCCCCTTAAATATTCATTTTATTTTATTTTTAGTATTTGTTGCTATAGCGGCAACAGATATACATAATCTATGAAAATATCAAATCTCTGGCTATTACCGTTCTTGAGTTACAGCCTGGAGACAGCAAAAAAGGCCAAAAAATCACGTTTGTTGTATGGGAGCCCCCCTTAAATATTCATTTTATTTTATTTTTAGTATTTGTTGTTATAGCGGCAACAGATATACATAATCTGTGAAAATATCAAATCTCTAGCTATTACCGTTCTTGAGTTACAGCCTGGAGACAGACAGACGGACAGACAACGAAGTCTTAGTAATAGGGTCCCGTTTTTACCCTTTGGGTACGGAACCCTAAAAATCTACTCCGTTTTCGACCCGTACATTATAAGCCTTTAAAATTTTCATTTTTAGTGAGGACCATACGATTTAATATAATATTATTCAATTATTGCCTACCTAGTGACAATGGATTTATATTTTTGCGATGTTTTAGAAGGCTTTAGGCAGGAACATCTACGTATTCGTAAATCGTTACATTATTGGAAATAAAATTTCGGTAAACATTTGGCATTAGCAACAAATTCAAGCCTAAATTAAATTTTTAATGATTGAGATTTTTATTTAAATTTGAACAAGCTTCCTTAGTATTATTATGAATCACAAGTTTTCAACATCGCAGCTTCGCCTTAACCCCAGCATTATAAATTAAAATATGATTTACCGAGTGTAGAGTGTTCTAGAGCAGGTGGCCCCTCCGTTAATATTTGATATTCCGCCACATTGTCTTGACATTTACATTCAGCGTCGATTGTTTAACGATGTTGAAGAAACAGCTGTTTGGACTCAGTGCATTTACATACTGGGTATCGTATCAATGGCGTTACAGGGTCAAAGTATTTTCGTATAGATATAGAGCTACATGGTAAGCTTTTGAATTGCAAACACATATACAAACGTTGTCCCCTGTTTCCTCCCTGGATAATGCAGGTAGAGTTATATTTTTTTTCCTGAATATTTATGGCCACTATTAGCATGTCCTTATGTTTTCTTTCTTTTCATAATTTAATTATTAAAAAAGATATGAACGTTCAAACATCCAGAAAACAGATTTGGCTGGATTATACAAAAAATAAAACATAGGAACATAGTTCAAGCCTTTCAATCTTTAATGAAAAAAATACTTAAATCGATTAAGTTTTGGAGAAGAAATCAGGGGACAAAGAATGGTTGATTTTTTGTTCAGATTTTCACATCAAGCTGTAGTTGTCTTCATCGCGCTCTGCAGGGGGAGGCTTGAGGTTAGGGAGACAGCAATAGATTTTACAAAGACTTGTGTTTCATTTCTCTAACCCTTGGTGTATCCTCTTAATATTTTGCCAGGCTGTCCTAGATAGAAGGTATTCGCACTCGCATGCTCGTAGCAGTGAAATCGAAAGCGGTATTTTTTTTACTTGTTTACGTTGCGAATCATAGAAGGGCTTCAAATCAACATTTTTCTACCTAAAGGGTCCCACACATTAACAGTCCGCCTGCAGGCTCTCGTCGGCAGGCTGCCTGACAGACATTGACCGTCGATACAAAATCTACAAAATCGTCAGGGGAACTGTGAGTCTGTGAACTCTGTGATCTTTCCGATTAACTGCCCTGTCTGCCAGGCGGCAGCCTGCCGGCGAACTGTAATAATTATTAATTAATGTTTGGGGCCCTTAATACACGTTTCTTAGGGAACTGTAGCTCCTGTCTATTGATGAAATAGCATAAGATGGTATGGTTTTTTGGAAAGGCTACTTTTTAATAAAAATAAAATTTAATACAACTTTATCTTATGCAACATATCGACAAGCGTAGTAACAAAACCAAAGAACCTGCATTCTTCAATACTTCCAAACTATCATTAGAGTTAAGTTAACAATAAATCATCAGTGCAAACATCAAAATAGCTTACTTCAATATATGGCTTACTTAATATTGACATTAGGTACATTGCAAAATTTAACGAGTTATCGTTAACTTTCTACCCTTGTACTCTATATTCTTCTGTTACTTACTCGCCACCAACAGCACAATAGAAGAAAACATGATCGAAGGCAGTCACAAAACCGTTTCATATGCATTGTCTTTCACATCAAACACGTATATTCCACAAATTAAACACAGGTGTACTGAACTATCTTATCTTGCCAATATGATATCAATAAAAAACTCTGATAACCAATCAGAGAACCTAGACCTTTTATTTGAGCATTTACATGCTTAGATAAACTAACACATTTGGCAGGCAATAAAACTACTTTCGAATATTTCGCGGTTTATCTAACTGGGGTTGAGTTTTTACAAACATTCATCTTCCTTTAGTAAGTTTAACTGTAACGTTAATCTAGCTGTAGAAGATACATATTTAACTATAGATAACATTCATCTGCCTCTAGTATGTAACTGTAACATTAACCTGCCTCGAGTACCTAACTGTAACAATAATCTACCAGCTGTGGTGCGTAACTGTAACATTCATCTGCCTGGAGTACGTAACTGTAACATTCATGTGTCCTGAGTACGTAACTGTAACATTCATGTGTCCTGAGTATGTAACCGTAACATTTATGTGCCTGGAGTACGTAACTGTAACATTCATGTGCCTGAAGTACGTAACTGTAACATTCATGTGTCCTGAGTACGTAACTGTAACATTCATCTGCCTGGAGTACGTAACTGTAACATTCATGTGTCCTGAGTACGTAACTGTAACATTCATCTGCCTGGAGTACGTAACTCTAACATTCATGTGTCTGGAGTACGTAACTCTAACATTCATGTGTCCTGAGTACGTAACTGCCTGGAGTAAGTAACTGTAACATTCATGTGTCCTGAGTACGTAACTGTAACATTCATCTGCCTGGAGTACGTAACTGTAACATTCATGTGCCTGGAGTACGTAACTGTAACATTCATCTGCCTGGAGTACGTGACTGTAACATTCATGTGCCTGGAGTACGTGACTGTAACATTCATGTGCCTGGAGTACGTAACTCTAACATTCATGTGTCTGGAGTACGTAACTCTAACATTCATGTGTCTGGAGTACGTAACTGTAACATTCATCTGCCTGGAGTATGTAACTGTAACATTCATCTGCCTGGAGTACGTAACTGTAACATTCATCTGCCTGGAGTACGTGACTGTAACATTCATGTGCCTGGAGTACGTAACTGTAACATTCATGTGCCTGGAGTATGTAAAAGTGCACCCTCACCGTGAACATTCACTTGTAATGTAACATTATAGATTCGTTTTTGAGCCTTTTTTGTTCTATATCAATAATGGTAACAGGTAAGCACTTGAATTTTTCTCAAAGTCCTTAATTGTATATTGTGTTAAGTGTATTTACTATTTACCTACTTTAATATGTAGTAATAATATTAAAATGAAATAAAAATTTAAGGGGGGCTCCCATACAAAAAAACATTTTTTGACCTATTTTTACGAAGAGTTCCGCACCATTATAGAGTATAATGGTACGGAACCCTTCGTGCGCGAGTCTGACTCGCACTTGACCGACTATTTTATTCATTATTATGTACCTATACATAATAATGAATAAAATAGTCGGTCAAGATGACGCCCACTAGATGACGCCCGCAACATCGTTACAGCAAAATTAGGTAATCGCGCGCGGGAACCGTACATCTGTGCGGAATGATAGGTAAGTATGAAGTATCCTATGTCCTTTCCCGAGACTTCAAATGTCTTCATAGCAGATTTCAACAAAATCGGTTCAGCGGTTCGGGCGTGAAGTCAAAAGAGGTAACAAACATACAGACAGATAGAGAGACAGTCACACTTTCGCATTTGTAAACCAGTATGGACTCGATTTTACCGATTACGAATACGTTTGTTCCAATATTAATATGGGTGTTCTTGATCTCAATCGACACTAAAATTTCAATAACGATAGTTGACAAGGTGGTACGGTACCTACCTACTCGTAGGTACTCCAAGGTTAAAACACTCGATTGTCGGAAGTTTTCAATCTAGGCTGGTTTCCCGTGATCTCAAAAGGCCAAGAACGATAACTAAGATAATATTATATCAATAATTGATAAAACATTTTCATGAATTGATTCAGCGGCGCCGCCCATTTGAACACGATGCAATGTGGCACGGCACGACGCGACATCGTATCATAACACATCCTCATATCGTTAATGACAAGAACTTAAGAGCATACGCTAACACTTTTTTCCATACAAACGTATTCCTCAATTTCCTCCCTGGATAATGCGTGTAGACAAATGATTTTTTTATACATTGTTGGGATCTGTGAAAGATATGTCTCTACGTCCGATTTTTTAAAATTTACTAATAAATAAAAAAATATGACCCTTCAAAAATCGCAAAAAATGAATGTTCCGTACCCCGCTAATCAACCGACCATAAAACGAATTTGAAAGATCTTTTAGGTAAAATAAAAACGTAGAGGCATAGACTCATCCTTTCTGAAGATATTAAAAAAAAATTAATTAGATAGGCTCTAATTTGAAGGAGGAATCAGAGGAATACGTAACCTCGATTTACTGTATCTGTCTCTATCACAATACACGTGCCAGCGCAGGGTGAAGCGTGATGGCAATAGTTTCTTCGTTCAAATTTTACTGTACCCGCGTTCCCTCTTAATAGTACCGTAGTAGTTGTTCATTTTCGTAGATGCACAATACAATGTCGTAGCTGCCGCTATACTACGTTTTCGTAGAGTGCTACGCAGCTAAGCTGCGTCTACGAAAACGTAGTACGATGCAACGTCGCATCGTAGTAATACGTTATACGAATCACTTAAGGGCCCGGGGTACCCTCGAAATTTTCATACATTCTTAATACCATAATCATTTTCTCATACGAAAATATTTAACATGTTTGAGTTATTTTTCAGCTTAAGATAGTAATTACCTAGGGTCCTGAACAATTTTTTTTTACAAAATATTTAAATACTAAAAAAAATTGTTTAAATTTTTTTTAGTAAATTTACTACTAAATGTTTAAACACCAAAAAATAGACAAAAACACTAAAAAATGTATAAATAAATAGTAAATTTGCTACAAAATATTTAAATAATAAAAAATATGTGTTTTTGTCTATTTTTTGGTGTTTAAATATTTAGTAGTAAATTTACTAAAAAAAATTTAAACATAATTTTTTTTTTGTATTTAAATATTTTGTAAAAAAAATTGTTCAGGACCCTAGGTAATTACTATCTTAAGCTGAAAAATAACTCAAACATGTTAAATATTTTCGTATGAGAAAATGATTTTGGTATTAAGAATGTATGAAAATTTCGAGGGTACCCCGGCCTCTTAAGTCCACGATACAATATTATGCTGCTACGTCGTAGCGCTATTTTAAACGTAGCTTTATAATACTAGAGCGTAGGCCGTAACTAGTAGGATAAAGGATTATACGAAATTGTAGCAATACGACACATTTGCTACGTCGTGGGCTGTAGCTCTATACTAGACGGTACGACATCGTTGCAGAGGCATAGCGTGCTTCTAACCGCCGCGCCGTACTCACGGCCCGGCCGCATCTGCGTCTATCGTGCGAAGCTTCGTGCTACGAGACGATACTATTGGACGATACACGCAGATCGTCCAATAGTATCGGCTTTAGCGCGAAGCACCACGCATATGCGGCCGCGGCATCAGAGACATTTAGGCCGGTATAAGGGCCCCTGCAGATATGCAATTTGCAGTTGGCCAACTACAGTCAATTACAATTTTTAAATGAAAAAAATAATATGACAACTTTAAATTCGAGATCCCGCCTGTCATGACTTTCTTGACAGACTGTAGCAGGAGTAAATGTGTTCTATGGACTGTAGTTGTACAACTTAAAATTGTAAGTCTGCGGTCGGTCTAAATAGTCAGTACTCAAGATGCATCTCGGTCTCAAGACACGGTTTAGGCTCTGTAATTGGTTGGCTGTCAAAATTTGGCCCAATCACAGAGCCGAACCGTGTCTTGAGACCGGGTCGCATCCTAAGTACTGAGTACTGACTATTTATACGGGCCTTAATTGAAGACATGAGTGCATGAATGAGGTAAGTAACATTTTTGAAAATTTACGTTTTATTGCATAAATGTAGCTTTTAGGACTTGGAAAATGATTTGCAATCAAAAAATTTAGAATTTTACGTATACTTACAAAGTTAGCCAGATGATGAAGCAGTAAGTTACAAGGTTCGTCCAAATGACTATGCAAGAAGCGGGTAATTACATCCCATACAAATCCCATATGCGTTGCAGTACGGGAGATCGCTTGAATATTTTACTTTTTTTAAATAAGGAATATTATGTCGACTTTTTTATTGTTCTATGTTCTATTATTCAAAGGCATAGATAATTTAGTATATATATATTTTTTTTTGTTAGCGTTTGGCTCTGACACCGGGGGTGTACTTTGCCACATACAAAGGTATAGTCAGTCTTCTTCATAATAATAATTTTCATCAACGTTTTTGTTTTTACTATATTATCGTCATTTATGATCATATCTAAAGTCTAGTCAAAGTCTAAGTAAAAGTCAAGTCAAGCAGTCAAGGAGTCAAGTCGGTTGATACTCTATACTGAAACTTTTGACGGAGTTTTGGAGGGACACAAAAAGCACGTTCCTGGAAGTTGCAGCACGTGCATGATAACGAATATGTAATAATGGTTAATATTCTGCCAATTTTACACATTAAAATAAAACACAGTTAACAAAATAATTTAAGGAAAATAATACAAAAAAAAATACAACAGTACTCTTTCACATTCTAGGCAAAACTCTAGTAGGTATATATTAATATTTATATTAATAATGACACATTATTAAGAAAATAATAATAACATCTATGGACGCTTCACATCACGTTAGTCTGGCCCCGTGCTAAGTACCTGAAGGACTTGTGTTACAGGTACCAGACAACGTTGTATATTTAAGATTTTTATTATATCATACACAATACGTCATATTTATACATATCATCAAAGCATATTTCATACACATCCATACTCTTTTATACCTACTACGATAGTTATTTTATTAAAGACTAGGCGCTTTTCGTTGTTTCCAAACAAATTAAAATTTTGGAAAAACCTATCGTAACTTAAATGGTACCTACGTATAAAATATTTTGTTTTTGTTTTTATTATAATATTAAATTGTTGGAAATATAAAAAAATATTTAGGCATCAGTTTGGCTGTTTGCATTTATCCTGTGCTAATACTTTATAGCGTCGCGTCGCGTACCTAGTGTACCTATTTATTCTTTGGTCGCGTCGATACTTCATTCCAAATTCAAAAATTATGAGCGCGCGGGCCAAATTTGAAAATCGAACTAGCTATGCTCGACAAAGAATTTTTTATTGTAAGTACTTGACTGTTTTTTTTTTACTAGGTATTATGACGTACAAGCCATAGTCGTGAAAACGCAGTTAAAAGTAAGTATAATAAAACACAATAAAAACTTGAATTAGTATATTGTTCTTTTAATTGTAACATTTGAATAGTGCATAATTTAAGTTATTATTTATTTATTAAGTAAGGGTTCATTTTAAACAATCTATAATATATCAACTTTGAGAAACCCAAGATATTTTAAAAAATTAATTGATCTTACTAGTAAACTATAAATTGGGAAATCGTGTTTGTATGATCTTAAATGCTTCTTAACACTTAAACGGCTGAACTGATTTCGACGAAATTTGCTTTGGAGATTATTACTTTCATCATCTCGTTTTCTCTACTTAATTCCTACTAGATGACGCCTACAACTCAGTTTTGTTTACATTTAGTTTTCTAATGCGGAATTCCCTTATAATCTTTCCCGTCTTTCAAAAGTATAATCCATTTTTGTTTAAATCTGTTTGGCCGTGAATTTATTGTCTTTTAAATTGAGTCTTGTTTCATCTCAATAAAAAAAAAGTGATTTATGTGTACTTCATGCATTGACAGTCTTTACAGATTTTGTTGCATTTAAAAGTGAAGAACCGAGTAACTTCACATTTTTCCTAATTTATCCTAGAATGGAGATTTTTTCATATATTTTTTAACATAACAATAAAAACGGAAGATATTTACACCTCCTGATACAATTAACAAAAGCCATTACTTGATTTGTGATGAAAAATCATAAAAAGTTTTTTCAAAACTTTAAACGCGATTTACTCGAAATTCGAAATGTGTTACATACCTCATTCATGCACTCACGTCTTTAATTATGTAAAAGCTTCAATTGAAAAGTTTGACAGATAATGTATGGGGCTTATGTCAAAATTTTGAATGAATTTTATATCTAAGCATTAATTAATGTTCCACTCTGAGAGTCATTTTACTAAAAAAGAACATAGCATATTACGACGTCGCATAGCATATTACAGTACTTATATTATTGTGGTGTACATTGTACTATCAGAGAAGTTGATTCCTAGACAGATGGCGGACCTAACTAATATGGTTGCTTTAAAGTCAAACCCATCCGACAGATCACAATTGCAGAATTGACATAAGCCGACCAAACGACGTTGGTCTGTCAACTGCCTAGGAATCAATTTCCTCGGGTATACATGATCACATTAGGCGTCTCCCAGACAGACGCGGCCTGCGGTGGCGGTAGCGGTGGCGGTCAGTTGGATGACTTAGCCGCGTGGCCGCGTGTGTCTGTGTCGTTTCTTAGAACTCTCAAGTCATCCAACTGACCGCCACCGCTACCGCCTCCGCAGGCCGCGTCTGTCTGGGAGATGCCTTAGAAAATTTAGAAAAATTTGATATATCAAGCAAATTTGATATGTAATACAATACAATGTCCAACATGATATTGTAATAGGTATACTAAATTATAAAATGTATGGTATTATGAGTAAGAACTTTATTGGTTTTTACTAACCAGTTTCTCCTATCTGAAGTCCTTCAAGATTGTTTGACAACATCACACCTAATATGACTAAGAAAAAGTCAGACATACCTAATATGAACATGTTGAATGTTGATGTTAAATTTGATTGAGGTAGGCTCCAAATATGTTGCCCGGCTTAGTTGGTCCCGGCGCCGAGGGGAAGGCTTCAGTTTGCCAAAGTGTTCCCTTATTTTGGTGGAAGTCAAGTCGCTTGAGGTAGACCGGCCGGTCGTGGAGGGAGTTCTGTGTTAGACAGATCCAGGATATCCCTCCGTATACGGCTGAAGGCAAACCGCAGGTGGTTTTAGTGGGTAAGCCCGGTGCTTCTCGCCGGGAGTTCCACCTACCCCCGGGATGCTTCAGCAGGCTCCAAGTAAGTTTCTGGTAGAAGCCATTGCAATAGTTTCATTTAATATGATTGAGACTTCGCTGCATCTGTTGGTTATACACCATAGCTTCAATTTTATTAAATTCAACTATTATATAAAATAATAAGGGCCTGTTTCACCACTTCCTGATAGGCTATCCACCAATTAACTTGACAGATCGAGTATGGAGAATCTGTCAAAAAAGTTGTAAATAGCCTATTCTGCACTTAATCAGGAAGTGGTGAAACAGGCCCTAAAGGTATTAGGTAGTTATGATGTAGATAAATACAATAAGTACCAGTTTTTATAAAATGTATTTTCCATATTCATCCACATCTAGTTTTACAATAAGAGTAATTAAGCTTAGAAATGTTAAAATGATGTTCTGAGATGAACACAGAGCTGATAAAATAGATTCTGTGTTACACGGATGTACTATGTAGTAGGGTCTGTGAAATAAGGGATGCTCCTGTTGAGTGACAACACTGTAAAAGTCTTCCTTTTTAATTCTGAAACAGATGGGTAGTTGTTAGGTTTGTCATTTATATTTTAGAATAATATTATAGTGTGTATTAGTAAAATAAATGTATACCCATGAACGTAGAAAAAAAGGCGGATGGAGTCTTATTAACACAGCACTGTGTCTTCTGAAGAGTTGGCCATTTGACAGCAAACAGGCGACTGTCTTCTTGTTTGCTGTCAAAAGGCCGACCAGCGTAAGAATGTGTACGTGCGGACCGTGTACATGTAGTCAGCCTGGCCGACTCTGAAGACACAGTGCTGTGTATAATAAAACTCCGTCCGCCTTTTTTTTCTACGTTCATGAGTATACCTATACTTAGTAAAAAAATTAAAGAACATTATAATATTTAAACTTACACAGTAGGAGCTAAATGTCTTATCTCCTCCAGGCTTAATAGTGTTCCATCACTCGTCCATATATTAAAACTAAACGAAGGAACACTGTAGCTAATATTATAGAATATAATGTATTCAGCCTTACAAAAGTTTCCATCAATAAGTTTGATAAATTCTTCTTTCTTCAAAAAGCACTTGTGCATTTCGTGTAAATCAGGTTCTAATACTTGCCAAGTATCGTTGCATTTTCTTGATAAATCCACAAATTGCATAATTGCTTTATAAAACTCTGCGGCCGAAAGAGTCATTTTATAAAGGGCGCTTTGTTATAATTTAGATGACTCTTTCTGTGTTATAATATTATGTGTATCGTAAACAAGGTTAAATAATAATAAACATAAAGATATTTCAAGAGTTATAATAAAATACCTATTTTAATTACTTTGTTTCACTTTGTTTGTAAACAATCGTCGTGTTCGTTTCGTTTTTCAATATTTTTACTCCTTGCACCATCCTTGCACATTGCGCATGCGCAAAGTTAGAAATTAGTAGTCGTGTTCGTTTCATTTTTCAACTACGCATGCGCGGCTTTTTTCGCAGTTTGGCAATTGACTGTCAACTTCATCATGTGTCATGTTCATACACTGATCAGTAATGGATCAGTAGTTATTCCATTACACTAAATTTAGAAGTTCTAAATAGGATTCTAAAAAGAACACAAATTAGAAGCTTCTTATTTCACTTGTCCTAATTTAGTAACTAAATCAGTTGCACAGATTAAAAATCAGTTGTGACGACGCGACGCGGCGATTTTGGCCAGACGTCTTCTTTCTTTCTTTTTCTTCTTTTTTTGGCAACTTGACACAGAGATGCGTATGTTGTGCCACAGACAAGGTAAAAAGGTAAGGAACGGCGGAAGGATTAAAAGGTAACGGAATTTGGAAGAAGGTTAATTAAATCAGTGCGGTAGACGTCTTCAATATTGGCTCCAGTTCTGTCAAACCACTTCTCAATCTTCTCATCTCATAGGCTTAGCTGTTGGCTCAATGAAAATCAAAATAAATAAAAGGCGAAAAAGATGGTTGAAAGAATTTTTGCTCCACGAAAAATTATGAATCATGAACTTTCTGAACTACTTGGAACCAGCAGACTTTAGAAATTAATTATGAATGGATTCCAGTCATTTCCAGATCGTATAACATAAAATATATTGACTTTATTACAATCACAGTATAGCAATGTTGAAACCATCTGGCAACACTGATTTAGTCAATTAGAAGCCACATTTTTGCCGATTTAGTACACTAATTATTAGGATCCTAGCTTTCTAAATGTTATTCCACTTCACTAAATCATTTAGTCATCTTTTAGTAAGTAAAGTGGAATAAGCGCTTAGACAAGTACTCTATTAGACAAGTACGCTGGATTGCTGATACAGACCTGTTTTTTGTGCCTATTTGAAGCGGTATCAGCGCCCCCATTATTCGGGTAGAGAACTAAATTTGACGTAACCACAACCAATAACAACGGTTGTCATCACTAGTATTAGTTCCAAATACTCTCACTACTGCTATCAGCGCCAATATGGCGGCTTTCAAACGTCATTTTGACGTCAGATCACAGATTAGAGTATTATAGAGTAGACGTCAGATTTAGTTCTCTACCCGAATAATGGGGGCGCTGATACCGCTTCAAATAGGTACAAAAAAATAAAAATAGCTGTCATTTCAATCAAAGGCTATCAGCAATCCAGCGTACTTGTAGGTTATAATCAATATTCCTCGCCCTATCAATTTTAAATCAATTTTATGTTATGTAAATACCTCTTTTATTGATATTCTGTGTACATATATATTCGTTCTAACATTATAAAATTGTGATGTTTTACTAACCTCTGTTTGTGTTTGTTTTAGGCATAAACCTATAATGCATAGACGAACAAAGAGTGCGAGAGAGAAGAAAATCCTTTATGGAATTATAACAAGATGAAAAGAGAGAGGCAGTTTAATGTGAACTGTAACCACTTTTATTTGACAGGTCGTCACAAGTCGACACGCGTTTTTGTGCCCTTTCAGTATTTGAAATTTATTGTTTAAATCGTTTGTTATTTTTAACAAATACTATTATATATAGCAATGATAACTTGTTCTGTGAGTGATTGCAGTGTAAATCATAGGAATAATCCTGAAAAATATACATTTCACAGGTAATTAATATTCATGTCCTAATTGCTACGATGTGTTTATTTTTGCTATATTCTGTCTTTAGTTCTGTATTTCAAATAAAATAATATCAATCCTCCCTTTTACTTTAATATTTTGCGTAACTAAAGGTACTATTGTTCTTAAATTACACAATTTTTGAAGAAAATTTTTTCATAAAAATTTTTTACATATACGCTAGTGCTTGAATCAAATTTATCGATATACTTATCGGTATTTAACAATAACATAAAACCAATCTAAAAATGTAATAGGTGTGTAAGAGTATTATGATATGTATTTAATTTAAGAATAAATAAAATACTTAGTGTGTTGTTTACTTTCAACATTATATTTGCATTTCTAATAATGTAAGGCCTGATTTTTCAGATAGCTTTTACCTGAGTAATAAATAAGTAACTTTATAATGTGTATATTATTTACCCTTATAAGAACCTCATGTCATAACATATCCGACGATTGAAAAATCACCCCAAACGACAATGTGTGTCTTAGATACTTTTCAATCGTCACATTTTTTCTGCCTTCCACTATACAATATATTTTCTTATAATATACTGACGTAACTCTGACATTGGCAACTCACTGAGGCCGCCATAAATAAAAGAAGAAGAAGAAGAAGAAGAGATCAGTGGCGGTCCCACAGATTAAGTATACATAGATGGATTCTTAGCTCGCCAGCGCGTGACCATTTTATGCTTGTGTGCAATTGCTGTAGTGTGCGTGTAGGGATGGCGTATATCGATGAAAATATAAAATTAGACTACAGCTATCGACCAAGTCGACCATAATTTTATGTTACAGATTTTTATTAAACGACATCAAAAAGGAGGTTATCAATTCGACCTGCATGTTCAATTTAGGATATATTATGCTCATTAAATTAGAAGTCGCTTTCAATTTGGTGAAAAGGTATTTTTTATCTATTTATTAAGTGTATGAAAATACTTAAATACAGGGTGCAATTAAACCTTCCTGCCAAATTTTGATATATTGATCCTTGTTCAAAATAAAAATACACGTATTTTTCTTTTAATATAGTCACTCAGTACTAAAATGTTGAGAAATAGCTTCCGAAAGTTATCCTAAAAAACATTACAATTAAAATGGACACTACGCGTCGCCGGCGGGTGAGCGCGCGCGCGCCTCCCCCCCACGTCACCCCCGCTCATTCCCACCGCCACGAGTAACCGTTCCGCATCGATTTTAAATGAGATAAAATATGTCATTAAAAAAATAACACCCAATTTTTTTTGCTAAATGACCTCTCCTAATGATACCTAAGCCCTGGAAAAAATTTGGCAGGATGGTTTAATTGCACCCTGTATAAACAAAATACTTAAGTATATAATTACACAAATAGTTAAAAATATACATAATATGTATACTCCATAAGCCACGAAAGCTTGTCCGGAGTGTAATAGCTAATATCAATAAAATCAACAGTTTTTATAAAACACAACAGAAGAACAAAATGTATTATACTTTATTAAACTTAATTACTATTTACTATTAAGCAACTATTTTGTAGAATAACAATTATTATTATCAAAGAAATATAAGAATGAATCTCAGTCCTACTTATTTAAAGTGATTCCAAAAACGCTTAGGTGCATTTCTTTACCTATTAAAATATAATTATGTAATAACATTTATACAGAAAAAGACTTAAAATAGATACTTCGACGCCCCCTGAATAATGATATTATAATAATAATAATTAATAACCTAAGTAGGACTCTAGAGTCTTGACGATCAATTTTATTGTGCAATATCACGGTGTGTGCAATCAAAATCATAGAGCACTAAACCATATATTATTCTTCACTTTCAATCTTATTATCAAATTAATAGTTGAAAATAATTATTATCTTCATTATAGGTCTCTCCGTCACCACCATAATATTGAACTCTTCTTTATGAGCATTCCAATAACCTGAAAAAAATAAATGGTTTAGTGTTAATAAATGTACTACTACATACTATAAAATATTATACACATAATTCATAATATTGTATACGGGGCAATATGCTTTATGTAAGTTTTCCATGCTTAACCCATCCAGCCCCAAGCGGAACCCAGGTGCCGCATAACAACTAAATATATATTGTGTCTGGAATTCGACGATTGAGGTATTAAATTTATTTTATTAAATGATTATGACTTTAGCCTTATTAAAATTTTACATTTTACTTATTAAAAAAGAGTACCTAATGCCAGGATAAAATTTCAAGAAGTATCTTTAAGTAACGAATTGAGTACTTACAGGGGGGAGGTGTGAGAGCTGTTGATCATGCAATTATTTTACTCTCCGTTAGAACTTTCTTTATTTCAATAAAATCATTGTTTCAAACTTACGTTTGAAATGATAATTCCAAATTCCAATATTGTGATGCCTTCATAAGGGAGTAAGGATTAAAAACTTGCATGAAACTTGCGTCTAAAATATATATCTGTTTGTCGTCTATTTTGAAGCATTTTCAACCTGAAAAAAAAAACATTTAGTCCATGACATTATTTTTATCGATAAACTATAGTTCAAGTAAGGCGCATCCCTAAAATACACGTAAAAAACTATGCAATATTTATAGCCAAATTATTACTTGATGTGACATTTTTATCACTAATGCCTTATATAGCATGATTAATGGATTATTATACTTATAAATTTTCTTTTTTAGCTTACAAAAATACCGATTGATAAGCCCAAACAACGTTGTTGAAAACTTACGTATGTTATGTTAAATCCACGTGTTTGATGCATTCCTTGGCCGTTTTTATGGTTTATTATATAGCGGAACCATAAAACGCAATAATATATTGCATTGAACGTTCACTAAACACTTTTATTACCACTTTTTATACATGAAATATGCAGACCTACTCGTTTGTTATGTTCTACTAAGTGGGACATAACATTACAGGCTTTTGACGTTTACACACCGATATGAGCTTTCTCTTTCACCCAAATTACTACATCGTTAGTTAGAAAGAGTAACATTATCAGCTGTCAAAATATAAGGCGGACTCCTATAGTATTATTACCTCAATGGGCGGTCCCATTGAGATATTATAGTAGAGGAGAGAGCCTTATATCAGTGTATAAGCGTCAAAAGCGTGTAATGTTATGTCCTACTTACTAGGACATAACAAAGGAGTCGGTCTGCATATTTAAAGTAATAAAAGTGTTAATAAAGGTTTTTAATGAACATTTTATGATAGATATTGTTGAGTTCTATGGTTCCGCTAAATTATAAACCATAAGAATGGCCAAAGAATGCCTCAAACACGTGGATTTAACATTAAATACGTAAATTTTGAACAACGTTTTTTGGGCTTCTCAATCGGTATTTTTGTAAGCTAAAAAGGATAATGTTTAAGTTTAATAATCCCTTATTCGTGCTATGTAAGGCATTAGTGCTAAAAATGTTACATAAATTAATAATTTGACTACAAAAGTTGCATAGCTTTTTACGTGTGTTTACGGATTCTCGTTACTTGAACTATAGTTTATCGATATCATGAACTAAATGACTTTCTTTTCTGGATTATAATGTGCTTCGAAATGATCGACAAATAGAAATATTCAAGAAAATAAACACACACTACTTGTATGAAAATAAGCACAAAATGGCCACGCGATGACGGGCTAAGACTACATCTACCTATATATCCTTAATCTGTGGGCGGTCCAAGTCGCGTGTTCCGGCTAGGGATTTTCCGATACCACCTAAGTATCGATACTTACTCATTTCGATAATACTCAAATCTTTTTTCGATACTACACAAATAAGTACTCCTCAAGTATCGATACTTACTGATATCACCAGTAGTGAAACGAATGTACTTGCGCAGAGCAACGGAGGGGTATCCGCGGGGAAGCGGGCGGCGCGGGCCCGCGCCGTCAAACTCGTGGAGTTTGTACGAATTCGCGCGCAGGTGTGACGTTGGCGCGTTGTCTACGAATTTTGTGTTGTAAAACGATAACTTATCTTATAAACAATGGGATATAATAAGTGTTCAGTGTACAGAATATGTAAATCTGATTCAAAAAACAAAAAGGATTTAAATTGTCATAAAATATAATATCGACTCACAGTTCACACTAATATTGTGTTGTACTTGGTGGAATTTATTTGCAATTTGCATCTCTGTTTTATTGTTTACGTTGTAAGAAGTGTAACAAGGAGAGAAACAATATAGAATAAAAATAAAAAAAACTGTCAAATACCCTGTTACATACTAATTAGTACCTACCTAGCTAGGTACACAGGGCCACACATCAAGTGTAACATTATGACATTTGGACCGCCCTTACCGCGCACGTAATAAGAGCGAGTTTTGAAGTGCTTCTGTTACACCTGACGTGTGGCCTACCGTACCTACCAATTGTTATAATATGATTAATTATTGTTGGATATTTTATATATCCGAATGCGTCTTCATTATTTTAATCCATCGATCGTGGATTCTTGGAAATCTATTGTTATTCTATTGTATCTTGCTCACCGGTGAGCTTAAGGGGCTTGATAGGTTAATAAAATTTTTAAATCCATACTAATTAGTAATTACTAATATTATAAATGCGAAAGTGTGTCTGTCTGTCTGTCTGTCTGTTACCTCTTCACGCCCAAACCGCTGGACCGATTTTGCTGAAATTTGGCATGGAGATACTTTGAGTCCCGGGAAAGGACAAAGGATACTTTTTGTCCTGGAAAAATGTACGGTTCCCGTGCGATTAACGAGTTTTGGCACAACGGAGTTGCGCGCATCATCTAGTAAAGAACTCAAATCATCTAAAAATAAAGTTTCACGTAAATATCTGGCAGTACGACATAATATGTAAATATAACACGCTGATTAATTACAAGCACAATATTTTATTTTTATTTTATTTCCCGTTTCGTGGCAAGTGGCAACCCTGGCATATCTGCTTTGTACTTACACCGGTGGCGGCATCGTGCGACATCAAAGGCGTTTCGTTACTGTAGGGATATTATATTGCTATACTGTGCTGATATCGATACTTTTTGGAACTTTTATTTTATTATTTTGAGGGTGCTATCAATGAACGTTGAAGGATAATAATTTAAACAAAATTGAGACGAAAAAAACTATTTATTTATTATAAATGTTTATTAGGCTTATTATAATTTAAACAAAAAACTCTTCAGCATTAAGATTGCCCAAAAACAGTAATTGTTCAAGGTATTTAGAAGACAATCTGTTTCTTGTTTGTGTCATTGTTGCACCGGCTTTGGAAAAAAGGCACTCGCTAGGAACTGATGTTGCAACAACAATTAAATATTGCTGTGCATACTTGTACAGACAAGGAAACACCAACTTCATGTCATCCCATTCTGCAAATGGGTTGCTTTTATGAGAAACTACTGGATTTGATAAATAAAGAGAAACTTCATCTCCCTGATGAGATTTTTTTTCTTCTTGTGCCCATGTGCTAACTCTTTATGATGTTTCCAAAAATCGTATTCAGGTGGTGCAGTAGATGAGACATCATCTTCTGACTCACTTGGGCTACGGCTACTTAGTTGTCCGACAACCATGGTTCTAAGTTTTTGAATAGCTGTTCCGCATGCAGAGGGGTCTTGGAAATGCAGATTTTTAAACCTTGGGTCAATCTTTTGGTTTGGTTTTTGCTCTCTTAGTTCTGTATGATGCGTTCTCGGTTTTTTTTATTGTATTCGGTTGTTTTGCTGATTCGATTCGATACCAATTTTTGTACCATAAAAAAACAATTTGTACCACCTTGTAACAAATTTCTTGGAAATAAATAAATTCTAATTCTAAAAAATTCTAATTCTAATTCCAAGTATTTTTGTTTCGATACCGATTATGTATCGCAAAATTGATTCGATACAATAAATACTTGGTATCGAATCAAAAGTATCGAGTACCTACTCGTATTTATTAGTATCGGAATTCGGAATATCCCTAGTTCCGGCAAGGGTGTGTAGGACAGTGTTATAGGAGTACCTAAATGTGTAGTTGAGTCAATAATTTTTCGTATTTTTAGCGTTCTAAAAGAAGTTTTCTCGCTGAGGTAAATACTTATTGAGTTCAGCTAATTAACTTTAATTTATTTACTAAAACCATTGAGTTTTAATAATTATAATTATCACATTGATTGTAACTTTGTTTTTATATAAAAAGGTTTCAAATTCATAACTAGCATTCAAAAATAATATCTTTAAAAATATTATCAGTTTAAGTACTTGCGTGTTTACTATCTAGATACCTAGTGTTAACAATGCTTCAGTTAATTTCCACCGATATTTACATATTTAACATATCTATTTATATAAAACTCAAAGGTGACTGACTGTGACTGACATGGTGATCTATTAACGCACAGCCCAAACCACTGGACGGATCGGGCTGAAATTTAGCATGCAGGTAGATGTTATGACGTAGGCATCCGCTAAGAAAGGAATTTGATAAATTCCAACCCCAAGGGGTTAAAATAGGGGATTAAATTTTTCATATAATAATACTTTTTAACGCGAGCGAAGCCGCGGGCAAATGCTCGTTACATATATAATTCAACCTTGTGCAATATTTACTCAATGTTTTTTTTCAAGCCATGGATACCCTAAAGAAGAACTGGTTTTCTGAATCATGTGAGATGTGGCCAGGCAGTACCTTTTCATTCGAAGTTAAAGAAGTTCTGTTAAAAGAACAATCTCCATACCAGGAAATTCAAGTTTTTGATACAGCAAGCCTAGGAAAAGTGTTAGTTCTTGATGGAATCATTCAATGTACCGAGAAGGATGAATTCTCATATCAGGTAAATAGCATCTCTTCAATTACGTGGGTAATATTATCATCTATCTATCCAGCCTCATGGGTACAGAGGTATTACCTTATTTATTGCTTAAACTACTGAACCAATTCAAATAAAGTTTGGCATTTTGATATTTTTAGTTCTAACCACAGTAGAGTTTTTATCATAGAAAACTATGGGATTACGTTTCAGGTGACATCTGTTTCATCTTACATTTCATGTCGTGTAGACAACCATTACATTTCATGTAGACAACCTCTGTGGCTCGGTTGGTAGCTCAAGCGGGGGGTCGCGGGTTCGAATCCCCGCGACGGAACAAAAAGTTTTCAATGTTCCTGTGTCTTGGATGTGTATTAAATATGTGTAATAAAAATCTTAAATATTATGTTACATAGTATAAAAGTATTAAATATATTTCCGTTGTCTAGTACCCATAACACAAGTCCTTCAGGTAAGTACCACAGGGCCGGACTGATGTGGTGTGAAGTGTCCATAGATATTATTATGTTAAAAAAATGCTTATTCTATAACTTGGATATGACTTTGTTATGAAGTCATCATAATATTACTATCATATTTTTATGTTACAAAATAAATGTTTTTAGGAAATGATATCATTTCTGCCATTGTGTTGTCACAAAAATCCTGAAAAAGTGCTGATAGTTGGAGGCGGTGATGGTGGGGTGGCACGAGAAGTGGCAAAGCACCCTAGAGTCAAGCAAATTGTACAGGTGTGTATAATATCTAATATATAAAATTTTCATATTACAGTGTTTGTGCGCGAACTCCTCAAAAATGGCTCAACCGATTTTAATGAAATTTTGTATGTACTATGGAGGTAATTGATTCCTAGGCAGTTGATGGACCAAATGACATCATTTGGTCGGCTTATATCAATTCAATGTTAGCTGTGATCGGTCAGATGGGTTTAATGGGATCTACTTCTCTGATAGTACATCAAGGATCTAGGAATCAACTTCTCTGATAGTACATTTGTTAGGCTTGAGAATATTTTTTTTGTCTATTTTTATATTGATACTAGAAATAATTTATATGGCAAAACAATCTTTGCAGGATCAGCTAGTTACTATATTATTAGTCTTCACCTTTTTAGGGTTCTGTACCCAAAGGGTAAAAACGAGACCCTATTACTAAGACTTCGTTGTCTGTCCGTCTGTCTGTCTGTATCTCAAGAACCGCTACAGCTAGACTTCTGAAATTTTCACTGATTGTGTATATCTGTTGCCGCTATAACAACAAATACTAAAAACAAAATAATATTAATATTTAAGAGGGGCTGCCATACAATAAACATGATTTTTTCGGCCTTTTTTGCTCGATATCAAAATATCAATAATGGCAACAGGTAGGCAATTGAAATTTTCACAAAGGCCTTAAATATATGTGTACTTCAATAATAAATAATAATATTTAAATAAAATAAAAATTTAAGGGGGCTCCCCCATACAGAAAACACAATTTTTGGCCTATTTTTGCTCTATAACGGTACGGAACCCTTCGTGCGCGAGTCCGACTGGCACTTGGCCGATTTTTTATTTTATCCAAGGACTGAGGTCTATATCATGACATAGTAGTAAATTAGCCTTTAGCTTTTTTTTTCTACCGGGGCTAAGGACACTTGATACTTAAAATAGAAATTAAAAAATATCTTAATGAAGACTCCAAAATATTACTAAATTAAAATTAGCATTTACATATTAAGTAACTTTGAAATGATGTCAAGTAATAATACTGTCGTGATATGGAGGGAGCAATACATACATATTTTTTTAGAAAATATTGTTAATATTTAAGAGGGAACGCTAATACAGTAACATTTGAACGAAGAAACTATTGTCATCACGCTTCACCCTGCGCTGGCACGTGTATTGTGATAGAGACAGATACAGTAAATCGAGGTATCGTATTCCTCTGATTTCTCCTTCAAAATAGAGCCTATAATCTAATTTTTTTTTTAAATATCTTCAGAAAGGGTGAGTCTGCTTCTACGTTTTTATTTTACCTTAAAGATCTTTCAAATTAGTTTCATAATCGGTTGATTGGCGGGGTATGGAACATTAATTTTTTGCGATTTTTGAAGGGTCATATTTTTTTATTTATTAGTACATTAAAAAAAATCGAACGTAGAGGCATAGCTTTCACAGATCCCAATAGTGTATAAAAAATCATTTGTCTAGACGCATTATCCAGGGAGGAAATTGGGGAATATGTTTGTATGGAAAAAAGTGTTAGCGTATGCTCTTAATTTAAGGTATATCTGATTTTCATAAAAAATATTTTTAATTAACTTCTTCCATAATATCACAGCATATTAAGCAATATTTTTTATGAAATTACAATATTATTTTATTGTACTTTGATAGACACATGAGATTCTTGAACTTTATTAGCTGATAAGGGATTTTTATCTCAAACCAAACATAGGTCAGGCTTATCAGCTTACTACGTTTATCTTCTAATAAAAGTGGTTCTTCAAACATCTTTGTGTATTTTACATAAAATATTTTGGTTCAAAAAATCAAAAGCATTCATAAATAATATTATGCAACATTACAATCCATTGTTGCATAACTTTGTAAAATTGATACTCAACATCATGTAACCGTTTCTTGTTTTTTTAGGGTTCCGTACCCAAAGGGTAAAAACGGTACCCTATTACTAAGACTTCGTTGTCTGTCCGTCTGTCCGTCTGTCTGTCTGTCTGTCTGTCTGTCTGTCTGTCTCCAGGCTGTAACTCAAGAACGGTAATAGCTAGAGATTTGATATTTTCACAGATTATGTATATTTGTTGCCGCTATAACAACAAATACTAAAAATAAAATAAACTGAATATTTAAGGGGGGCTCCCATACAACAAACGTGATTTTTTGGCCTTTTTTGCTGTCTCCAGGCTGTAACCACAGTATAGCAATATAATATCCCTACAGTAGTGAAACGAATGTACTTGCGCAGAGCAACGGAGGGGTACCCGCGGGGAAGCGGGCGGCGCGGGCCCAGTCCGCCAAACGCCGCGAGTTTGAACGACTTCGCGCGCAGGTGTGACGTTGGCGCGTTTTGTGTTTTGTGTTGTAAAACGATAGCCTGTAACATCTTATTTTATAAACAATGGGATATAACAAGTGTTCAGTGTACAGAATATGTAAATCTGATTCAAAAAACAAAAAGGATTTAATTGTCATAAAATATAATATCGACTCACAGTTCACACTAAATTGTGTTGGCCTTGGTGGCATTTATTTGCAATTTGCATCTCTGTTTTATTGTTTACGTTGTAAGAAGTGTAACAAGGAGAGAAACAATTTATAGAATAAAAATAAAAAACTGTCAAATACCCTGTTACATACTAATTAGTACCTACCTAGCTAGGTACACAGGGCCACACATCAAGTGTAACATTTTGACCTTTGGACCGCCCTTACCGCGCACGTAATAAGAGCGAGTTTTGAAGTGCTTCTGTTACACCTGACGTGTGGCCTACCGTACCTACCAATTGTTATAATATGATAATTAATTATTGTTGGATATTTTATATATCCGAATGCGTCTTCATTATTTTAATCCTTCGATCGTGGGTTCTTGGAAATTTATTGTTATTCTATTGTGTCTTGCTCACCGGTGAGCTTATGGGGCTTGATAGGTTAATAAAATTTTTAAATCCATACTAATTAGTAATTACTAATATTATAAATGCGAAAGTGTGTCTGTCTGTCTGTCTGTCTGTTACCTCTTCACGCCCAAACCGCTGGACAGATTTTGCTAAAATTTGGCATGGAGATACTTTGAGTCCCGGGAAAAGACAAAGGATACTTTTTGTCCTGGAAAAATGTACGGTTCCCGTGCGATTAACGAGTTTTGGCACAACGGAGTTGCGCGCATCATCTAGTAAAGAACTCAAATCATCTAAAAATAAAGTTTCACGTAAATATCTGGCAGTACGACATAATATGTAAATATAACACGCTGATTAATTACAAGCACAATATTTTATTTTTATTTTATTTCCCGTTTCGTGGCAAGTGGCAACCCTGGCATATCTGCTTGGTACTTACACCGGTGGCGGCATCGTGCGACATCAAAGGCGTTTCGTTACTGTAGGGATATTATATTGCTATACTGTGCTGTAACTCAAGAACGGTAATAGATTCACAGATTATGTATATCTGTTGCCGCTATAACAACAAATACTAAAAATAAAATAAAATGAATATTTAAGGGGAGGCCCCATACAACAAACGTGATTTTTTGGCCTTTTTTGCTCTATATCAAAAATGGCACCTATGTACTTGAATTTTTCACAAAATCCTTAGTTATATGTGTACTTTAATACTTAATAATAATATTAAAATAAAATAAAAAAATAAGGGGGACTCCCATACAAAAACACAGTTTATGGCCTAATTTTGCTCTATAATGGTACGGAACCCTTCGTGCGCAATTCCGACTCGCACTTGGCCGATTTTTTCTATAATTTAACTTAAATGATTTAATCTGAGTGTAAAACTTTTTTATAGGTGGAAATTGATGCCAAAGTTGTTGAGGCAGCTAAAAAGTTTCTGCCTTTCATGGCAGTTGGGTTTGACAGCCCAAAAGTTACACTACACATTGGAGATGGTTTTGAATTCATTAAGAAAAGTATCAATGAGTTTGACGTCATCATAACAGATAGTAGTGACCCTATCGGACCAGCTGTGGCCTTATTCCAGGAAAACTATTATGCACTTACAAAAAAGGCTTTGAGGCCAGGAGGCATAGTCTGTTGCCAAGGTTCAACGTACTGGGACAATATAGATTTAGTAAAGAATACCCTCAACTTCTGCAAAAACCAATTCCCTGCAGCTGCATACGCTACAACCTCAGTCCCGACATATCCGGCTGGACAAATTGGCTTTATTATTGGATCATTAGACAAGGACATTGATTTCCAAGTGCCTACGCTTGTGTTCAGTGATGAGGAAATTAAAGATATGGATCTAAAATACTACAACAGTGATGTCCATAAGGCTGCTTTCTGTCTGCCAACATTTTTGAGGAACAAGCTAAGAGAATAGTTTTGTAAATGTAGATATAAACTATATTTGCATTTATTTTTGTATGCATTTTATACTTTTGTATAACAGGATAGGTTTTATTACAATGTTTAATGGTAGTTTGATTAAAAACCAAATTAATGTAACTTGGAAATTTTACATTGAGGACATAAATTAAACACAAAAAAGCATTATTACCAATATAAAGATTTATTTTATTTTTTTACTAAATGGAATTTTTCTAGTAGACAGATAATATTTTCGTTCAGTGATTTAGTTTTGTGACTTACATATTTTTAAAGCTACTGCCTGTATACTTACTACTATTCTAATTCTATATTTGATGTTATGTTCTATTTTGTTTACATTCCGATGCATTCCGTAACTTATTATTGTAATATGTACAGTTTTGTTTTACTTGAACTTGGCTTGACACGCTACGTGTGTCTAGATCTTATTTGTCAGTGCCTTATATAAAACGATTTTGGAAAATGCTTAACATTTTATAGGTATGTTTTGCCATTTTTGTGATATTTTGAGAATTTCTTGTCTCTAACAAATTTCAAATGTTATAAACAATATTTTATACTGTTGCACATTTATACTCCTGTTATTGTCAAAAATAAATATGTCATGTTTAAACTTTCATTTTATTTAGTAACCTTAAATATTATAATCAACAAGGTAGATAATAGTAACTATTTAATTTTCATCTTATTTGATACCAAGCCGGATTTCCTTAACAACAACCAGGTAACGAAACATATTAAAACTATACTGAATAGATAGAAGGCGTATACGTCGAGTAGGGCTAGTTGTACCCTATTAAGTCTTCGGGCCTCGCTGGACATATCTAGACCTTTGTATTTTGCAACTCTCTCGATATGGAAGATGGCTGTGTCCATAGGGTTGCTTGGACGATCTTTCCATATATCACTAACTAGCTTTGCTTGAAGGCGGGTCCTGTGAAAGATATTAAAAATATGTTACGAGTAGGTAATTAAGATATTTATAAATTTAATCAAAAAAAATTATAAAAGATTATTATAAAAACGCCATCTAGTGATGAGTAGCAGATCTAGCTAAAACATTTATTAGTAACATTTTGATATAAGAGATGGCGTGTTTTTTATAATTTCATAGACTGGAAAATATACTTTAAAATAATTTTCAACAATAATTTTAAGAAATATAATTCTTGAAAATAGTACACTGCGCGGTGTTTTCTTGTGTTTAAATAAACAGAAAAGAGTAGAGCGGGTAGCCCCTTCGAACTACATGTCAGTAGGGATCTAAATTTATCTAAATTAACGCTTCCGTTGTCTTAACTCTTGGTAATTCAACACTTCACTCCCTTACTACCATACCGACACACTCGATGGAATCAACTCGATTTAAAAAAAACACTTTCCTAATTTCTTGTAACTTATAGCACAGAATAGATAATAGTACCTTATAGTCAGGGAGCCCTAGATTCTAGAACAATTTTTTTTGTGATTACTAACAAGCTAATTTTTTGTGAGTAGCTACATTTTGATAAGACGAACAACATTTTTATTTTCGAAAAGT
The DNA here is from genome assembly GCA_905404155.3 of Plebejus argus. Taxonomy (NCBI): domain Eukaryota; kingdom Metazoa; phylum Arthropoda; class Insecta; order Lepidoptera; family Lycaenidae; genus Plebejus; species Plebejus argus. The sequence goes on along the minus strand of FR989929.1, from coordinate 5,710,205 downwards.
CTCGAAAGTGGTAGCTAACAGAGATAGAAAGGATTTCATACTTTGACTATGCTTTGACTTGATGGTCCTAAAATATGGATTGTTTTATTTGTAGGACAAGGTTACTCTTAAATTATATAACTATATTAACCTACCAATATACAAAAAATCAGTTGGTTAGGGTTCCGTTTTAGGGTACAGTAGTCAATCAAGTTTTGTTAAGATAAGATAAGAACATTTATTTGCAAAAACATGGTAGTTACAATAAGATGGTACATTATAAGAAATTATAGTGCTCATGTTTTGTCGTATATATCGACGTGCAAATATTTTTAAAATAAAAGTTAAATTTAATTTTGTTGATTACAGAACCCTAAAACGGAACCCTAACCAGCTGATTTTTTGTATATTGGTAGGTTAATAGTTATTTCATTTAAGAGTAACCTTGTCCTACAAATAAAACAATCCATATTTTAGGACCATCAAGTCAAAGTATGAACTCCTTTATATCTCTGTTAGCTACCACTTTCGAGATTTTTTGAAAATAAAAATCTTGTTCGTCTTATCAAAATGTAGTTACTCACAAAAAATTTGCTTGTTAGTAATCACAAAAAAAATTTGTTCTAGGGCTCCCATACTATTAGTAAACTGGATCGGGAAATTCGCACACGATCAAAACAAGATGTCGAAGTCGATTAAATTGTTTCGCTGAGTCGAATCAAAAATAATATCGGACCCGTAAATTGAATTCGTTTGGGACATGTTATCACACAAAATATTATTCGTTCGTTACTAATTTTGTAACAAAACAACTGCCATTTATTAATTAATAATAATAGGTTTCTATAATACCAAGGCAATACCTATGCACATTGCACAACTTACTCTGCCGACAAGACTCTCTTCAATTTCCTGTCAAGTTCTTTTTCTTCCACCTCAAGCAGTTCTATTACTTCACCGATGCCTGCTTTATGCGCGTGCGCCGCATTGCCGAACTGATCACCAAGAATCGGCATCGCCAGCACTGGTACTCCGGCAAACACGGCTTCCGTCAGACTTAGAAGTCCACCGTGGGTGATGAATGCTACGCAGTTCGGATGATCTGCAATAAATATTGAACTAAAATTCTTGCACTATTTATAAAGATACGGCAAAACTACTGCAGATTCATGACCGTAGCGTAATTTCCTAATTTTCTGTGTTATTTTACTTTAACACTCTCTACGATTATGCATTCTCACTTAATTTTTTTTCAAAGCAACATTTTAAACTTGGTTTGAATATAAAATAGCACATGCAACGGCTGACGCCATATTTATTTTTGTAGATTTTAACGACCAATTAGTTTTATGCGAGTTCTTAGAAATCTTTAGAAATCTTTTGTCACTACTATCTTTGTAATATAGCATTTGCATGATAATAGAAAAATATTCAAAGATACTCGCTTAGTAGATCAAATTGTGGCAGCCATCGCACAATCATCACGTTTTTGGGTAGATTCTGTATGTCGGTCTCCCATTTCATCACTATTTTTTGCGGCAATCGAGCGAACACGTTGATGATTGCTTGCAACTGTTTCTGGGGCAGCGTGGATCCTTTCACCAGTGACCCAAAGCTCATCACTATGAATCCATGCTCTGAGGATTCCTGGGCGAATTGATGCAGTTCCTGAAAAAAAAGTTTTAACTTGTTACAAATTAGGTTGCTTGTATACAAAACTGTACATTAACATAGCTCACTTCACACTATGGAGCAGGGGTTCCCAAACTTATTTTGTCTACTGCCCACTTTGAGAACAAATTATGTTTTAGCGCCCCCCATAACCCATTGTTTCAATTTAAATGCATCCAGATGAAATGAAATTACAAATCACGCCCCAAGACTTCTACACAACGCCCCTATTTTTTTCTGGGTCCCGTACCGCCCCCCTTTAGATCTTTAGCGCCCACAAGGGGGCGTTATCGCCCGCTTTGGGAAAGGCTGCAGCTATACAGCATGACTTGTGAGACAATACCGATAATTAAGGAGGGTATTCAGTACTCGATTCTCATTATAATTATGTAATACAATTAGGTACTTAATTTTTAACCAAATTTCTCTTTAAACAAATGAATAATGGACACTTAGTAAATTACTATGGGGCCGGACACGGCCCACCCCACCCCGCGCGCCGCGCTACTCCCGCGCGCGGTGTCCATGCGTTGGGTCAATAATTATTTAACTTTATGCTACATTTACTAAGTGATCAATTGATTTTTTTTTTCAACTAATAAAATAGCCAAATATCACGTCCTCGAATATTGAACATGTCTCACCAGTCGTGCTGTATAGTGTATCTATACAACGCACGAAGGTATTAGGTGCAGTTTAATGTTATAAATAACTAGCTGTCCCGGCAAACGTTGTTTTGCCATTTAAAGTATTTCTACTTCATCAGTTGATACAAAATCTTACCCCTCTTTTGTCCCCTAAGAGGGGTGGGAGGGGGAAGGGGGGGGGGATTTTATCAACAGATGTTAAGTTGGAAAACACTGTTATTATTATGAAATAAGTCCAAGAAAAAAGTTTAATACAAAATCTGACCCCCTCTTTGGTCCCCTTAGAGGAGTGGGAGGGGGAATTTTTATACACCAGATGTTGGGTTAGAAGAAGACAAATATATCTGCGAAAACCGTATGCAAATCGGATCAGTAGTTTTCGTGTGATAGTGGAACAAACATACAGACAGACAGACAGACAGACAAACAAAAAACTAACCACATTTTTGGCTTCTATAGCGATGTAGTGACACCCCCCGCTTATTATTTTTTAAATTTCTTTAATGTACAGAATTCACATTTTAACAGTTTTATTTTAAGTATAGATTATAATCGAGATAAATAGAAAATTGAATACCCATCAACGAATTTTTAATCAAGATCTTTTTTATATAATAACATAAAGGGAGTGCCTCCGCTGCCGGCGCCTGCTCCCAAAAATAGCAGTATTGGGAACCGGCGGTAAGTATACTGTCGGCAGCTGAGATTTAAAACAACGGCTGCCGATGCCGGCACTCAAAATGGGAGCCGGTCAGTCTTTTGGTCGCCTTTTTAACGCCTTTAACGTAACCTGTAGCGTGTTTTGTGAAGGTCGCCGGCTGCTGCCACAGCACGCTCGCTGCGCGCGCTCGGCTCCCTCTGTGTTGTAGTCTAAGTTCTAACCTAACCGAACCTACTTTTGGACTTTGTGGATTGTGTTTCTTTTTGTTTTCCCGACTACTGCCGCAGCACGCTTGCTGCACTCGCTCGGCTCCCTCTGTGTTGTGGTCTAAGTTCTAACCTAACCGAACCTACTTTTGGACTTTCTGGATTGTGTTTCTTTTTGTTTTGGTGGGGGGCTGCCGTGCTCCCCGAGCCCCCCTTTTATTTTACCGACTGCTACCGCAGCACGCTCGCTGCGCGCGCTCGGCTTACTCTGTGTTGTGGTCCAAGTTCTAACCTAACCGAACCTACTTTTGGACTTTCTGGGTTGTGTTTCTTTTGTTTTGGCGGGGGGCTGCGCCCCCCGAGCCCCCCTTTTATTATGCCGACTACTACTGCAGCACGCTCGCTGCACTCGCTCGGCTCCCTCTGTGTTGTGGTCTAAGTTCTAACCTAACCGAACCTACTTTTGGACTTTCTGGATTGTGTTTCTTTTTGTTTTGGCGGGGGGCTGCGCCCCCCAGCCCCCCTTTTGTTTTCCCAACTGCTGCCGCAGCACGCTCGCTGCACTCGCTCGGCTCCCTCTGTGTTGTGGTCTAAGTTCTAACCTAACCAAACCTACTTTTGGACTATCTGGATTGTGTTTCTTTTGTTATGGCGGGGGGCTGCGCCCCCCGAGCCCCCCTTTTATTTTGCCGACTACTACCGCAGCACGCTCGCTGCACTCGCTCGGCTCCCTCTGTGTTGTGGTCTAAGTTCTAACCTAACCGAACCTACTTTTGGACTTTCTAGATTGTGTTTCTTTTTGTTTTGGCGGGGGGCTGCGCCCCCCGAGCCCCCCTTTTGTTTTGCCGACTGCTGCCGCAGCACGCTCGCTGCACTCGCTCGGCTCCCTCTGTGTTGTGGTCTAAGATCTAACCTAACCGAACCTACTTTTGGACTTTCTAGATTGTGTTTCTTTTTGTTTTGGCGGGGGGCTGCGCCCCCCGAGCCCCCCTTTTGTTTTGCCAACTGCTGCCGCAGCACGCTCGCTGCACTCGCTCGGCTCCCTCTGTGTTGTGGTCTAAGTTCTAACCTAACCGAACCTACTTTTGGACTTTCTGGATTGTGATTCTTTTTGTTTTGGCGGGGGGCTGCGCCCCCCGAGCCCCCCTTTTATTTTGCCGACTGCTGCCGCAGCACGCTCGCTGCACTCGCTCGGCTACCTCTGTGTTGTGGTCTAAGTTCTAACCTAACCGCCGAACCTACTTTTGGACTTTCTGGATTGTGTTTCTTTTGTTTTGGCGGGGGGCTGCGCCCCCCGAGCCCCCCTTTTATTTTGGCGACTGCTGCCGCAGCACGCTCGCTGCACTCGCTCGGCTCCCTCTGTGTTGTGGTCTAAGTTCTAACCTAACCGAACCTACTTTTGGACTTTCTAGATTGTGTTTCTTTTGTTTTGGCGGGGGGCTGCGCCCCCCGAGCCCCCCTTTTATTTTGCCGCCTACTACCGCAGCACGCTCGCTGCACTCGCTCGGCTCCCTCTGTGTTGTGGTCTAAGTTCTAACCTAACCGAACCTACTTTTGGACTTTCTAGATTGTGTTTCTTTTTGTTTTGGCGGGGGGCTGCGCCCCCCGAGCCCCTGTTTTGTTTTGCCGACTGTTGCCGCAGGACGCTCGCTGCACTCGCTCGGCTCCCTCTGTGTTGTGGTCTAAGTTCTAACCTAACCGCCGAACCTACTTTTGGACTTTCTGGATTGTGTTTCTTTTGTTTTGGCGGGGGGCTGCGCCCCCCGAGCCCCCCTTTTATTTTGCCGCCTACTACCGCAGCACGCTCGCTGCACTCGCTCGGCTCCCTCTGTGTTGTGTGGTATTTAAATAAAATAAAAAATTAAACTGGCTCCCATACAAAAAACACAATTTTTGGCCTATTTTTCCGAACCCTTCGTGTGCGAGTTCGACTCGCACTTGGCTAACTTTTTGTAAACATGGTATGAAATTGAAGTTTACAATCTACACAACAAAAAAAGAATTTTGACAATCGGAGCACAAACAGCAAAGTAAACATTAACTCCTCCTTTTTTGGAAGTCGGTTAAAAAAGTATCTAAGATGTTGACTGGCGATGTAAGGTATCACCTGGTATCACCATGCCAAATTTCATTTAAATCGGTCCAGCGGATTCCGAGATTAGCCTGTACAAACAGACAAACAGACAGAGAAACAAAAATTTCAAAAACAGTTAAGATATTGTGTTCTATTACACTTCTTACATGCCCCTGACTCGTTTTTTCAAGTTTATTTTCAATGTACAAAAATTTTACCTCTACGATTTTATGATATGTATGCATTGAGATATCCTTAATCTGTGTATGTATGTATAGACACAGAATATATAATAGTACTTGGTATAGATAATAAGATTGATTTAATGTATCAGGCACCGGTGCCATCTACCTAAAATGAAACGTACTTACTTATTTTCGTGAGGTATACTCACACACCACGTACTGGCGCCGTTGTAGTACATGCTATGTATCAGAGATGGCGCTTTTTGTGAAAAATGATTTTCCCTGTTTTCCTGCTTTTCTCTTGAAGTTTTTCCTGAATTTTTTTCTATAAACCTCACGGAGCCCGAGACCTTTCCAACGAATGCAAAACCGTCGAAATCGGTTCGTGCGTTCTGGAGTTATAGCGTTAGCAAGGAAAACCTGACTTATTTTTATATAGTAGATAGTTTTATTATTGATTTCTTACAAATATCAAATTGTCATCCATACGTCATTACATAGCTGTCATTTGCGTTTTGTTATTCCAAATCTGATTCTTTTTGTTATAACACGTTTTATAGTGACTGACGTTTCATGTCAAGTGACACGGGAATGCTGTCGAACGGGATAAAAAGTATCCTATGTCCTTCTCCTGGCTCTAAACTACCTCCCTGCCAATTTTCAGCTAAATCGGTTCAGCCGTTCTTGAGTTATAAGTGGAGTAACTAACACGACTTTCTTTTATATATATAGATGGCATAGAGCCTAAAAGTTACCATATTATTATAAATTTATAGTACGTATAGGTACTCTTATATTATATCTGCACTCTGCTGTACTCTGCAGACTGCAAGTCATAATCAGCAGTGATAAAAATGCATTTAAATAGGACTCATGTAGGACTATTATTAAAAAAACAGTATGCAAAGTAGGTAGATCTTCACCGGATGAAAGAAATTAATTATTATGTAGAATAGACGTGAGATAATGTAACATCAATTAGGTAATAAAATGCTCTCACAATGAGAAATCAAAACACAATGGACATTATAATATTATTTGCCATAAAACCGACTTTTTGCAAATCTACGTAGGTAGGTAGCATGGTCCGATAATTTTTACATGCAAGTCGTATACCTAATACCTATACTTATGTGAAAACATTACGTATAAAAATTTAAAAATCAAAAACTACCTTTTACCAACTACTTATTTACGCTTTGCTTACTTATGTGCTAGTTGCTACCCCATACAATCAGTAGGTAGGTATTGAGTTATACTCAAATGCTGTAGGTACCTATTGCATTTATATGCGATCTCATAATATTATTATTTTTTCGATGGATGCTAAGGCACAGATGACAGAATATATTATAATATTAGTAGTACCTACTAAGGCTGTTTGTGATATTATAGGTACCTTAGTTCGGTGATATAATTCATCATACCACCGATCTTTGTTTATGTGCTATGTAGGTATGTACCAATAGTTTTGTATATTCACGTTGTCGTAGGTCAACTTCTTCGGAGCCAATAAAGTATTCATTACCTTGCCCTTAATTGTCATTGCCACATATGAAAGGACATAATAATTATTAATTCATGCATTTCTAGATTTCTTGTAGCCAATTAAATCATTTATTATTATTTATTTACAAACAATAGACAGGTAGGTATGCGATATAATAATTATTGTACCTTTTCATTAAGATAGCATCTTTGTGATTTGTATGCACTTGAGTGTTATTTAAGTTTGGAGCCTACTTTATTAGACAATCGATAATTATTTTTGTAGACGTGTATTTAGAATTTAGATGCAAGGACAGTTATTCAAGTCTCAATGCCAGGGGTTCCCAATCTTTTTCAGCCTGCAGCGCACTTACAAGTCAATATTTTGTCACGGCACCCTACTCTACCTAGCTATTACAAAAATATACATAAATAAACACTTTTAATAACTATTAATTATAGTTAGATTAAGCAAGTAAATAATAATAAACAAATATTTTAAACTAAAATTATTACAAACAAAGGGACGATTGATGATGATGAGAAAATTTTAAGGGACGCTGTAAGGCGGCTGTGTAAACATCACAAACTATAGTTATATAGAATGCTAACGCATGTAAACAATAAACATGTTGTCGAGACTCGAGACACGTACTTACCTACGTAAAAGATGCCCAGAATTTCATTTTACAGAAATATAATATCGACCTATAAAAAGATGCAGTAACCTAACCTAAGTAGACCACTAGTAGACGCAACGCACGTGCGAGCAGACTACGCTAGTAATATAAAAAAGTCTATGGAGCAGACTCATAATTAAATCGATTGATTCAAGCCCTATTGACACAAGCTAGGGTCAAATGAAATATAATAGCTACTTCCTATTGCTATTTGCTAACATCCTTTTGTATCTGTAGCAGAACGTGATCTTTTTACGTGTTTCAACAAACGCGACATAGAATTAGGCAGTCTGTGGATAGATGGGTATCTATTCGTGTCGAACCATTAGCCTAACTGGATTTTCTTATCGCAACTATAAAGTCGGCCTCTCTTGAGCCTGGTCATGAGTTCATGATCGATAGTAGGTATGTGGTGCTGACTACTGTCTGCTGAACGATCAACGAGTATCTACCTACTATTCATCATCAATGTATGTATCAAGTGTCAACAGACCACCTTCATAACTGAAGTGACATCATCTATCTATTATGTATCTACTCTACTGCATTGTTTGGCCTTCGATTATTACCTAGAATCCTTAGAGCCTGTTTCACCACTTCCTGATGAATGCCGAATAGGCTATTTACTACTTTTTTGACAGATTCTCCATACTCGATCTGTCAAGTTAATTGGTGGATAGCCTATTCGGCACTTATTAGGAAGTGGTGAAACAGGCCCTAAAAGTCCTAGATTATCAGATGCAGCAAAGCAGCATTTTTTATGAAATAAGAAAAAAGGCAAATCCTACTTACCGGTGGTAGTCGATTGATAGTTCTGTTATGAAGATGCAACCCTCCAACCTCCACGACAGAAGGAGGCAGAATCCGTACTCCATTCCACGAGTAATGCGTATTCACTAGCACCACACTTGTGTTCTTCGCTATCTCTTCCAGAGGCGGTAACCTTCCGAATTTCCCTTCAAGAAGCTTCTGCTCTTTCCACCGTATTTCTATCTCGTACCAGTAGATGTAAAAGAAGAGGATGAAAGTATTCACCGTCCTCTCATAGAAGCTCATCTGGTCTGTGAATGGTAATGTCATGCCGGGAACATAGGAGGGGTTGTCCGAAGCGCCAACTCTCGAGTGGCTCCATGGTAGAAGCGCGGAGGACATCAATCCAACTGATGGAACCCCATAATTATGTATCACCCCCAACATACAGTCACTGTTAAAATGCTCCACTAAAATCACATCGTAATCTCCTTTCCCCGCAATAAACTCTTGAAAAACCGGCGAATCCAGGACCGTTTCGCATAATTTCAAGTTGGATTTAGCCAGGTGAGTCACTAGTGGAATATGATTGAAATATTTTATTGTGTACGATGTCTCCAAGCTCCTCAAATCTATGGACTCCACTGCCAGAGGTGCAAGTCCAACTAAACTCACGTCTCTTCTATTCTCCCGATTCGGTTGGGGAAAGAATGAAACTACGGTTAGATGATGTCCACGATTCTGCAACTCTTGCAGGAGGGGCTCGAAAACCATGTGGTGACTCTTCCCGGGGTAGGGTAGAAGGCATAGTATCCTATATCCGTTGTTTACACCAAAAAGAACGCTAAGCACTAGTAAAATAAGTTTCATATTTCCACAAGCTGATAATATAAACAAGCGAGTTCAAAGACCGTCGCAACACAACTACTATATTTAACTGTGTCAGAGAGATTTAAATATCCTTAAGATATTAATATATTATTATACCCACTAACAGTGGTGTATATTGTGGAGAAACAAAAATAAAACTCAAATGATACTGGTGATAGTAATAAACTAACAATAGTCTTACGACATTATTAAATAGGTACATTGAGATACTATATATCCTTAATCTGTGATTAAATATATACCTACTATTTAATACTTTGTTTAGACTTTAGAAGTAAAGAGTGCTAATAAAGCATTATAATAATTACCTAATCAGTAGGTTCCTATTTATTAGATATGATTTCCTTTCTTCGGATTATAAAAAAAATAAAAATATTGAAACGCAATAAGTACAAAAAACTTGTTCTATATTATAAATTCTGATATTGAACACTGAAAAAATACAACTAGGTACTCTCGGTTAGAGATGTCTCGATTTAAATCGTATTGCCGAATCCTGTCCGTAGCGGTCATGCACCCCCTGTCGAAAAACTTGTCATATTTCATAGTTTTCTATACGTACAAACCGCGGTTGACAATTTAGTGACAAATGTTATAACTTATAGGTCTACCAGAATCTGATGGCAAAAAGTGCGAAAGTAAATTGACTCTAGCAGTAGGCAAATAATTGGAATAAAACATTTTGATCCTTTTTTCCCTTAAAGCGGCTGATTCTGTGTGTGAAACATGCAAATATATAAATTTATCCAATCATCAAGGATATTTTTTGAAAATCTGCTGTCAAAATTTGCCATCAGATTCTGGTAGACCTATACTAGACTACAGATAGACACAATCATAATAATATTATAATATCGCATACGCGATGAGAACTAAGTATGAACTAGGTATATCACTTCGAATTTATAAAAAGTTATTGAGATTACCAAAAAGTTTTCCGATGAATCTAGTTCGTTCCCTTCGATCGTGGAAAAACGAGACACAATAGCTTATCTATTGTTATCGCGGCCGGATGTGGCCGCTTGGGGCTTGATGAATAGTTTGCGTTTTTATAAGTTTAATTTTTAAATAAGTCAATGACCATTGCGGACACCTTATTTCATTTTGACTATAGACTACGAAATCAACCGCTGGACATCTATCGTTAACTAGCTGAACTAAAGTACACAATGCAGTTTAAAGCTCTAGCGACATCTGTTGTTAAAAAGGTGAATTCATGTATTTTATATTGTTCAACTAATGGACACAAGATGGCGTTGATCTTAATACTAATGGCATATTACGGAAAAGGGCCAAAATTACAAGATCGTTAATGCGCAGTTAATCTTCGAAATTTGTAAAGTTATAGTTGCTAAAGGTGATCGCACTATTTTATCAGCACGCACGCGCCTTGTTTCTTTTATATCAGTTTAAACTTTAACAGGAAGGAATGAACTAAACAATTTTTTATTATTCACATATTGTTTTATTCGTAACTTTTTCTTTCGAAACTGTCAACTCTGCTTCATTGAGGGTCGAAAATACTGTTCCAGATCTTACCTTCCTTAAGATACGTTTATCGTGAAACGGATGTGAATGAGCCGATATCCTGTAACAAGTGCATTAAACTTAAACAACAATGAATAATTTAGAATATCAGTTTTTAAAGAGAGTATTCGCTAAACATAGAAAAAACTTTCAGCTGAACATTGAAACTTCTTGACATCAGTTAAGTAATTAAAGTGTTTTCTAAACTCGAGAGAAATATGCATATAATATTAACATATTTTATTTTATAATATAAAGTAGATTGAAAGAAACTGCTGTTATAAACCTGCCTTTTAGTACAATTCTTTAGACTATGCAGTTCATTGTGCGTTCGCTGTGTAATAACTTGCTGTCCCTACCCATAACAGGACTGCACGAATGCTCGATGTGCAATAAGTTACATTACACTTCGTAACTTTGGTCAGTCCTATAAGGGTGGGTTGCACCAGAGGCGTTGTTATAGTTAAGGTTATCGTCAAATATTATGGCGTTAGTTACTTTAACTAGAGATTTGGCAGTTCATTTGACATTTTGTTATAGTTATAATAATATCTATGGACGATTAAAGAGTAAATTTGTGCAACCGACCCTAAGGCCGGTATAAATAGTCAGTACTCAAGATGCATCTCGGTCTCAAGACACGGTTCAGGTTCTGTGATTGGTTGGCTGTCAAAATTTGGACCAATCATAGAGCCGAACCGTGTCTTGAGACCGAGATGCATCTTGAGTACTGACTATTTATACCGGCCTAAGTTTCTATGAATGCAAAAGTTTTTTACCTTTTTAAGACTACCTCATCTTTCGTTACTATGACGGCTGGACATTTGTAATGGCTCACATATTCTACACACCGCCACTGTCTCGTTTTATGTTTGTTTGTATATTTGAGGTAATATACAAATCTATTTAATATTAACTGTATCGACCCTCTGTTTGATACTGTGTACTGTAGTGGGGTTTTGCCTAAAACAAAAATACAAATGTGAAATAATTGTATGCCGTATGCCTGTATTCTTCACATACTAAGCGCTCAACTTATTTAGACAAAGTTTTTCTAAAGGTTTTAAGTGAAAGGATATAGGATAATATATTCAGGTCAAACCTAGAAATGTACAGTTTTAAAAAAGTTAAACGATAACACAATTCGGCAATAACTTCCATTTTTGCAATTTTAGATCAGACATTTTTAGATCTCTAACTTAGTTACATGGTCAGTCTGGTATCAGCTCAGGCTGACGCCAGAATGATGGCCGGAAAGTACTATCACAGAAGTTGATTCCTAGGCAGATGGCGGACCTAAGTAATTTGGACAAACTCATCCGACCGCTCATAGCTTACATTGAATTCACCAAATGACGTAGGTCTGTCAACTGCCTAGGAATGAATTTCCTCGGGTGTACATAATAAAAAAATTATCAGTCCTTCAATCACAAAGGTACACAATTATTCCCAGTCAGTGTGGATCAGACTGATATGATAGACTGAACTGATACCAGACTGACCGTGTAACCCTAGTCCAGGGCTTCCCAAACTTATTTGTACTGTGACGCCCTTGGGACTTTGCCATTTCTTTACGACGCCTCCCAACCCAACCCCCAAAAAACTTTCCAATTTTAGAACCAGCCTACATAGATTATCATAAAAATACTACTTGGTCATTTTTATTTGCACGAGGAAATAATGACCAAATCAGCATAAAAATTAAAAAAAAAAAATATTTATAAAAGATATTAAAGCCAGCAAGGCTGGATGGGAAGGATGCGCTTTCTTTTTTTGAGCCTAGCTTCTGAAACCAGGTATAGACTGCGGACTGCCCGGGATGTATGAATGACATAATGCGCATGGCGCTCACTCGATTTGGTTGTGTCGACATGCGACGCCCCGGTGCGTCGCGACGCACAGTTTGGGAAGCCCTACCTTAGTCTATAAGTCATTATTAAGGAGTGAGCACTGAGACGGGCCTTGCCGGGGCTCAGCGTGCCGGGGCGCATCGCATAAATCCGCCTCCATACAATTTGTATGGAGGCGGATGCGCGTATCGGCCATTGTGTCGGGGCGCAGCGGATTTCCGCCTCCATACAAATTGTATGGAAGCGGATTTATGCGATGCGCCCCGGCACGCTGAGCCCCGTCTCAGTGTGCTCACTCCTTTAGGGTGATTTTCCTGTCATACGTGTCGAATCTAGTCCACATGAAAGTTACCTGTTTCATAGATTTCCTGTCATACGGGCTACATATTCGACACATATGACTGGAAAGGTGCCCATAGATGTTATTGGTATTTTGCACATTCACAGTTGTATGCAGTCTATACCTATTACTTACCTAAATTATGATTCGACAGGGCCGTCTTTGGTACCTCTTCTGTATTTTCATTTTCCCCGTTTACTGATACAAACGATGGCTCAGGTGCTTCTGTCGCGTCCACATCAATTATGTCCAGATTCTGCGAGCTTAAATAAAATTGTCATAACATTAAAAAATATTATTATACTTGTAATATACAACCTGTGAAAGCTGTACGATACCAACTAGTATATATTCTGTGACGATACTAGGGTCAGGGCGCGCGCATGGAAACGAGCCATTGGTAGATAAGTAAAAGTAAGGGGTCATCTATAAAGTATGTCACACCAGGTGGCATGGTGTGACAAGGAGGGCCAGGGGTCCTAACTCCTAAGTTTTAAAACATCATATTTTAAATAAAATAAACTGAATAGCGAAATTTAAAATATAGGTGATTTTAATTTATGTATAAGATGTAAAATTGTAATTTTGTGACGTCACACTAGGGAGAAGGGGGTCTCAATCTGACTCTGTGTCAAGGAGGGGGTCTAAAAATCATGAAAATTGTGTGACGTATTTTATGGATGGTCCCTAAGGCGGACTTGCGTAGATCTGGGTTAAAGTTAACTCTGAGTCTTACTTAAACATCATGTCATTTCTATCACTCTTTAAAGTGAGTGACAGATATGACATTATGTTTAACTCAGAGTTAACTTTAACTCAGGTCTGCGCAAGTGGGCCTAAGTGATCAGACGCATTGTTATTCGTAGATCTAAATCGGCTCGCTTTATTGGTGTATTCTATAAGATACGTAACTAGTGAATGTCCGCAACTTCGTCGCGCCAAAATCCGTTTATCGCTCGGGAACCGTACATTTTTTCGGGATAAAAAGTATCCTATGTCCTTTCCCGGGACTCAAAGTATCTTTATACTACATTTTAGAACAATTGGTTCAGCGGTAACAAACAAACAGACACACTCTCGCATTTATAACATTAAGTATCGATTCTACCCAAGGGCGAATCCAGGGGGGGGAGGCATGGGGGTCATGACCCCCCTGGGCTGGGTCCAGGTCCTAGGTGAACCTTTCTCCACGTCCATAAAAACGTACCCATTGAAGTAGATGAAGACGTAAAAGAAAAATTGATAATATATTTGTATCTATTATGTGATCAGCTATATTGATCAAGGAAAAACTTAAACACTATGTTACCGAACCTCACTGCACAGAAAAAATACAAGCCACTAACATAGTTATCGAGGATGATATTGGAGAATTGGCTATATCAGCCATATACATCCCCCCAAAACATAACATGAAAACCGAAGATTACTCAAGCTTTCTTAAGACCTTGGGCCCACGCTTCCTTGCCGGAGGAGATTACAATTCCAAGCACATCGAATGGGGATCGAGAGTCACTACGGTAAAGGGGCGAGAACTTTTAAAATGTGTCAAAAACTTACATCTATATGTATTCTCCACTGGGGAGCCAACCTACTGGCCCACGGACAGTAATAAAAGGCCAGATCTTGTAGACTTTGCTATCGTGAAGGGCCTTACTCGCAGTTCAATACACTGTAATTCCTGCTTAGAATTAACCTCAGACCACTCACCAGTTATAATCCTAATTAGCTGTGATGCCAACATTACCAACAAATGCAAGCTGCATACAAGGAATACAGACTGGATACGCTTTCGAGACCTAGTAACAGAGTCATTAGATTGTCAAATACCACTAAAATCTGACGAGGACATAACAGAAGCTGTAGAAAAATTTAACTTGACGATTCAACAAGCTGCTTGGAATGCCACACCAGACCAAACAATACAAAAGTCTGAACCGTACTTCCCAAAAGAAATACTAAATCTAGTGGACGCAAAACGAAAGGCTCGAAAATTGTGGCTAACAACAAAGTATCCAAGACACAAGACGAATTATAACAAACTTACAAAAGAACTTTAAAATAAACTAGCTTCCCATAGAAACCTTGGTGTGGAAAAGTATCTTAAAAGCTTAGATGCTACAGCGGCTACCGATTACTCTTTGTGGAAGGCCACTAAAAAACTTAAAAGGCCAATAGCACACTGTCCACCTATTAAAAAATCTGATGGAACTTGGGTTAGAACCGACGAGAACAAAGCAAAGACCTTTGCTGAACACCTGAAAGGAGTATTTACTGCAAATGAAGATCAGGTATCTACAAAAACGGAGGAAATACCCTCTTTACTTACTCAACCTTACCAGCTAGAAATTCCGCTAAAAAAATTTACAAAGAATGAGGTACGAGATGCTATAAAAAAACTAAATATCCACAAGGCGCCGGGCTATGATCTTATTACGCCAAAAATACTAAAAGAGCTACCAGAAAAGGGAATCAAATATCTCACTCAAATCTTTAACGCATGTATTTTAAAAAACTTTGTCCCCCCGCAATGGAAAGTAGCAGAGATTATATTAATCCCAAAACCCGGAAAAGATCCATCGGATGTAAAATCTCACCGGCCTATAAGTCTCCTGCCAGTGCCCTCCAAGGTCTTAGAAATACTCTTCCTGAAACGCATGATGCCAGAAATCAGAGCTAGTAAACTGTTACCCGATCACCAATTCGGGTTTCGCCAAGCGCATGGGACTATTGAGCAGGTACATAGACTGGTAGAAGTAATTCAAAAAGCTTTTGAAAGCAAATTTTACTGTTCAGCCGCATTCCTGGATATATCACAGGCCTTCGATCGAGTATGGCATCACGGACTGCTGTATAAAATACGTAAAAAGCTACCCTTAAACTTCTATCTCTTTATAAAGGCATACCTCAGCAATAGATACTTCTATGTTAAGTACGGAGATAGTGTCACATGTCTCCACGAAATCGAAGCAGGAGTGCCGCAATGCAGTATATTGGGCCCTAATCTGTACCTTCTAAACACATTTGACCTTCCAAGTACTGATGAAGCTCTGACAGGCACATACGCAGATGATACAGCGATCCTTGCAGTAGACCAAACAGCCCATGGAGCATCAGCAAAATTGCAAAGAACCTTAAACGAAATATCAAAGTGGTTAAAAGATTGGAGGATAAAAGCCAATGAAAATAAATCCGTCCATGTAACTTTCACACTAAGGCACGAAACCTGTCCAGAAGTAGAACTTAATCGGATAAAAATACCACAGTCAAACGATGTTAGATACCTAGGAATTTATCTCGACAGGCGATTAACATGGAGAACGCATATATGGAACAAAAGAAAGGCTTTAGACAAGCAGCTAAGGAAGCTTCACTGGCTGATGGGCCGCAAGTCACAACTATCTCTAGAAAATAAACTTCTTTTGTATAAAAGCAAGCAAAGCAAAAACTCCCTCCAAAACTATTGTAAAAGGATAAAATCACATCCCAATATATTGGCAAAAAAATTGATGAAAACTCTACCAAATCAAACATTCAAAAGATTAAAAAGACGAGCCCCACAAGATCTTCTGAAAGATAAATAGCAAATACATGGACGCATCAATGGATGCGTGCCATACATGCCTACAAAGAAGAAATTCAAAACGACTAGTTCAATGTCTAAGACAGATTGCTAGCAGAATGAGAAGTTAAAAAAAAAATATATGTGAAGTGTAGACTGCAATAAATATAAAAAATTAAGAGAGAAGTTAAAAAAAAAATATATGTGAAGTGTAGACTGCAATAAATATAAAAAATTAAGAAATTGTCTGTGGTACAAGATCCCTTGTCTATGTAATGTGTCAAATGTTTGTATTATAATTTAGCATAAAACAATCTGCAAGCCCATATTTAATCACAGGTTATGTGGCCCAGAATACGCTATTGTTATATATATATATATATATATATATATATATATATATATATATATATTTATAACTTGATAGACTTCTTGCGTCCAGCCTCAAAAAATCCCATAGTAATATTGCGTCCACCGACTTACCGCGTCCGGTATACGGACGCAAGATTAATTTCACCTCTATTACATAGCTATAGGTATTGGGTATCTATGGTAAAAAAATCAGCGAGACGCAATTTCACCTCCAGAGTCTCTGGACGAGTATAATATAGTTCGCCAATCGTCCGATGGCGGCGCTGCGCCGCTGTATATTTTTTGGGTGTATATTTCCGTACATTTAGCCGATAATGTTGCGTCTACCCCCAAATATGATATGTTGCCACTTCGTGCAGTGCGTGTGGTTAAGAAACGAAAGAAATGCGACGTTGCCGCTCGGGCGCGTTTACCTTGCCGCGTGCGACCATGCATCGTTATTTCATTATGCTCGTGAACTTTGCGGACGCCGTAGTGACCTGTACGAACGGATGTGAGTTGTGACTAATTTTGCGTAGACTAAATTGTGATGAATATCGTGAATATATCATCCTACTGGAGTATCTAGTCACATTAAAGTTTACATAGCAGTAGTAGAACTCAATTACAAATTTTGCCGCAAAAAAATCTAGAATGAATAGATTATAGTGTACCTTCGACAAAATTTATGCTAGCTACAGGCTACAGCAGGTTTTTTTCTGTGTGATAATTTTATCGAAAATTAAAGTTTTTATTCAAAATTGTATAACCAAATATAAGTAGGTATTTAGTTACTTTGACGTTATTTATGAACAAGTCAGTATTCAAGCTACCAAATTAGAGCATTAGTTACCTTGACGTTTTTTTAGAACTAGGCGTTGACCATTTTATAATTTTACCCCCTTACTAATAAATGCTGTATAAGCTTTGAATAGCTATACAGTGTTTTGTCTTCTTCAATCCAATTAAAAATGTCACTTGTGTGACAGGAACAAAACACTGTATAAGCTTATACAACGTTTATTAGTAAGGGCCTTTTTGTTTAATTTAGCCCGAAAATTGTTCTAGAGGTCTAAGTGTCTAAACACACTATGCCGAAGCTACGCGGCGTAATTTCCGTGGCCAAAATTACGTTCCGAGGCATCCGTCTGATACGACAAACTATAAATTACGCGAAGAACCAAAATTACTCGGCAGAATTTCCGTTGCGGAACACGCGCGTCGAGTGAGTATTCAGTGTCTCGAGCGCTCAGATGTAAGGTGTGCGTTAACGCTTTGGAGTTAAGGTTGGATTTGCTATGTTCGGTTTTGATACTTTGCTTCTGCGCTAATATAAATTGACCCGTAATCGTTGAACATAAAAAAACGAACATAACGCCTCCCCCATTTCGAAAATCGGTTAAAATTGTAGGCTATGTGTTATTCTGATGTATAAGCTATAATCTATATTCTATATTATTGTATGGTTTTATTAAAATCCGTTCAGTAGTTTTTGCGTGAAAGAGTAACAAACATCCATACATACATACATACAAAATTCAGACCGCAACGCGACTAGGCGAGGCGAGGCGCGGCGTGGCATAAAGTATGGATTTGATAGATTTCAATTGCGCGAGGCGACGTGCCAATCTGTCAATTCAGTACAAATTTAGAAATGTATCTAAACGTGGCGTTGTGGTCTGAATCAACCCTTAGGGTCGATTCAGACCGCAACGCGACGCGTAGATGCATTTTTAAGGTATGGATTTGACAGATTTGCGTGACGTCTCACGCAATTGAAATCTATCAATTCAGTACAAATTTAGAAATGCATCTGCGCGTCGCGTTGCGGTCTGAAATGACCGTTAGGGTCAATAGGCTACTTGACCTAATTTTTTTCGTCATGCTAATCGCTTCTTAAGGGCCCGGGTTACCCTCGAAATTTTCATACATTCTTAATACCAAAATCATTTTGTCATGCGAAAATATTTAACATACTCGAGTTATTTTTCAGCTTAAGATAGTAATTACCTAGGGTCCTGAACAAATTTTTTTTACAAAATATTTAAATACTAAAAAAAAAATTTTGGTGTTTAAATATTTTTTAGTAAATTTACTACTGAATATTTAAACACCAAAAAATAGACAAAAACACTAAAAATATATAAATAAATAGTAAATTTACTACAAAATATTTAAACTAAAAAATATTTTTTATTATTTAAATATTTTGTAGTAAATTTACTATTTATTTATATCTTTTTTAGTGTTTTTGTCTATTTTTTGGTGTTTAAATATTTAGTAGTAAATTTACTAAAAAATATTTAAACACAAAAAATTTTTTTTTAGTATTGAAATATTTTGTAAAAAAATTTGTTCAGGACCCTAGGTAATTACTATCTTAAGCTGAAAAATAACTCAAACATGTTAAATATTTTCGTATGAGAAAATGATTTTGGTATTAAGAATGTATGAAAATTTCGAGGGTAACCCGGGCCCTTAATCATTCATTGTCATTCATTGTGTGTCACAAAATAAACTAATATTTTAATATTTTACACAGTAGAAACCCATAAAAATGTTGATTGAAAAATATGCCTTTTAAATGGCGCCGAAAACACAGTCCGCCATGGTGTGACGTCATATGTTTTGTATTTTAGAGTCTCTATTATTGAACATTTTTTATGTGCTAAATGTACGAGTCTTAAAGCGCCCAAAAATTATAAAAGAATTAAATAAGAAATTAGAAATCATTTGTAATGTTGAAAACTTTTGGAGAAAAGTTTTGGCCATTTCATTTCCCGTCTACAATAAATGGAGATAATATAATATAATAAAACTGATGTTTTATTTGAATTATTCAAGAAAATATATTTTACAAATCTTTCTAGGCTTATTCTTATTATTTATGTACAAATAAACTTACCATAAACGAGCGCGATAAATAAAAGATATTAAATTACGAATGAGATGACGTCACATCCAAATCGGAAACCGCAAAAGCGTTTTAGTCAGTACGAATCATATTTTCATAAAATCATATTTTCAAATCGACTTTATTTATCAATCTTAAGCTTTTATTTGATGATAAGGGTGAAATATGGTTTCCTAGGCCAAGTTCTAATAGAAATATGCATTTGTTCAATGAAATTGAACATAGGTCAAGTAGCCTATTCAGACCGCAAGTCACAAGCACAACGCGACAAGGCGAGGCGAGGCGCGGCGTGGCATAAATTTGTATGGATTTGACAGATTGCAATTGCGTCATGCGTGAGACGTCTTGCGAATCTGTCAAATCCATATAAATTTAGAATGTAATATGCATCTACGTGTCGCATTGCGGTCTGAATTGACCCTTATGGTTGATTCAGACCGCAAGTCACAACGCGACAAGGCGAGGCGAGGCACGGCGTTGCAGTCTGAATCAACCCTGAGTATTAGTTACTTTGACGTTTTTTAGTACTAGACGTTGACAATAATTAGTACATACTTTTATTGTTTAATTTGGCCTGGAAATTAAGATTTTCATTCAGAATTGTTTTTACCAAATATAAAGTATTAGTAATTACTTTAACGTTATTTTAGTACTAGTCGTTTAAGACTATTACATACTTTTATTGTTTAATTTGGTCTGAAAATTAAAGTTTTCAGCCAGAATAGTTTGACCAAATAATAAGATCTTAGCACAGAAATAATCTTAAAATAATATGTCTGTGGGTCTTAGTTACATTTTTGAATAAATTTGTTTATTACATTATTTTTTAATTGTTTTCTTGAACGTGTTACGTAACATTAATTAATAATATACGGTAGAGTGTAAATCCTACTTCCTAGTTCCTACTAATCCTACTAATATTATAAATGCGAAAGTTTATATTATTTATGTTTGTTACTCTTTCACGCAAAAACTACTGAACTGATTCCGATGAAACTTGGTGAGTGGGTTCCACGGGATCGGGAATCGGGATTCGGGACTTACGCGGGTGAAACTGCGGGGCGCAGCAGTAATTCTTACTTTTTAGGGTTCCGTAGCCAAATGGCAAAAAACGGAACCCTTATAGATTCGTCATGTCTGTCAGTCTGTCTATCTGTTTGTCTGTCTGCTCCGTGTCCGTCCGTATGTCACGTCAAAGCCACTTTTCTCCGAAACCATAAGAGCTATAATATGTACTATTGAAACTTGGTAAGTAGATGTAGTCCGTGAACCGCATATACTTGAACTTGGCTTGACACGCTACCGCGTGTCTAGACTCTAGATATGTATGTTAAATGTTAATGTATATTACTATAAAAACTAATAACGAAAATTAGTTTTCTTAGCCATATAAATAAACAAAAGTGCAACCGCTAAGTAAATAATATAAACAGCATAATAATTATGTGGTATACGGCTCGCTCGCTACTGACTGCTCCGTCGGGTACGCACACTAACGAAAATGTCTATTAACAATTACAACTACAAATAAGAGCTACGCGCGCTCGTAGATTGCAAGAACTGTAGTACAATAGGTATTGACTTTTGTCAATACCTATTGTACTTTAAGGGTCTTTTGACCCTTATGAGATATTATGACAAGTGGCCTTCGCGCGGCGCCAGAGAGCTCAAAGTCGGCTGCTCGCGTGCGGTCCGTATGTTAATAATAATTATATAGGCACATAAACAGGTGGCATTTGTCAAGATCAAAGCAGAGTAACTTCTGTACTTATACTATTATCTATTCTGTGATAGTGATCAGACTTATCTAAGTAACTAGTTGACCCGGCAAACGTTGTTTTGCCATTTAAAGTATTTCTACTTCATCAGTTGATACAAAATCTTACCCCCTCTTTGTCCCCGAAGAGGGGTGGATTATTCTTTTGCATGGTCCGTATTCCGTAATAACCTATTGTTAGGTACCCATTAGGTACCTCAATTAAAATATAAACTTTGGTGATAATGCCAGTGGAAATAGTGGACGCCGTAAATCAGTAGGTATATTTGAGGACGCGCAATCAATATTAAGTACTCCAGGACGCAATAAGAGCATCAGTATTAATTAGCATATATAAAAAATATACGCTAGGACGTGAAAATGTACATGACGTACCAAGTATACCAGAATAAATGGAGTGTGAATATCCACAATTTCTTATTTTTTGTAAATATAAGATGCACAGGAATATGGCATGTGATAAAGAAGACAACATTCACAGAAACTTTGCCGGTAATGCCAGTGGAAATGGTGGACGCCGTAAGTCGGTGTCTTAGCATGGACGTAATAACTATTCCGGGATGTATATATATATATATATATATATATATATATATATATATATATAATTATATATATATATATTTTGAATGACCCCTCGGCCCTCAATTTTGTTGAGTGATCATATGCATTATGGTCTATATTTTCTAATGAATGCTGCTTTAACAATAATAAAAAATACATACTAATTTACACTTTCCATTTTCATTGCTTCTTGATAAACATTCTTTGAATCATTCTGCTTTTGGATAATATGTTCTGATTTCTCTGAGAGCAGTTGTGCTATGTTCTGCAAAATAGAAATCGAATTAGTTTCAAAAGCTTCCTTTTGAAATTTATTTTAACGAACAAAAGTGTGTGTGTCGAATACATATTTCACATTCAAACCGTTTGTAGGAAGACTGTTGCATGTTGTGACTATACTGTACTAATACTATTTTTTTTAATAAAAAAATTTTGACAAGGGTAAAGATCTCACCATATCTTCTAATCCCTTTATATGTAGGTCTTTTGCTGTTTCTAAGATATTGCGAAGATTTTCTATCTCAACTGTGACCTCGCCTGTGTAAATATACTCCAAAATTGAGCATAATGTTGAGTGAGAAATTTTCTGGAATGTACAAAAGAAAATACCTTTAAATAATTTTAAAAATGCACACATAAGCATTATTTCAGTAACTCAATTTAACGCCAAAATATTGCAGGGCAATGTCAAACAACTCTACTTGTTTTTTTTTTTAAATAGAAATGGTAGACATTAAGTTTTATAAAACTATAGGTCAACCAGAATCTGATGGCAAATTTGTATGAGAGATTTTCAAAAAATATCCTTGATCATTGGATATTTTTTTACATTTGCTCCAATTCCCCAGTATTGGTAGCGTCAATTTCTTTTTTCCGTTTTTTGCTATCAGATTCTGGTAGGCCTATAGTGAGAATAGCAGACTGGAACCACAGTTTGCAAAATATATCCACATTTAACATACTGTGAGTTTTGTAAGTCTAAAATGTTACAAACAGTGGAATTCTAGACAATAGCGAGAAAGAATAAATTTTCTTGTTAAGTCCCATTTAGTGTTAAAATAAAATTAAGACTGGATTCACATTATGAAAAATCCCTCTAGACTCAAAGGTTCCCAAACTTATTTTGTCTACTGCTAACTCTGAGAACAAAATATTATGTTTGAGCCCCCCATTGTTTCAATTTAAAATGCAACCAGATGAAATAAATCACCCCCCAAACCTCTACACAATGCCCCCTTTGTTTTCTGGGCCCCACACATTTAGACCTTCAGTGCCCACAAGTGGGCGTTATCGCCCACTTTGGGAAAGGCTGCTCTAGAGTCTAGGTGGATATAGTAGCACTGTATATAATGAAACTAGAAAGTAAATAACATTCTAGTTTCTTACAAAATGTCACAATAGAGTCTAAGCGCAACAATATGTAAATACTAACATTTAGATAAATAACAGGATGTGGGCATGCAGCTGCAGCTATCAGGTTCTTAATATAAGGACTGCTGATCGCCATAACCAATTGGTGAACTTTCACAAAATGCCCATCAGCTGCTAATGTCATGTCAACAAACTCCGAGTTCTGAAAATAAGGTTACATGCCAATATTCTATTAAAAACAATAAGTAGTTTCTAAGCTAAATCTTTAGAAAAACACTACAAGGTTGTTAAACAACAGAAAACCAGAATATGTCAATTGGACTGATTTTCTAAAGTACAAAAGGTAAAGGTTCGGAAAACTACCCCAAGATTGGTGGGGAGCGGGGGTGAGGGGGGAGAAGGGGTAAACACCCCCGTACCAAATCCACACTGAGAAACCCCCCAGTTTTGGAGCTAGTCACCTTTAAAATTTTCGGAATTCTGAGGCTACGTCTAAGTCTTTTGGTCGCCTTTTGTAACAGCACAGTCACAGTTCTAACCTAACCTACTTTTGGACTTTCTCTAACATAGGTACCTTTTTTTTTTTTTTTTTTTTTTTTTTTTTTTTTTTTTTTTTTTTTTGATGCGCAGGGGAAACCCTTTATGGGTGCCCCGGGTTGGGGATGTGCCTCAGTTAAGCTGAAGCACCCCGGGGGTATGTGGGACTCCCGACTTCGGTTTACCCACTAAAACCACCTGCGGTTTGCCTTCAGCCGTATACGAAGGGATATCCTGGATCTGTCTAACACAGGACTCCCTCCACGACCGGCCGGTCTACCTCACAAGGGACCGGACTTCCACCAAGTTAGGGAACGCTTAGGCAAAACTAAAGCGTTCCCCTCGGCGCCGGGACTAGCTAAGCCGGGCAGGTTCCCATCCTGACCCGGAGCCCCGTGGGACGGAAGTTATTGGAGGTTCGCATAGCGACGCCTTCGCACTCCCGTCCTACGCCGGCGGAGTGGAACGGAGGATGGATCATCCTCTCTGTTCCGCTCCGCGGCCCTCTAACATAGGTACCTGTTGTAGTGCACTCAAGCCCTTGCCAATGTTGTTCAGGTGATTACTCCAAGAAACGCTTAGTTGGGCCATGTTTAAATAAACACTTCTCACAATTATATTTAAAATAATTTATAATAAAATAATGCGATTGTGGTTTGATTACTAGAAATATTATAATTCAATTCCATTAGATAAGATTCAGAGAATACATGGAAAATAAAAAGAAAATAATGTGAAATGCTTGCAATAATAATAATGCAATCCAGCCGGTGTCAACTGTCAACTTTGTATGGAGGTCACAGATTACCTACATCAGAAAATCACAGAGAATGCAATTGTCAAAATTGTCAACGTCAACAAATTTTTTTTTTTGAATACACTACATACTATAAGCGTAGACTTTCTTAGATATGAAAAACATTGATAGCATCACAAAATTTACCAAAACAAGGTTTATGCCTACGAAAAAGTCAGCTATAAAATATGACTCTTATTGTAGATAGAGATAGATTTATAACAGCATAATAATATAATCGTGAGTCAGCTAAGAAAAGTGCGCTCAAAACTATTTGATAACGCGAACGCCCAAGAAAGTGTACACGGGAACGAAAAGCCAATAAAGAAATAAAAGTTGTTATAGTCTTAATTATTATTTAATTTTACTTTACAGTGACACCCTTTTGTGTAAGTGTATTATCTTCATAAGTCTCTAATACATCAGCCAAATGTTCATTATCCCTTGGTTTCTTGAATTGTCTTCTCTTTTGAGAAACCTTCTTTCTTTTCGGTACTACAGGCTTCCTAGGTCCATGGTCTTGCATTGATTTAATTCCTTGTTTCTCTAGATATTCCTCAATTTTGGCGTCATCCATCGCATCTACAGCTGTAGCACGCCAAAGCTTAACAAATTCTTCATCAACCTGTAATACAAAAAAAAAACAAGTATAATATTACACAGCCAAACAAAGAACCTCCCTTTTTAAGAAGCCAATTAAAAAGTCAAATTAACAATTCATAAAACTGTACACTGTAAACATACATCAAGGGTAGCAGTTTTGTCATTGTAGAATAATATTTTCTTCTTGTCTGTTGGCCGTGTGATGTATAGAATTTCTTGTGCCAAGTGTTTTAATGCCCTTTCACAATGTGGTAGTGATTCTTGTACATCCTCCAGAAAAATACCTCCGAGACCTTTTAAGTCATGTTGCTTTAGTAGCCTGAAATATTCAAATTTTATTAATATTTCTGATAATATAACATAATATTTATACATCATATGATATGTACATATTATAAAAAGATATTAAAAGGAGATTGACCATTCTTGTATGGACCTTGGGCTAAGTGCTGCCCAGGATTGCCACATAGTGCATAATGTACCTTAGGCTACTACTCTACTTTACACCAAAGCGCATTGAAATTTATCCGAGAGGTTTTAGGTTTTGAGAAAAAAATATTTTTGTAGAGGGTTATTACAAAGTATTTGGACTATACTTTTTTTTTGACTCAATCCATATCATGTTTGGTATTAAAGTAAAGATCTTAAAAAGACAATTCCGAAAATAAATAACAAGTATGGCAAAATGGTCAAGTACGAGTGAAAAACATAAAAATACTACTCAACCAATCATACCAACAGCTTATTTTTTAAAATAAAAGACGGTGTAATATTAAATAAGTTATTTATTATTATTGTAACAATTGTCTAAGACAGGTTGGTTGGTGAACAGAAAAACCTGTTTTTGTATAGCGTCGCAACCAAGATAACTTGGTGCGCTGTTACAAAAATAAAAACTTACCTAGCGAGGACTGCACGCGCGCGGTCGCGGAATACCGAGCTCGGGCGGTACAATAAGTAAGGTTGTAATGTAAATGATAAAAAAATGTGTTATTCCAATGCATAATGCACCTAAAATAAAATTAAATAGTTTTGTAGGCGCATGTGTGTTGCAAAAAACCCATGGATGATTTTTTTTTATTTCTTTCTTTTATTTTAGTCCTTTAATGTAAGGAATACAATACAAGTATTCACATGCCTGGGCAGCACTTAGCCCAAATCGGTCAATCTCCTTTTAATAAAAACATTTTTTAAAGTCTCAAGATCTGTATGACTCACCTTAATAATGATTTCTTGTCTTTTATTTTGTATACAGGCTTAAATATGAACTTTCCATCTGGTGTGCTCTCAATCTTTGGATTACTTGGCAAAGCTTCTGTCTGTAGCCACTGAAAGTAAACATTTTAGTTTATATTAGTTTCATTTAGCTTCTACCATAATATATCTAATATTTACCCTTACCTTTATTTTATACAGGTTTAGCTTCTTGGTGCCAACAACACAGACTACAGAAGTGAAAAAAAAAAATAGCACAGAAAAAGAAATAACAAATGCAGTCATATGGAAGTTACAGTCGTACTTTACCTGTTTAATTTTGTTTCCAACATCCAGTTGATTTGTTTCATCCAAAATTTCATCAATAGTCAGTGGGTGGTCATCACCATCTTGATGTCTAGCTCTCATGTGTCGGACAATACGAGCGAGAACACCAAATCTGTATGACGAGCTTCCCGCCATTGTTTTGTAGCTAAAAATTTAATTTGTAGAGTATTATGTTTTGCTACAATTAGGAACAATGCTGAATTGTAAATTATGAGTGTAGGCTACTTTATTTCTGCCACCCCATGAACGTATCTGTCGGCCATCTATGAATGCTGCAGCCACCATAGGATGCTGGCACCCCTAGGTTGTGGCATATACAGCCTATTTATAAATATCGGGGATGATTAGGAATCAATCATATTAATTTAAAAAGGTTTGTGATGTCAAATTAAAAGTCATTTAGAGCTCAACAAGGCTTTAAATGAATGTGGCGAAAAAGGAACTACTGCTGCCATCATACAAAAACATGATTTTTGACAGTTCTCCTTTACCAGCAACGCTCAGTTCACATTCATTTAAAGCCTTGTAGCACTCAGAAAATACTAACTGTATTTTAAAAAGATAAAATCGACTTCAAAATTGTACGTAATTTAGAATTAAAACTCCGTATCTCCAAAACGACTGAACCGATTTTGATGAAACTTGCACTATTCCCTAAGTTGAAAAATACCTAGTACAACAAAAAAGAATTACTGAAATGGGAATGGCAGTTCAAGAGATATGCGAACACAAACATAAAAACATACAAATTACATACGTATACATAATATATATATTGTATGTAGATATTATCTACATACATATACACTTTTGTAATTTGGCACATTTGTTCAGACACTGATACAGACTAACATAAACAAAAATTGGGCAGTTTAAGAAAATATATCACATACATATACGTCGAATTAATAACCTTTTTTGAAGTCGGTTAAAAATAGTAGAGGTACTTACTTAGTAGCATCCAGCTTCGGTCCTGCACTGACAGAGCTGGATGATGACTTGGACTTCTTCTTTGTATCATCTTTAAATTGTGAATCATCTTTCTTTTTCTTTTCAACACTGAAATATTAAAATTAATAATTAGATACATTGCAAGAATATAAAAGTGTTAAATAAGTAATTCAGAGATAAATTAATATTCTGTTGTTTATTCAAGAATCAAGTACCTACCTATATTTGTATTTTCTAATGAACAGTAGTTTATTGTTTGAGTAAAGTACAGCTCTTAATAAAATTTTGATGTGGAAAATTCATGACACCAGAAAGTAAATCATAGATTAGATCTGTGATAAGGTTTCACCAGAAATCATTTACTAGGTACCTATCACGATATAGAAGATAATGTTGGTGGCACAAAAATGTATGAGACAAAAAAATATTTTTAACCAAATATGTACCTAGTCGTATAGTGGGAGTGCGCATCGTATTGGGTCAAAGCAAGTAGCGGGTTCAGTTGCCGTGGATATTGCAAACAAATAACAAGTATGGAACTCACCTTGGTGTAGCAAGTGCTTTCTTTCGAAACGCCTCACGTTCCCGCAACAGTGCAGGATCCATTTTGAAGAGATATAAATACTAGTACAGTTCCGGCCGTAAGTTTGTTTTATTTTATGAACATATTTTGTGTAATTTCTAATTTGAAGTTGATAAAAAAACAAAATAAAATAATTCGCTTTCCATGTTCATTATTCATACGTCACTTGTCAGTTGTCATATTTTGACTAAGATGACAGCTGTCATGTCAGAGTCAATTATTTTTTAAATATTTTAACACAGTGATTGCAATAGGCATTATAAAGTGGCCAAGTGTGAGTCGCATTCACGCATTGACGGTTCCGTACGTATACTATTATACGTAATTATAATAGTATACGTACGGAAATAATAGTATACGTAGAATACCAGTGCAGTGGGCTCGCCTGCTGCGTATAGCTGAGCTGGGGCCAATTTTGACATCACATAATATATACAAATCTAGCTTTTATGTCCTTTATTATTATTATTACTATTTCTTCTGTTTTGTGTATGTTGTGTGTGGACAAAATAAACGTATTCTTTTTCTCATTCTTATTCTTAATTATTGATTTTATGTATTTTATTTTTAGTATTAGTTTTTTATGTATTTTATTTTTAGGAAATGTTATAGCGACAGTAGAAATTCACGACTTGAGAAAATTGAAGCTGTTTAGCTATAATGAACCTTTGGGTACGGACAAGGTACGGAACCCTAAAAAGCATCCGGCTTATGCCGTGGCCGCACAATATGCGTATATCATACGAAGCCTTTTTTAATGTAAAAAGGGGGCAAACGAGCAAACGGGTCACCTGATGGATAGCAACTTCCGTCGCCCATGGACACTCGCAGCATCAGAAGAGCTGCAGGTGCGTTGCCGGTCTTTTACGAGGTAATAGGGTAGGGGAGGGTAGGGAAGGGAAAAGTCACTCACTCGGCGAAACACAGCGCAAGCGTTGTTTCACGCCGGTTTTCTGTGAGCCCGTGGTATTTCTCCGGTCGAGCCGGCTCATTCGTGCCGAAGCATGGCTCTCCCACGGTAAGCTTCGTGCTATGAGACGATACCATTGGACGATACACGCAGGTCGTCCAACGATTCGTTTTAAGAGCTACCACTATAAGAGCCGTTTTTCCATACAAACGTTGTCCACTTGTCCCGGCCTGTTTCCTCCCTGGGCCTGGATAATACCGGTAGTTATAATTTTTTTTCTGAATATCTATGGTCACTATTAACATTTTTTTATAATTATTTTCTTTTTTTTTTCATAATTTTATTAAAAAAGATAAGAACGTTATAAAACCAAAAAAATGGCCAGATTTTCCTCTGTGTTCATACCGATGTCATACGAGTGGCGACAAGAAAAAAATTGGCGAGGCCTGTGAATGGCGCGTGTCGTTTACGAGTGAGAAACGACCAATAGGAGCGAAAAAGCCGGTCAATAGGGTTCCGTAGTACTGCCAGTTTTTGATAAGTTTTGTATGGTCAATGAAACTACATTTATAACTATATTATCATCTTTAACACTACCTAACAACATCATCTCAGTTACGTTCAAAGGTATTAGAACGAAAAGTTCCTTTAGGTATACTTTTCAATAACTTATGAAGTCTTCTTAGTCGTGATAGTTTTCCTTTTACATCCATACTTAATATTATAAATGCGAAAGTGTGTCTGTCTGTCTGTCTGTTACCCCTTCACGCCCAAACCGCTGAACCGATTTTGCTGAAATTTGGTATGGAGATACCTTGAGTCCCGGTAAAGGACATAGCGTCGCTTAGGTAACAATACCGCGTAAGTCGAAAATTGGTCATTTTGACATTTTATACTCATTGGATAGATTTTTTCGGCGCGCATCGAATGATGTTAGAATATTTTTGAAATTGTCCAATCTCAGCGCGTTATTCAAGTTGTTCTGGCACCGCGCAAATCGTTTTTTACACCACAACCGCGTAAGTCGTCAGTCCGCCATACTAAATTGTGTTGATGTGTGACCGCGCAGCAAATTTTTTGTATATTTTTATCTATTACGGTTTTATCAGAGAGACAGACACTTCTGATGGACCAAAAAGATAAGCCAACTTGATTATACATTATTTTGTAGTTGAATAGAGTGTAATTACTGCTATTTAAGATGTATTTTAAACTTCAATTATACATCCGCGGTTTTTCAATGTAATATTCATTGACTTAGGCGGTATTGTTAACTATTTTGTTTAATATAATGGGGGGCACATGACATCTTTCTTCTAAAAAGCCCTAACAATTTGGTTACAATAGGTCGTACTGCTTCCCATTACCCTAATTGAGGCTTCCATCCCGTTTTTCAATGATCTTATAAAAGTTATGATGAACTCCTGAGGGATACCGCCCCACTCTTCTTGTATAGCCCGCCACCCGTAACCCGGAGGTTTTGAAGGGTATCTGCGGCAGGAGTCCTGGCCCTGATCCTCTTTTAGAGTTCGCCCCATGGCTGCTCTATTGGATCATGGTCTGGGCTTCTTGCTGGCCAATGCGTAACCGCAATTCCGACCTCGGAGAGATATTGACGAACTATCGCAGCAACGTGCGGTCGAGCATTGTCCTGCATGAATATGAAACCTTCACCAACAAACGTCGTATGGAACCGCATGATATGCTAGCACCCCCTGGATGTAGCGGTGGGCAGTCAAAGTGCCAAGGCACGGCCAGGCTTCGAACTCAAGATTGGTTTTTGCACCAAAAGAAATTTCATCCTAAACAGTCCCCGAACCCCGCCAAATGGAACCATTTCGTCAATGAACACCCCCGCAAATCGTTCTCATTTTCTAAGGTATACTTTCCTGCGACCACTGCTACCATAAAGATTGATTTTGTACTCATCAGAGAAGAGTACGACCCGCCATTGCTCCAACGACCAATTAACGCGAGAATGGGCAAAATTAAGCTGCGCTTGACTGTGTGCTGGGGCTAATTTTGGGCCATTAGCTGCGATTTTATGTGAAGTCAAACAGCTGTCTGCAAGTCTTCGTCGTACAGTCCACTCACTTACTGTACTCATCCTGTGAGATGTAGTCTGATGTCATCCTGAACCTGGTCGCCTGGTAAAGTTTAGAGTCTCTAAAAAACTTCGGTATACTCTTCTAACCAAAATTAGACTTAAATTTAAGACTTCTAGCCACAAATCAAAATGAGAAGTTAAGAAGAAAAAGAGTTATTCGGTAGGGCTTTGAACTTAATATACCCTAACTAAAGAAAAATGGTCAGGCTATCGATTTTGACTAATGTGTAGAGTTTTTAGATTCTTCTCGTTCGGCTGACACATTATATTATTATAAAATATTTTGCCGCACTTTGGTGTAAAATTAAGGTTTTTAGATTAAGGGCTAAGTATGTAAGGTTAGAAACTTGGCTCTACATGAGATTTCACTACTTTTTGACACGACGAACTATAATAATATTATGTTCTCATCTTGGCAACATTTTTACATGAAAATGTTTTTTGTGGGATATATATTATTATATTATATACTATAGTTCGCAAACTAATGTATGTAAGTAATAGGTTAAAGGACAATTCTTTTATTAGTTCATAATACCTGTTTCACGCATAACTTGTTTGGAAATGATGTTTGTTTGTTTGACGAGTTTTGACAAAGCCATAATCGCGACACACTCGTCGCAGAGTGGACGTCCAAAGTTAATTATTGTTAAAGGTAATGTACTATGTTGTTTAACTTTTTAACCGGCTTTAATTGCATTTCATATACCTAATAACGTCCAAATCTTTTAATTCTAAGATCAATGAATAATAAATGAAATAAACGCATCATAAGTTTTGATTTTATAAATTCGATTTTTAATATTTTTATAAAATTTTATAAAATCCATCTCTTATTAGTTATAAAAGGTGTAACAAAACAAAGTGGGTGTTTACATGTTCCTTGTAGAGAGTTCAATGTGAAAGTAGTAGCTCTGAAAGACCAAATTTTTTTCACTTTTGTATGAGGTAACTCGCGACACTGGGGCGCTTGCCGCTCCCGCCTTGCCATCTAACCTAACCAAATCCAATCGTATTGGACAGACGGAGTAATAAATACATTGCTATTAATTAACTAAGAATTATATACTGTTCTTATACATTTCCTATTCCTTTAAAAATAAATACATTCAATTACCTGACTGATATCATATCCGCTCTCTTCAAAGGGCTATGTTAAAAATCGCTAACTAGTTGAACGTTGAGTGACGATTGTTCAATTAACGTTCGCCCGAGTCATTCAATTGAATGGAGTCATTCAATGAATGCGCTAGTCATTCAATCGAACCGCAGATTGAACTAGATGACTTCGACAGATATACAAGTATATTTAAGTAAATAACAAAATCAATTTTTCTTTTACGTCTTCTCTCGAAACGCGTTATCACTTCATCTACTTCAATAAGTAGGTACGTTTTTATGTACGTAGAGAATGGTTCACCTAGGACCCCAGGTGGGGGGGGGGTCATAAACCCCCCCTCCCTGGATCCGCCCTTGCGTGTAACCTATAACGACTATGATCTTCCAAGATAGCTATTAGGCATTAGCCGCCCACCCCGTCCACCACCCAAGTTTGAGAATTTTACCTTCCAACCTACTTCAGGTTGGATAGTGGAAATATTGAAGACTGAACTCTGAAGTATTTTATTTCTATTCCCAACAAAACTAGCTCATACGCCTCATGATATGGTTTTGTATATTATGAAATTAACGGCGAAAATTGACCGGAGCACCGAGCAGCAGTGCTAAACAGCCAGAAGTCAGAACGGCCAACGGGCCCTGCATTATAGACTATAGTAGACTGTTGTAATAAGGCTTTAAATTTTAGTTTTTATCACTGAAAAGCCAACGTATAATAATATAACGTACCGAACCACCTGCAGTCAATTCTACTAATATTATAAAGGCGAAAGTTTGGATGTATGGATGTTTGTTACTCTTTCACGCAAAAACTACTGAACGGATTTTAATGAAACTTTACAATAATATAGCTTATATATCAGAATAACACATAGGCTATAATTTTAACCGACTTTCAAAATGGAGGAGGTGTTATGTTCGTTTTTTTATGTTCAACGATTACTCCGCCGTTTGTGAACCGATTTTCAAAATTTTTCTTTTGGTGTATAGGTTATCATCTCTATTTGCTACCACATTCATAAAAGTGGTGACCTGATGAAGGGATCCCTAAGAAATCGAGGGAACTACGCAAAATTTATATGGAAACATGTGGTGACTTCGGTTTCGTTAGCAGTATTCTAAGCATATGCTACCAACAAGTAAGATTTTGCACCATCTTGGTGCAAATACATACCATGGTTCGGAAGGTGCTGAGAGAACTCCTATCTCTTTATAGATACAAGTTTGGGAGTTTCGACGTTGTTTTAAGAACTGAAAGCAACTACTACTGCTATTACTATGCAAATTACAATCATCATTATCATCATCACTACCATTTAAAACCATTATAAGTACCATGCATCGTCCCATTATGACCCTTTTATTGGTACTTTTTATAGTCTTTTAGATCGAGACTAGAGTTTGTCAAGCGATATAAAAATTATAGATATTAATAATTATTATCCTACTAATATTATAAAGGCGAAAGTTTGTTTGTATGGATGTATGGATGTATGGATGTTTGTTACTCTTTCGCGCAAAAACTACTGAACGGATTTTAATGAAACTTTACAATAATATAGCTTATACATCAGAATAACACATAGGCTATAATTTTAACCGACTTTCAAACTGGAGGAGGTGTTATGTTCGTTTTTTTATGATCAACGATTACTCCGCCGTTTATGAACCGATTTTCAAAATTTTTCTTTTGGTGTATAGGGCATTATCCCAATTTGGTATCATATTCACAAAAATGGTGACCTGATGAAGGAATCCATGGGTAATCGAGGGAGCTCCTCAAAATTTATATGGAAACATATTGTGGTGACTTCGGTTTCATGAGAAGTATTCCGAGCATATGCTAACAACAAGTAAGATTTTGGACCCAGCGACACCCACCCATGGTTCGGAAGCTACTGGGAGAACTCCTGACGCTTTATAGATACACGCTTGAGAGTTTCGGCGTTGATTTAAGATCGGAAAGCAGATGCTACTATGCAAATTACATTAGTTATCATCATCATCATCATCACTACCATATTATACCATCAACCGTGCATCGTCCCATGATACGTTTTATAGTCTTTTAGATAGAGACTCGAATTTGTCAAGAAAATATGGAAAAACCGGGAAAATTATTAGAAAGGGTTTATCTCTCGAAGTACTGGAGCATTTTTTATATTATTTGTCACAGATATAGAGTAGACCACGTGAAGGGACATGTTAACTCATTTTTTCATAACTATTTTTTGCGGGAAAATGTACGGTTTTCGTAAAATTCCTAATTTACGCGGGCGAAGCCGCACGGGACATCTAGTCGATGATAATAATAGAAGGTGTATAGACGTATTCTGAATTGTTTGAAACTTATTCTGAATTTTTTTGATTTTTTATAGCGATAAAAATAATTTACAACAAAGGTTAACGTAAAAAATCACTGCCTCAAGTCAGTAAGTTGCAAATCTTTTAATCCTGTTTGCAGGCGGCAAACTAGATTTAAAACGATTAGGAATAAAAAATGAGGACGGATTTGGATTATTGGACGTCGGAGTTTAGTAGGGCAATCGTTTAAACTTAAAAAAAAAAGTATTGGTTTTAGGAACGCCGCGCCAAAAGGGTACATACTACATAGTATAGTGGCACCAGGCCCACTAGCAATAATTAACATTAATATTCAAGTTAAGCCTATGTTAGATAAAATATCTCAGCTGTTCCTAAAAGACTTTTTATCTTGTACCTTTGTACAAGATGATAATATTCTAAAATAAGGTTATTAACCTTGTGTCTTAAGTGAAATTTAACTTGTATTAGCGCCAGTAGGCTTGTATAAGAGCCCCCTTAAATATTATTTTATTTTCAGTTTTTTTTATACAGCGGCATCAGAAATATACAATCTGTGAAAATTTCAGAAGTCTAGCTAAACCTATAATAGCGGTTTTTGAGATAGGTACAGCCTGGAGACAGACAGACGGACAGACAGACAGACAGACAGGCAGACTGCTGACTGACATACAACGAAGCCTTAGTACCTATTAGGATACCGTTTTTACCCTTTGGGTACGGAACCCTAAAAAGCATAGGTACCTAACTATTTTTTTAACTAATGAGGTTTAATTAAAAGTTGACACAATAGAAGATAGCGAATTTTTTTTTATCGGTAATCAAAAACGAATTTAATTAATATTTTGTTGATTTTGGTTGTATTTAAAATTTTAAATAATCTAAATTGCATGTTATTATTCATTATAATTTTATTTCAGGTGAAACATGGGGGTACAGAAAATATTCTTCCTAGTCTTAGCTGTACATTAGTGAGTATCTATACAATTTTCATTATTACACATTCTAAGCAGGTTGCTAGGCTCCTTAGCATTAATATTAATTATTAATAATTATCTTCTAAGGACGCATTCGCACCACATAGCTGTGTCTTGGCTGTGTCAGCCTGGACTTGGCTCCTTGGTCGTACGATAAGCTCTTAAATAACTAATTGTATAGAGGGGGCTCTCGCGTAAAGAATAGAGCCTGTAGGCTGTAGACAAAACGTTCTCTTATCGTTTCTTTATAGAATCGCCAATCAAAATGTATGGAATTGACATAAGACGAGTCGAACGCATAAAGTTAATATGCCTAGCGTATATTAACTTTATGGTTGAACGTCGACTTCATACTATCGAACCATAAGTCAATTCCATACATTTTGATCGGCGATTCTATATAAAGAAGTGATAAGGAAAACGTCTTGGCTAAAGGGCCAGGAGCTGAGGAGCTAGAGTGCTACCGAACGACGTCAATTTCGGAGGATTTCAATAACTCTATATTTCTAAAGCGCGTAAAAATCCGCTCTTTTTGCATCATGCGTGTGCGCAACCAGGGCAATATAATATTATAATTTATAATCAGTATTCAGTGCACTCCCACAGTTATTCGAACCCCCCTCAATTGGTCCCGACTCTCGACACCGTGCTCTATCATCCGTCATCAAATAATTACGAGCATTAATCTATTTTCCAGACAGACTAATGGCTTTTAATTAATCAGACCCTTAACTCCTTTGAGATTGGTGCGATAATCTGATGATTGTTCATTGTTTATGGGACTGATAAAATTGCCGTTTGTTTTTGTACGGGCAAACGCGTACACAAAATTGTACCATCAGCATTTGACACGATTTTAGCTTATATCACTTAAATAGCAATAAGTTCAGTTCGCATTCGGTCATCAATCGACAATCATTGATCAATGATCATTCCGCGCGTATCTAGTATCAAAAACGGACTTTCTCTCACTCTCTATAGAAATTAGAAAATCAATATCTATCATAAAAAGATTGTGCACACCGTACAGTTTTTAGGTAATGTTTAAAATTGTCCATATTAAACCCGAACCTATGCTTTTATAGGCTTTAAAACTACTGGACTAATAATATATTTTTTGATATGATGAAATGAAAGATTGAAGGATTGAAGGCTCAGTGTGTATTGCGCTTCACGTATTACATTAGTATACTTACAATTCTTTGGACTGCAGTGCGTCTTTGTCCGTCATGTGACTTTTGTAATTTGCCAGACAAAGACAAAGCATACCTACCATGAAATCAGTAAGACGGTAGGTAGGTATATACATAATATGAATTATACGCTGTATATAATTATTAGTAAGGAACCTACTATTCACGGGAATTATATTTCTTTAGTGTGTTAGCGGACGATGACACGCCCGTATGGCGCTGGTCGTGCGATGACGGCCGCTGCGTGAAGATCCGCAACGACCCGAAGTTCACAGAGCCCGCCCTCTCGCTGGAGTCCTGCAAGATGTTCTGTAACGAGTACGGTGAGTTTATCATCATCATCATTATCATCATCATCATAATTATCACAGTTATCGTCCTAAGGCCAAAGATACGTTACGACTTACGACTAAGAGTAGGTATATATAGTTAGTTCATTATAACTAAAATAATGTTACTTAAGTACCAACTACCAACATCTGCAGACTCTGCAGTCTGCACTCTGCAGTATCTTCACTATGATATTATTATAATAATGAAAACGTGAGTTGAAGAACACGATAACTAACATTTTGCAATACGGACATTTACTCATTTTTTCCCCTTATAATTTGAACAAACCTTGTAACTTGTCTACTTCATCACCTGGCTATCGTATTTGGCTACACATAAAATGCACATTTTTTTAATTCAAATCATTTTTCCGGCCCTAGGCTGCGTTTCCACCAAAGATGTGTTGCGAGGAATGTGTTTTTGAGAACCAATAGAACTGCTTTATTGACGTGTCACGACTCACGTGACCTCGCTCAGCGCAGCTCGATTCTATTAGATCACAACACATGCAACAAAATGAAATTGGCTACGAATAATAAAAACAAAGAAGAGTACCTAACTGTGTCAAAAATTTGTTCCGCGGGTCTACAAAATGAGACCCGAATACATGCATAGGTACCTTATGGATGTATTCGGGTCTCAGTTTTATGTATTTAAGATGAAGTGGTAGGGCCAGAAGCGTATAATATCGCGATCTAGGGTATCTTTGAACCTGTTTTTAGATATCAACCGCTAAAATTCATACAATGTTATTCATACCGGCGTAAGGGTGAAGATATGCCTAATAACGTTATATTCTTCGAAACACGATTATAGTAATTTGCCTCGATAGAAAAAAATCGTGAAAATCATCATAAATTGCCATTTTATTGCAATTTTCCGATTTTACGGCGAATTTAGATACAATTCTAGTAAAAAATTTATGTTTTCATAAACCTTTCATCAAATCCCATAAGGTAGTATTTATGGTTTTCACTAAAATGATAGTTAGTCATTCAAAATAAAATAATAACCTATAACGCTCGCACTGTATGAGGGCGGCGGGGATGCGGGGTGGCGATTCAGTCGGCCGCGGAGCCTCGTCGCAAGCAGACACGTACTACTCGTCGGCCCGCTCTTTACGAGAATTTGATGTGAAAATGGGAAATAAAAACTGCAGAGAAAAAAAAAATATCCCTTTTGCGGAAAAGAAGAATAATTAAAAAAAAAAAAGAGTTAAGGAAAAAAAAGAAATAAGGGTCACCGTACACTTGACTGAGTATCGGTATTATCTTTTTTTGACGTTATTTTTTTCCTCAGTAGGCATTAGAATAAGGGTCACCGCATATTTGACCGGGTACCGATATGGGTATTGGGTATCTTGTTTTGACTATTCTTTTCCTCTGTAGGCATGAATTAGTAGAAATAAGAATAAGCGTCACCGCACACTTGATCTGGTATCGGTATCGGTATTATCTTGTTTTAATTTTTTTTTCCTCAGTAGGTATGAATGAGTAGAAATAAGGGTCACCGTACACGTGACTGGGTATCGATACTTATAATATTTTTTTGACACAATTGTTTCCTTAGTAGGTATGAATGAGTAGAAATGAGAATAAGAGTATTGTCCAGTATCAATAACAATATTGAACAGTTACTAGAACAACACATTTAGGGACTCCTAACAAATAGGATGGTAATGTGTATTTTGATTTGTCTTTTGCTTTTGAAGACCGAAGAGATAGAATGAAGAAGAATGTTATTATGTTTCTTACAGATATAAACCTTGTTGAATGTTATTATGTTTCTTACAGATATAAATCTTGTGTAACCAAATATAAAAAAAAAATGTTCAGATAATTCTGTTCAAGTTTTAGAAGGGTGAGACTTACACATAATTTATTATGCATTAATATAGGTGTCGATGGCGAATAAATATTCGTAGTATTCAAATAAAAATAGTGTATAAATAAATAATAATAATAATAATTTTTTTATTACAAATATAATATAATTACAGTTAATTAGTTACATATAAAACAAAGGGGATAATAATAATAATAATAATAATAATAATAAGAACTTGACTCTCTAAACACTACAACCCGAACTTTAAGCTACAAACACAACATCCATCACATTCACTCAGCAGTTGAAAGATTCACACTTAAAAGAAAATTAGGAGGCCGAGGTGTTATAGATATAAAAAATCTGCATTATAACCAAATAAACAACATGCGATCCTATTTCCTAAATAAAGCACAAACCAGCCAATTACATGACACAATAGTAAGACTTCCACATAAAGGTACACCATTACAACTCAGCAACAGCCAATTCAACCCAACTTTGAAGATCCTTAAAGACTCTGATAAGATACAAAAATGGAAGAGTAAAGCTCTACACGGTAAATATCCTCACTATCTGCAACAAGAACATGTAGACCAAGCTGCCTCATGCGCCTGGCTTTGTAAAGGCAATCTTTATTCTGAGACAGAAGGCTTTTTAATAGCGATCCAAGACCAAATTATAAAAACACGCAATTATTCAAAGTTCATCCTTAAAGAGTCAATAGATACCGATAAATGTAGACTATGTCACATAAGCACCGAAACAATAGATCATATTACCGGAGGATGCAGCTTTCTAGCTAATAAAGAATACGCACACCGTCATGACAATGCAGCCAAACACATTCATCAACTATTAGCCATTAAATACAAACTCATAGACTCACACACTCCATACTATAAATACAAACCTCGCAATGTCCTCGAAAATAGTACTGTTAAACTCTACTGGAATCGTGACATAGTAACTGACCGAACCATTCTCAGCAATAGACCAGACATAACCCTTACAATAAAAGCAGAAAAAACCACTTACCTCATAGATATCGCTGTCCCCAACAATAACAACTTACAACTAAAACACAATGAGAAAATACAAAAATACATTCCACTAGCAGACGAAATTAAGCAAATGTGGCACCAGGATGTCGTCAAAATTATCCCCATCATCATTTCTTCTACTGGAGTAATTCCGAAGACTCTCGCCGCTTCTCTGAAAACCTTAGATCTTTATAAAAACACTTATATCCAAATTCAAAAATCCATTATCATAGACACATGCTCACTAGTTCGCCGTTTCCTAAACCCATCCTCATCTTTTCCCTCAGTCCAATCGTAACACGTCATCTCTAACAAGAATCAGAATACTTGGCTTCTGCCCGTATCTGAGTCATTTTTCCGGCCAACAGCCGAGACTTTTGTTTCTTTATATAATAATAATAATAATAATAAAGAAACACTATATATAAAAAACTAAATCTAAGTCGGAGGCTGCGGGCAAAGTACCCAAGAGGCTGGCAGCATTACCTCGCTGTATCGCAAGGCTGATACGTTGGCCGAGGTAAGCGCCAGCTCTGGGATCGTTAGTTTTCTGAACCAGTCTTTGGGACAATTTTCTGAAAAGTAGCTTGGCACCAGGGCCCCACGGACCCAGGGTTTCGACACCGAAGGGTAAAAAAAAGTAGTCGTTCCCCAGTGCCTCATATTTCTTTTTTTTTGTTTGTCTCTGCTTGTGCCGCCGCAGCTCCCGTCTCTCTCGTTGTGGCCGTCACGTGCGACGCCGCTAGCGTATCCACGCAGGTGGCGTCCCAGACAAGAGGCCTCCCGCGGCTCCACGGAACGAGCGTCATTCCGTCGGGCCTTTTGCCGTCGTCACGTGCGATACCGTTCGGCTCTAGAGTAGCCGGCACGTTGACGGAGACAAGGGCCCTGCGGATAACGTCGTTCAAGGAGGCATGGCGGGACTGGCGGCCGGCGCTGCGTCGACAAGATAGACCGTGGTGACCCTGGCGGTCTACTGCGGCGCCGCAGGGGCAGCGGTGGGGTTCGGTGATATTGGCTCCTAGTCGCAAACTGAGTGAAAGATTGAATGTGTGGTTATCTAAAAGTGTTCCGGTATTGGATGATGGGTTAGCCTGGAGCCAGTAGCCTGATTC
The DNA here is from genome assembly GCA_905404155.3 of Plebejus argus. NCBI lineage: Eukaryota > Metazoa > Arthropoda > Insecta > Lepidoptera > Lycaenidae > Plebejus > Plebejus argus. The sequence goes on along the minus strand of FR989929.1, from coordinate 5,668,759 downwards.
CGGCTCGGCGGACGCTAGAAGACGCGCCCGATCTGTGGTGGACGAGGAATTTAGAATTTCTGATTGTGCCAAATTGATTAGTGGTTCATCCCAATTCTTTTGGATATTGGGGTTAACTGAAACGTCACTAGGACAAACACGTTTCCAAGCGTTGATCGCCTCAGCTAGTGACTCAATGCCTACGTTTCCAGAAGAATTGGTGATGATTTTGATGAAAAGAGGATTAATGCTGTGAGCTGAAGAAAGGAAGGCAGGAAGGGACACACTGGACACGCTTCTAAGACCCAAGCCACCGAAACGAATGGGGAGAGTAGCTCGGGCCCAAGAGGTGTCAGAGATTTGGCAGTTGAAAATATTCATTATTGTGTCTTTTAAAATAGTGTCTAAATGGGAAAGAAGGTTGGGGTACTCCCATAGAGGGCAGCACCTCAGGACATATGTGAATTGGGGCACAAACAAACAAAAACGAATTATTTGGTAAGCCATATGGGATTTTATTGCGACGAGTTTGCCAGAAGATACTACGAATTTTTGTTTTTGTTCCGAAACGTAAGGCTCAAAACCGTCGTTGAATATAGGGGCACCTAGAAGGCGGAGGGATTCTTTACTGAGAATTTTGATACTAGGGGCCAAATTGTTAAATTTAGACATTATTACGTCATGCGGCTGTGCGATTGGGCCGTTAAAAAAAAGTTCACATTTGGAGAAATTTAAATCCAAATCTATTGCTTTAAATTTTCAGTTGTACCTATGGGGACCCCTAAAATTTTTAATATTTTTTCCATTTTTGCATCAAAATCTTAATGCGGTTCACAGACTACATCTACTTACCAAGTTTCAATAGTATAGCTCTAATAGTTTTGGAGAAAAGTAGCTGTGACATACGGACGGACGGACAGACAGACAGACAGACAGACATGACGAATCTATAAGGGTTCCTTTTTGCCATTTTGGCTACGGAACCCTAAAAATTAATAAATATATTTTTATAAATAAATTGACTATTGTATACTCTGACATAGTAACCTAATAAATATGACATATTATCTCATAACGTATGTCAAGTAGGCTTGTACTTTGAATATCATTCATTCATATATTCGAGACAATTTGGAATCGGTAACTAATGAGGTAAGTATCGGTATTCTCTTGTACAATCAACCGATAAGTGTGTACATCAAGTGTGCGGTAAACCTTATTCTCATTTTTACTCATTCATACCTACTGAGGTTAAAAAGTGTTTCAAACAAGATAATACCGATACCGATACCCGGTCAAGTGTATGGTGACCCTTATTTCTATTCATACAATACCAACTAAGAAAAAATTTTTCAAAAACAATCAATTATAACTATACCCGGTCAAGTGTGCGGCGACCTTTATTCTCATTTATGCCTACTAAGGAAAAAAATTATCTAAAAGAAGATAATAAGAGGGTAAAATATTGAACTCGCATGCCCGGTCGCCGCTGCCTCTACGCTTGTCTACGCTACGCACCTACTACCAGGCGTGCGCGGGGCGGAAGATGGTTGCCCCGCGCATGCTCCCGCCACGCTTCATACCTCACCCCCTCAGAAACGCGATGCGCACCCTACCACTTCATCTTAAGAAGTGAAAGTTATTGTCAACGGCTTTATTTCATAAATTTCAGTGTGTGTTTCGTAGCTATTGTCATATTTTTGTGTGCGAAAAGGAACCAAATTCAAAACCACAAACTATAACGCATTTTTTTTTATGAAATAAGGGGGCAAACGAGCAAACGGGTCACCTGATGGAAAGCAACTTCCGTCGCCCATGGACACCGCAGCATCAGAAGAGCTGCAGGTGCGTTGCCGGCCTTTTAAGAGGGAATAGGGTAATAGGGGAGGGTATGGATGGGAAGGGAAGGGAATAGGGGAGGGTAGGGAAGGGAATAGGGTAGGGGATTGAGCCTCCGGTAAACTCACTCACTCGGCGAAACACAGCGCAAGCGCTGTTTCACGCCGGTTTTCTGTGAGGACGTGGTATTTCTCCGGTCGAGCCGGCCCATTCGTGCCGAAGCATGGCTCTCCCACGCAAAACTGTTGACCGTTGAAGTATGGGAGTTACGTTTCCTTAGTAAGCCTTAGTTTTTACTATTCGTAGAAACGTAGTGATTATAATATTCTCTTTGATTCGTAGAAATTGGTAAAGTGCTGATGATGACACTAATTTTTGGCTATAATCTCTGATTAGTGGCAGTGGCAATGTGTGGTGACTGGTGACAGACGACAGTGCCACTTTTTGCCTGTTGGTCCCTGTTTTCTAATTATTAGCCGTTTTACAGGTCTGCTCTGGCCCAAGCCAACTGGGTACACGAATCTCGGCACGTACCTGTCCAAGATAAACATGAACAAAATCGAAGTGCATCTGGAAAAACTGGGCCGAAGCGACTACCTCATGGAGGCAATGCGATTGGTAAGCTAATACCACCTTAATTACAATCTCTATCAGCTAATAAACAGGGTGTAACAAAATAAAATATTATATTATAATAAAATAAAATTATAATAATAAATAATAAGTGATAATACTTTAGGGTGTGTACGTTCATTGTGAAAGTAGCAGCGCTGAAAGACCAGTTTTTTTTAACTTTTGTATGGGGAAACTCGCGCTCGGGGCCTTGCCCATCCAAGTGAAAAAAAATTTTCGTCTTTCAGCGCTGCTACTTTCACAGTAAACTCTCTACAAGGAACACGTACAGACCCTAAAGTATTATCACTTATTTTTGTTACACACTGTATAAAATTCTCGTGTCACGGTGTGCGTGGTAAGTGGTTGAACTCCTCTGAAACGGCTCGAGTCTCGACCGCTTTTCGTGAATCTTAGGCCCTCAAGACACGGTTTGGCTCTGTGATTGGTCCAAATTTTGACAGCTAACCAATGACAGAGTCTGAACCGTGTCTTGAGACCGAGATGCATCTTGACTCTTGAGTACTGACTATTTATACCGGCCTTAGCGAGCAATGAGCATAAATCGATTATCTAGTGGAGAATCGGGCAACATTTACTTTTTATATTGATAAGTTTTCATTTGTTGATTAAAATATAATAGTAAATTATAACAACTCGAGACTGACGGCGACCATTGTGCGACGACTAACGACTCACGGGATAGCGATGGATGTTGCCATGGTGACATACTTAGTCACTTCAATAAAATATTAATATTGTTGGTAAATCAACGTTTGCTGGGATAGCTAGTTAAGTATAAACAACTTTATGCCAACAACATAAGGTTCTGTGAGACAAACTCCAAGGTAGTATAGATCTGAACTGAAATTTAAAAATAAATTAAATAATTCAAAAATCTAAAAACCCGACTGCAAAACAATTTTAACTAAAAATACCGAAACAAGACCTAATTCTGCCGGAGGCGTCTAATCCATGTTTTAATTATTGATACGACTCTTGCTTACGAGTTTCATGCCAAGACGAATCGAAGGCTACATAGAAAAATGTAGTTCAAGAAGAAAGTGGACTACAAAATGCAGTCGGAGGCATGTCACACCAAGTTTTACATATTTTCATAAATCATAAAATATACCTCCGACTGCATTTTATAATCCACTTTCTTCTTCTACATTTTTCTATGTAGCCTTCAATTCATCTTGGCATGAAACTCGCGTATCAATTAAAACATAGATTAGATGCCTCCGGCAGAATTAGGTCTTGTTTCGGTCATTTTAGTTAAAATTGTTTTGCAGTCGGGTTTTTTATGATTTTTGAATTAATTTATTTTGTTGGCGACTTTTTAGTTTGTAGTCTACTAATCATTTAATCAATCTAAGGGTTTTTTTATATTATTATTTATCGTTCTATTTAATATTAAAACTGCAAGTTATATACATATTTAGAATTAGTGTTTAAAATCCTTCATTTTGATACCCCACTCGATGTGCTTGGTAGAATTTTTAATTTTATTACCTCACATCATGTCGTCAAAACTCCGCCATTTGGTGTTTTTTTAATGTCACCTATCTAAAAACACTTGGGCTATTAAGACAAATCTAACGATACCTCAAATGTGAAAATCCGCTTACCGCTTCTGAAGATACGAGGTATTATAGAATATTACAAATATACAAGATACGCGCTAAAAACATAACCCTCCTGGCAGTCGGGTAAAAATACTAAAAAATAAAAATATATCTATTAGGTAAGTACCTATGCCAGTGGAATGGCCTGCTCTTCTCCAAAGGAAAGTCCAAGCTTATTATAATATTAATTGATAGGATAGACATTAATAATAATTGAATGCCGCTTTTCAAATTGTGAGTTAACTAATTGTGACGCCGATCGCGATAGGATGGAGTTAGAGGAGCTTCAATTCACAGTATACAACCCAAACTAATATTTAGAAAGAAAACTCTTTTATTATTTTTTCAGAGATTCAAGAAGTTGGTGACCCAGGCAGTGCCCAAATTCGTGATCCCGAAAGCGACCGGAAAGCACTTGGAAATATATATAATTAACCGAGATCCCAATTTAAGAGGTAAATTATAAATATAACATAAATTATTATTATAAATGTATTAGATACGAGCTTTTGCCCGCGGCTTCGCTCGCGTTAAGACGTATTATTTATTGTATATACAAACTTTCATCCCCTATTTGAACCCCTTGGAGTGAGAATTTATTAAAATCCTTTCTTAGCGGATGCCTACGTCATAACATCTACCTGCACGCCAAATTTCAGCCCGATCCGTCTAGTGGTTTGGGCTGTGCGTTGATAGATCACCATGTCAGTCAGTCACCTTTGAGTTTTATATATATAGAAGATTATTATCAGTATGACTTATGACTATAGTGGCTAAATGCAAAATAATATAACGTATTTTCCTGCTACTTATACGAATTATATCAGTTTGGATAGTAAATGGTTAAAAGTGGTCTGTAGTATAGACATTTAAATATTTTTGAGGTATTCAACATACGTACCAGCCTTGGCATTATTGCGACGACTTGTACTAATAAAAATTATTCTATTACATTTTGACAGGGTGTAATAATCCCCTTAACTCAATCACCTTCACTCGTATTGCTGCTATGTTTCTTTCTCATTATCTATCTACCTTTCTCCCTCAGAGCTCTCCCATAACACGGACGATGGTTACATCCTGAACATATCACCGACCGCCAACGAGAAGATGAACGCTACTATCATCGGTGCCAACTTCTTCGGCGTACGCAACGGCTTGGAAACTCTATCCCAGTTGATCATCTATGACGATATTAGGAACAACGTTATGGTAAGTGAGAAATTGTGGCTAGATCTGTAATGCCTGCTTTAAGAGGTTTTTGATAGGAGTTGTCTATTCAGTAGAGTTGGCACTTGGTAGTGACGTTATCCAAACTATAGGTACCGTTAAATGTTATCCCTCTCAGTTTTTGTATAAAATATTATATGAAAGTTACAGCAGATTTGGAAACCTCCGAATCGTCAGCGAGTGTGTCATGATGATAAATTTATATTGAACGCTTGAATGCATCAGCTCTCGAATAAAAAAATCTAGACCTAAATAATTGGTTCATCCGTTTGGAAGCTACGGATGCGATAGACAAAGGAACATACTTACAGACAGACACGTCAAATTTAAAACATCTTTGGGTAGTTTTTTTTTGTCTCGTCTCTATTATAGAAGTCCTTTATATCTTCTCTACTAATTTCCAAGATCACAATATGGAATCCATTAAATACAGCGATAATAACAATTATGACAATGATCGAATAAGGACATACATAATATTAAGTGACAAAAGAGTCGTAAAACAGCCTCATCAAACAACAAGAACCAGACTGAATAAATAGAAAATAAAGGATTGTTGCAAAAGAAAAAAGCCACTAAACCTGAAAAACCTGCATCGACATAAACAGATATTAAGCTTATAAACAGAAGAAAAATAATCAAGCTGCAGGCAGTAGGTATTATTACATAAATGGAAATTAACGAAAATGTCAAATGTTGAATATTTTTTTTGCCATACACCGACCTACACAATGTCGTGACATTTAGCCGATGTGAACGTCCCTGATACCGGTTTTGGGTTGGGATCAACGACTTGTGTTTGCATACATTACATTAACTATTCAGGATGAATTCACTAATATTTGGGTTCAATATACAAAAATATTGCAAAAGAACAAACAATGGCGTAGTTGATTTCTTAAAGGAAAGCTTAAAAAATATTTCTTAATGTAGAGCAGGAGCAGGGTTCGCCATTCGACGGCAGGGGGTTCGCGACAAGATTTACGTAATGGTGTCAACAGCAGTCATTATTAGAAATGTATGTAGACTAAACTCTTCAAGCTGATTTCAAAAGGATATCTTTGATTTTTGGGCAGCTAGACAGGCAGAGTATTTCGAACTCTCACGTAAAGCGGTGAATTTCCTTTTACCCTTTGCCACAAAAAGACATTTCTTTTGGCACTTTATGTGTCATCTTTTATTACTTTCTTGGGGGGGGGGAGGGTTGATAAGTTAGTAGGGGTTCGCTGTCACCTAGAAATTTTAACAGGGGTTCGTGGAGCCGAAAGCATGAGAAACCATGATGTAGAGAATACTTTGAGTTGTTTTAGCATTGTTTATTCGTGAATCTTGACGAATTAATTCGAATTTTAAAAGTAGGCCACTGGCAATATTATTAGTTTTATGACTAGAGATAAAGACGGAGTCGTAGTCTTTATAGTTGTTTTTCGGAGTGCTGAGGACTTTTCGACGAAACGTGGTTTCTGCACTAACCCAAAAAATCAAACATCGTCCTTCTCTCTTTACACTCACGCTCGTCTTTCATAATATTATTATGCCAGGTGAAAAAGGACAACGCGGATTCTGGATTCATCGCCAAATTACGATAAATATACAACATTTTAAAAATCTGCTAGGTCAATTTCTCAGTGATAAAATTTTATACTTAACAATGTGTTAAAATATTAACTTAGTTCAATGCACGTTTATGGCAAAAAATGAAAAATTTGTGAAAATTAGATGCATCTATGTGATTTTTTCTATCCAGAAAATTTTAAGATAAAACATGTAGTATCTAATTTTAGAAAATGAAACAATTGGGGGCTTATTTTCAAGTGTAAAAAAGCGGCCAAGTGCGAGTTGGACTCGCCCATGAAGGGTTCCGCAGCAGCAATAAGGTTTATTTTTATGAAATTAAAAGGTTTTTGATTTATTTTTATATTTCAGTCGATTTAATGAAATTTATATTAAGGTTTACTGTGGCTGTGACATACGGATTACGGACGGACGGACGGACGGACGGACGGACAGACGGACGGACGGACGGACGGACGGACGGACGGACGGACGGACGGACGGACGGACGGACGGACGGACGGACGGACGGACGGACCAGACAGACAGACAGACAGACAGACAGACTGACAGACAGACAGACAGACAGACAGACAGACAGACAGACAGACAGACAGACAGACATGACGAATCTATAAGGGTTCCTTTTTTGCCATTTTGGCTACGGAACCCTAAAAATGAATTATAAAATCGAAAATTTCGGATTGGTCGCCCCCTTAACGTACTTTTAGAATCGTCTAAAAGCCAAAGTCGATCTGTTTTTAGAAAGGACGCGAGATCCTATTGAGTAAAATAAAATAAGGATAATGTTAAATGTTTATCGATTTTACCTGCCCTTGATAGGTACCAGTTTGAGTCACAATGTCCTATTGTCCCATGAGACATAAAAGTTGAGACTAGACACGCACTTTATATTTTAGACGTTCTTTAGGTTCGAAATGTTATAAGACGTTATAACAATGTTAAAATTGATAAATAGTCGGGTCACGGAGTATTACCTATTTTATGGTAGTAAGGTAACGGTAATTATGATAGAAATAAATTATTTGCCCGCAAATGGAATTGAATAATTTTTATGATTACCTAATGAGCCTCAAATAGGGAAAATAGACAATCCAAATTTCTAGAGCCTTTCCTCTTAAATTCTCGTCCAAAAGCCATGAAGTGATGAAGCAAGTGAGTCGTTTTTGCTACAAGCTATAAATATTTTTTCATTTCAGATCCCAAGAGATGTTACCATCGAGGACAAGCCCGTGTACCCGTACAGAGGAGTACTTCTGGATACTTCTAGAAACTACTTCTCCATCGATTCTATCAAGACTACCATAGGTTTGTCTTCCTGCCTATACCCTATTTCAATTAAAATTATATTTATCTATGTATACCGAATGCTTCTATTTCTTTAAAGAACTATTACTCGACTCTTAACATCGAAGTATCGTGAATGGAATCCAATAATTGCTACTTAAATTTTCTTGGTACCTTAAAATAAATAAAATAAAACGTTTTTATTTCGGTCTGTGGACCATAATATATAGTGTTAGTAAACATATTTTACTTAAAAACTATGTTAGTAAGAATACAGGATTACAAATAATTTAAATATATTATGGGACAAGCACAATATCACGTGTAATATAACTATTATACGTGATATTGGTGTCCTTAACTAGATGGATGCGAGTCCAGTGCTGCATCATAGCACTGTCCACATCCAGTCTCTCCGCTACTGTCCTCAGGAGGCTGTTGGCACTGTCCCGAACCAGCTGTATCAGGGATGCTACACCTTAATAAAATTAATGTTCTTTTTTCAGAGGCAATGGCAATGGTGAAGCTGAATACTTTCCACTGGCACATCACAGACAGCCAGAGCTTCCCGTTCGTGTCCAAGAAGCGACCGAATCTGACAAAACTCGGAGCGTACAGTCCTGCTAAGGTGAACTATAAAATAAATATTTTGCTCTTGGTTGGCCACCATAAGGGCCCCCGCAGATATACAATTTGCAGTTGGCCAACTACAGTCAACTACAATTTTTAAATGAAAAAAATAGAGAACTTGATTACGTTTAGAAAATTTTCCCGCCTGTCATGACTCATGACTTTCTTGACAGACTGGTTGGCCAACTTGAAATTGTAAGTCTGCGGTCGCTCTAATATTATAGGTACACAGAAGTTGATTTACATTTATACAGAAATGAGAGCCAACAGCACCGACAGGACTAGCATTGTAACCTCTATAGTCAGGCGCGGTCGCAGCCTGAAATTTTAGAGGGGGGGTCACTCAGTATAATATTATAGTAAAATTTTTTTTGGCAAAAATTTCCTTTTATTATTTGGCAAGATTTTGAGATTTTTTGCAAAGCGGCTATAAATAGAATCGCTTCATTGTCGCGACCTCGCTCAGCGCAGCGATTCTATTGGATCAAAACACATTCCTCGCAAGTCGCAACACATCTTTGGTGGAAACGCAGCCACCTTCACCAGTTTCTTTAAGCAGAAACTAACTTGGCATGTGCTTCTGTAAGTTTTCTTCAGTCGAAGGTGCCTTGTCAACTGCTGCGTGTTATAAACATGTTTATAGTCCTGCAGTGTCTAGTATCTGGAACTCTCCAGTCTAAGTACTACTCTATCCAACCAACACGTCTTCGCAGGTATACACGAAGGAGATGATACGTGAGGTGGTTCAGTACGGTCTGGAGCGCGGCGTGCGCGTGCTGCCGGAGTTCGACGCGCCCGCGCACGTCGGCGAGGGCTGGCAGGACACCGGCCTCACTGTATGCTTCAAGGTACTGTGATAAACAATACAAGTACAAATAAGCTGAAACACCTTTAGGGCCCGTTTCACCACTTCCTCATAAAGTGCCGGATAGGCTATCCACAACTTATTTGACAGATTCTCCATACTTTACCTGTCAAGTGGTGGATGGCCTATCCAGCACTTATCAGAAAGTGGTGAAACAGGCCCCAAATCTAATGACGGGTTTAAGAAAACGAGAAGTAAAGAAGAAGACAGGTCTTAAGTAAAGTTGGGATCTAGAAAAATCATAAAATTATCATGAAGAGGCGTTTTATATGCTCCTTTTAACATTGAAAAGACTGTCATCTGCATAATCGTTACCAATGGTTTTGCAAAAACTGGTTGAAAAGCAAAGAGCTATAAAGACCTAGAAAACCACGGATAGTATTACAATAATTAATGTTTTGTATCGTAAAACTGGTAAAAAATTTAACAACTCTATAATCCACCGTAGCTCCAAGAATTTTTCTCAGATTGAGGGCCTGTTTCACTGATAAGTACCGGATAGGCTATCCATCACTCAACTTGACAGATAAAATACATCTGTCAAAAAGTGGTGGATAGCCTATCCGGCACTTCATCAGGAATAGCTGAAACAGGCCCTAGGGGCCCTAAAATGCCTTAAATAATAGCCTTGCAATTACAGTTTGCACCACTTACTCTAAGCTAAATTCTTTGCAGGCTGAACCATGGGCGAAATATTGCGTGGAGCCACCTTGCGGTCAACTGAACCCCATCAAAGAAGAACTCTATGACTATCTGCAAGACATTTACGCTGATATGGCAGGTAATATTCAAATGACTTATTCTTAAGTAATCAATCAATGTTTATATTATGCGTAATGCTTTATTCATTAATGAACAATATGTACTGAAAATGCCTCTTTTTTAAGACAAATACTCTCGCATCGAACCAAACAGTATACAATTCAATGAATCGTGCTATTGAAGTTTCTGAAGTCTACAATTTACATAATAATATACCAACCAGAAACAACTACAATATTATGCTTTTGCATGACCGAGCAATGAGCATAATAATATTGCTTCTCTCCAAAACAATCCAAATAATTTAAGCAAAGAAAATAATGGCAGAGAGAGTTAGATAAGTTAATGTTAGTTCGGGCTATTCCAATATTATCTTTGTTTGACCAACTCTCTACTCAGTAGGAGCGTTAGGGGGGAGCGACGCTTGGCGACCACCCAGGGCACCGGATAAAAAGGGGCGCTGAAGGCAAACAAAAGGGGCGCCATTTTTTTTCAGCACTACCAGCACCTTGGGCGCTAAAGAATTCTCGCCCAGGGCGTTGGTAGTACTAAAACCGGCACTCTCTACTCCCCAGACGCGTTCGAATCCCCGGATATGTTCCACATGGGTGGGGACGAGGTGAGCGAGCGCTGCTGGAACAGCTCGGAGGAGATCCAGCACTTCATGATCCAGAACCGCTGGGACCTGCAGAAGCCCAGCTTCCTGAAGCTGTGGAACTACTTTCAGACCAAGGCGCAGGAGAGACTTTATCAGGTATGACGAGTAATAAGCGCAGTTAAAACAGTCTGTCTGTAACCTCTTTACATTTAAATTATTAAAGCATTGTTGCTGAGGCAGTGAGGCGTGATTTAGAAGTGTGATTTATTGATGTCATTAATATAATTTTTTCGCAAATAGCAAGTATTTTTAGGCGATTATTAATCAACATCATAATTTTTTCAAGGCGTTCGGTAAAAAAGTGCCGATAATTCTGTGGACGAGCACGCTGACGGAGCTGAGCCACGTGGAGCAGTACCTCAACAAGGACGATTACATCATACAGGTGAGTGACACCAACAACAACATTTTTGAAATGTAATGAAAATATTCATTTCTCACACAACACATCGACAAAGTCTTGGGCACAGAAATAAGATCAAGATATGTCTGTGGTCTTGGGATACCTACTATTACGAACGAAATTATTATGTCGGCTGTACACTCTCGCCGAGACACAGCGAGGCGGCCCGAGTGCGAGAGTGTAAATGGGTGCGCTCGCCTGTCTCGGACCCTCTCGGTCCGGTCACCGGTGTCGGTATTTTGCGCCCGAGTCAAAGTCTCGCGAGGAAAGCGAGCGCATTACTGTACACTCTCGCGTTTTTCATAACTAGTCGCGCCGCTAGACAATGCAGAACAGAAAAATAACAATAATAAACGTCATTATCAGTCATTATCTGTGAGAAATAAAATTAAATATGATTATAGGTCTTTGGATTACAATGATATCTTTCGATGCATGGTGAATGGTGATCATTGATCGTACTTCGTAGATACGATTTCGCCATTTTTTTTATTTTTATATTTTTATTGTGTAAATATTTCATAATTACTAATTATTTAAAATAGCTCAAAGCATAGAGAGCTACGGCAGCTGCAAGAGAAGTGTTTTCGTCCATCTCATAGAGAAAAATAATGGTCCATCTTCTCTGATTTCATAACTGCGATTGAACTAAGCGAGAATGTACATGATCGCACTCGGGCAAGGGGCTCTCGCACGAGACGTGTACAGCCGACATAAGAATCTAAACCAATTTGGTGAAATTTGGAAAAAATATAAAAATACTCTCTAGACATGCTACTTAGTACATATTTTTTCCGGGAAATCCTAGAATAGGTATAACCTACAATTACAACTAGATAATAATTTATATGCGAGTCGGCTGCGATTTGTTCTATTATGTTACCGTTTAATTTTTCTTAATTATTTCGTTCGCCTGTTTTAAATTAAAATTTCAAAGGCATCTATTTACGTTAGGCCATTACGCCTATGATAGCGGCAATAAAGGTCAAAGGATGATGATGTGCCCCTCGATCACATCGCACCGTATTTGCCCATCATGGACCAACGTAGAGAGACCGCTCATCATTTAAACTTTAAAGGCACCAAAGTTCTTCCCTACCTTCATGGTACTTATAAGCCAGTGTTCCGCAAACTTTTTGTGTTCAAGGTACATACATCTAAATGAAAATTTTTGTAGGTAAGTACACCACAAATTAATTATTAATCAGCATGTACTCTGAGATCCCATCCCTTCGTCGATAGTCTTAAGTAGTTTCCCTTTTTTGGTTCTTATTAAGAACCAAATTTACTACAAAATATTTAAACTTTAAAAAATATTTTTTATTATTTAAATATTTTGTAGTACATTTACTATTTATTTATATATTTTTTAGTGTTTTTGTCTATTTTTTGGTGTTTAAATATTTAGTAGTAAATTTAATAAAAAATATTTAAACACAAAAATTTTTTTTTAGTCTTTAAATATTTTGTAAAAAAAAATTACTCAGGACCCTAGGTAATTACTATCTTAAGCTGAAAAATAACTCAAACATGTTAAATATTTTCGTATGAGAAAATGATTTTGGTATTAAGAATGTATGAAAATTTCGAGGGTAACCCGGGCCCTTAAGTAGGTATCATTAGGAGAGTCCATTTAACGAAAAAAAATTGGGTGTTATATTTTTTTATTGACATATTTTATCCCATTTAAAATCGTTGCAGAATGGTCACTCGCGGCGCGGGGGAATAACCGGGGGTAACGCGGGGGGGGGGGGGATACTAAGTACTCATAATTCATAATTCATATCCTTTATTTCCAAGAAATTGATTATGTACAATGATGTTCTTATGTCTATAATGGGTCTTACAATTTCTACCTCAATGAGGTGTGGAAATGTTAGTTATGCTGTTATCATAATTAATTACATACCATACCTATTACTAAATTTTTTACTTAATTTAAATTTACTTAATCATTTCTATAAATCAATTTGCAATCATTTTACTCAATCGAGCAATCACGCAGAGTAAACCCCACGGCTTGGGGTTTCGTAGTTCGTACACACATTCAGCATTACTCGATAGTTTTACTCCAAATAGTGTAAAAATTATCGTGTGGACCGCAACACTCACACAGAGTAGACAGAAATCTATTGTGACTCACACCCTTGGGTAAAGCTCGACGGCACGCGTCGAGTAAGTTCGAAGCCGGCTCGATGCAAGCATTCGAGCTGTGAGTTTTGCGCTCCACACAGCAATTTTTACTCGATTTGGAGTATAACTATCGAGTACAACCGTATGTGAGTACTTAGTAGTATAAGCTATTATTATTAATCCCCCCATCTTCCAGGTGTGGACGACGGGCGCGGACCCGACCATCCGCGGTCTGCTGGAGAAGGGTTATCGTCTGATCATGTCCAACTACGACGCGCTGTACTTCGACTGCGGATACGGCGCTTGGGTCGGCAGCGGTAAGTAGCTTTTTAGGTTTTTGAAAAAAAGGCCCGCTAGCGTAAATGACAGTTTCCTACACACCTTTAGCTTAACATTATCAGGACTAACAGGTGGTTACAATTGTAATCAGTTAATCACCTGTTAGTCCTGTTAGATCGATCATGTTTGATACGCTGAGTGCTGACGCTTGCCTAGGTACGACTGAGCCTCCATTATTATAAATATAAAAACAATATGTTGAGTCATCTATAATTGTGGTCGTCATTTGACATAATTTATGTCCTTAATCAACGAATAAAGGTATGTTCGAAGAACTACAAACTGTACAATGTACCTACTATATTCAGAGAAGTTGATTCCTAGGCAGATGGCGGGATCTAAGTAATTTATCTTACATTCTGATCACAGCTAACATTGAATTGACGTAGGTCCGTCAACTGCATAGGAATCAATTTCGTCGATGGCACATGAACGAGTTGAATGGTGAATTTGTCGGTCAGCAAATAAATACCCATTACATAATTCTCATTAGAACCAATTTATTATTTCACTCTTGACTGTTTTGCGATTCAGAAGGAATGGCAAACTTTTCCATCTGTGACCAAAAATGGTCGCTTTGTGGAAGCATGAGATGAAGTATAATATGTATGATTCATTTTTAAATTGCTTAATTGTGATTTGTGACCATTTTAGCCCCGCTGATCATAGCCGTGGCCGTGGTATGTTTTCAGGCAACAACTGGTGCTCGCCCTACATCGGCTGGCAGAAGGTGTACGAGAACAGTCCGAAGTTGATGTCCCTGGAGTATTCGGACCAAGTTTTGGGTACGTTAGGGCCTGTTTCACCACTACCTGATAAGTTCCGGATAAGTTAACCACAACTTATCTAACAGATATAATATAATGGAATATCTGTCAGTTAAGTTGTGGTTAGCCTATTCTTATAATAATTCTTAGGTACTGCAATCCATACTATGCTTTGCTCTTAAGAGGCCGGGGTACCCTCGAAATTTTCATACGTTCTTAATACCAAAATCATTTTCTCATACGAAAATATTTAACATGTTTGAGTTATTTTTCAGCTTAAGATAGTAATTACCTAGGGTCCTGAACAATTTTTTTTACAAAATATTTAAATACTTATTAAAAAAAATTTGTGTTTAAATATTTTTTTAATAAATTTACTACTAAATATTTAAGCACCAAAAAATAGACAAAAACACTAAAAAATATATAAATAAATAGTAAATTTACTACAAAATATTTAAACTAAAAATATTTTTTATTAAGTACTTATTTAAATATTTTGTAGTAAATTTACTATTTATTTATATATTTTTTAGTGTTTTTGTCTATTTTTTGATGTTTAAATATTTAGTAGTAAATTTACTAATAAATATTTAAACACAAAATTTTTTTTAGTATTTAAATATTTTGTAAAAAAAATTTGTTCAGGACCCTAGGTAATTACTATCTTAAGCTGAAAAATAACTCAAACATGTTACATATTATTTTCGTATGAGAAAATGATTTTGGTATTAAGAGTGTATGAAAATTTCGAGGGTACCCCGGGCCCTTAACATTATCTAGACTCTAGATCAGGGTTCAAAAACTTATTTGTCTACTGCCCACTTTGAGATCAAATTATTTTTAGCGCCCACATTTTTCCCCTCCTTTCTAATCTTTATTAAAATGATGGGCTTGCTGGAAAATGTTTTAAAAAATAAATGCAAAATACTAAATAATTGTTTTCAAACTATATTTTTAGTTTTTACCATTTAAAAACTATTGTGAGGGAATAGAATATGTATTAATTAATTCATAATAGCATGTCCGGACAAAATGAAATTATAAATCACCACCTACACAACGCCCCCATCTTTTATGGGTCCCATCCCACCACCCCTTTAGGCCTTCTTCAGCGTCCACAAGGGGGCGTTATCGCCCACTTTGGGAAAGGCTTCTCTAGAGACTAGATCACTTCAAACATTTTCAAATAGGTATATTACATACCTAAGCACAAGCAGCATGAAATTTGGGCTTACTTACCTTTTTCTGAATGATTTTTTTTTCAGGTGGTGAAGCTACTCTGTGGTCCGAACAAGCGGACTCAGCGACGCTGGACGGCCGCCTGTGGCCACGCGCTGCCGCGCTCGCCGAGCGGCTGTGGGCCGAGCCCCTCTCCAGCTGGCGGGAGGCCGAGAGGAGATTACTCCATATGAGGTGAGGCGAACAGCACAGAACAGTGATGAGTGAACGTAGTCAGGCCTTAGGCTAGAGTCTAGACGATCAATTTTATTGCCCAATATTACCTATTGTGCAATATGATTGATGATTTAGGGTTAACCTTGAATAGTTTAAGCAAGTTTTATTTTTATTGCACTATATTATTGTATCATTTTTGTAGTAGGTACTAGGTTTATGGGCCGCCTTAGGCTGCATTTCCAGACTTTTCACCAGAGATGCCAATATATTATCCTTTAACTAAATATTATGAAGCCTGAAGTTAATTTAACAATTTTATTGCGTCCATCAACATAGAGTTGGTTGGCAAAGATGTAAAGTTTTGTGACTATCCGTGTAGTTTCGACATAAGAAGATGCTAAGCAAATAATTTTATTATCTTTTTTCCCCCTTCTTTTTCCAGAGAGCGTCTCGTCCGCGCCGGCATCCAGGCGGAGTCTCTGGAGCCCGAGTGGTGCTACCAGAATGAGGGCTACTGCTATGCCTAGAGCCCCAATAGGTTAGGTTTATAGTTTATACCAATTATAATACCACTCTCCGTCCTTCTCACTCAAGTGTCTTATTTCATATCTCGTAATTAAATATTTTGTCTTCGAAATGTTTTTTTTTCGTACCTTTTTATGTAAAAACGGAACCCTATTACTAAGACTTCGATGTCTGTCCGTCTGTCTGTCTCCAGGCTGTAACTCAAGAACGGTAATAGCTAGAGAGTTGAAATTTTAACAGATTGTGTATATCTGTTGCCGCTATAACAACAAATACTAAAAACAAAATAAAATAAATATTTAAGGGGGGCTCCCATACAACAAACGTGATTTTTTTAGCCTTTTTTGCTCTATATCAATAACGGCAATATGTAGGCACTTGAATTTTCCAAAACCTTAGTTTTTCTTGTACTTACTTTAATATTTAATAGTAATATTAAAAGAAAATAAAAAATTAAGGGGGGGCTCCCATACAAAAAACACAATTTTTGGTCTAATTTTGCTCTATAGTGGTAATGGTACGGAACCCTTCGTGCGCGAGTCCAACTCGCGCTTGGCCGATTATTGATAGGTTTTTTTTTCAATAAAGGCAGTTTTGTAGATGTTATTGAGAAATAACTAAGTTATATTACAAGTATTACCTACTTTATTAGGTAGGAACTAGGAATTGCTTACGACATTAGGTGCCTACATGCATGGTCATAAAAAGGCAAAGTAATAAAACTTACACATTTATTCAACAATAACCACTAAAACGCTAATAAATTAATGGCAGCTCTTCAATAATCCCAATCTCGCTTCTACCACACCTATATAGTACGGAACCTTGTCCAAGAGTGGGGAGGATTCCGTCCACTTCAACTGCACCAACGAAAGGTAGTCTTCCATTGACAAGAACTTCTCCGCTGATGATGAGTGGTTTTTCGGTCTCCACGCAGAATGTGGGTGATGGTAGATCTATGATTCTTCTCTGATAGTCTAATCCTATAGCAGAAGGAATCACTGGAACATCTGTGTAGGCCGGTCTGAGGCATTGGGCGTGAATGTTCTGGAAAAGAAGGAGATAAACAGATGAGGCATTATGTGACAGGTAAGAAAGTAGCCCTTTGAAGTGCTTACTGCTGATAGAATCATAAGGGTTGATTCAGACCGCAACGCGACGCGTAGATGCATTTCCAAATTTATATGGATTTGACAGATTTGCAAGACGTCTCACGCAATTGAAATCTGTCAAATCCATACAAATTTATGCCGCGCCGCGCCTCGCCTCGTCGCGTTGCGGTCTGCATTGACCCTTATTGTGGCCCAGAAAAAAAATCCTACCTTATATTGCGCGTAATTATCAGTGCAAGAGATTATCCTCCAGGACTCAAAGTATCTTTTTTTTTTTTTTTTTTTTTGATGCGCAGGGGAAACTCTTTATGGGTGCCCCGGGTTGGGGATGTGCCTCAGTTAAGCTGAAGCACCCCGGGGGTATGTGGGACTCCCGACTTCGGTTTACCCACTAAAACCACCTGCGGTTTGCCTTCAGCCGTATACGAAGGGATATCCTGGATCTGTCTAACACAGGACTCCCTCCACGACCGGCCGGTCTACCTCACAAGGGACCGGACTTCCACCAAGTTAGGGAACGCTTAGGCAAACTAAAGCGTTCCCCTCGGCGCCGGGACTAGCTAAGCCGGGCAGGTTCCCATCCTGACCCGGAGCCCCGTGGGACGGAAGTTATTGGAGGTTCGCATAACGACGCCTTCGCACTCCCGTCCTACGCCGGCGGAGTGGAACGGAGGATGGATCATCCTCTCTGTTCCGCTCCGCGGCCTCTTTCTGTGAAAGGACGGTTTCACAGAAAGAGACCGCCGCCTAGGACTCAAAGTATCTACGTAGTCCGTACCAATTTAGATGAGGTAACGTAACAGACAGCTGACAGACACACTTGCACATTTATAATATTAGTATGGATTTAAACTACGAATCGTAGTATAATTATTGTAGGGACATACTTAACTATTTTAATTTAGTCTACTACGAATCAAATATGAGATGTCGCAGTATTTTTAGGGTAGGGTTTAGGTACCCAAAGGGTAAAAACGGGACCCTATTACTAAGACTTCGTAGTCTGTCTGTCTGTCTGTCTCCAGGCTGTAACTCAAGAACGGTAATAGCTAGACTTCTGAAATTTTCACAGATTGTGTATATCTGTTGCCGCTATAAACAAACGTGTTTTTTTGGCCTTTTTTGCTCTTTATCAATAATGGCTACAGGTAGAAGCTTGAATTTTTCTCAAAATCCTTAGTTATATGTGTACTTTAATATTTAATAATAATATTAAAATGAAATATAAAATTAAAGGGGGCTCCCATACATACAACACATTTTTTGGTCTAATTTTGCTCTTTAATGGTATGGAACCCTTCGTGCGCGAGTCCGACTCGCACTTGGCCGATTTTGTTTAACGGGCTTTGGTCCACCACACATTCCCACCACTGTATCTCTTGTGTCGCCAGAATCAACACATTACAACAATATTATTTAATTATTTATCAATAAAGTTGATCTGATTAACATCGAGAATGTCTTATGTCAACATGTTACCTAAATATATTACTGTGTTACTGGTAACAAATGCATTACAATAGATAAGGCACGGACAATACGCGGACCTACGTACTACGCGCTACGTAGTATGTATGCATGAGTTAAGGCCGTCACAGACTTAGCTATAATATAATATTATATTAATATACCGTACTAAACACGCTGAGACCAGAAATATATATTATAGCTGAGTGTGTGGTCACGCGAAAATTGTATAGAAAATATATAGTAATATGCCTAACTATAGACATATTAATATATATTATAGCTAAGTCTGTGACGGCCTTTATAGTTCTTAACTCTACCTACTACTCTACTATTATATTAAACAGTGTGTTAGTGTAAACACCGTCATCCTTGAAACCATCAAATGAGCCCGTCAAAATGAACAACTTTTTCTATGAGAACAATGCTGGGAACTCAAAAAGAAAATGCCGTCTTCATACCCTGGATACGGATGCCCGGATCGGCAATTTATATGGGTATGAAGACGGATTTTTTTGAGTTCCCAGTATTGTTCTCATAGAAAAAGTTGTTCATTTTGACGGACCCATTTGATGGTTTCAAGCTGATAACGGTGTTTACACTAACATCTTGTATAATATGTATTCTGTGACTCTACTTTAAAATTAATAGAGTGCCTCAAATATGTAATATGCCTATAGGCAACTATATTGTCTTAATTTAATTTCATTTTCACTAGATGCACACGGGTGCACCGTGCTAGTGTCAATAAGTTCAAAATTTTTAATAAAATATAGTTTGTTACGTTAAAATTACGTTTAGAAAATGAGCTCTACCTACCCTTATTCATACACTTTTTTTACACAAAAAATTTTAAATCCAATTGTTAAAAAAATGTTTTAGAGAATATTATAGTGGGTTGACAGTTGACACTAATCCTAACCTAACTAACCCTGGGGCCGGGGTAGTAAAACATCGACACCGTTACTCTTATTATAGGAAAAATGTAGAGCACCCTTTATTATAATATATTTTAAAGTTATTATGTAAATTAAATTATAGTTTTCTGAAAAAATAGTAGTTTTTACTTTACTTAATATATAGTTGGTAGTTTTTCCAGAAAACTATATTTTAATCTAGTATATATAGGTACTAGATAAAAAAAAACACTTACCTTAATAAAACAGAGAGTGGAGACCAATACAAATATCTTGATATCCATGTTTGGAGACAAGTTATGTTTAACCAAAATATTGACCTATAGTTTATATATCGAGTTGTTACTCAATATTAGGTATATTGTTACAATCTGTGTAACTAAATTTTGTAATGTTTATTGCAGTACATGATATAGATAATAATATTTAACATACCTTAGTACGAGTTTTTAAAGATCTCCACCGTAACGAATACCTAGAGCCTAAAAATCAATTTTAGTATATTTTTTAACTCAACTTTATAAAGTTGGCACTTGGCCTAAACTACTTTCATTCTTTCACTATGTAACATAGCTTATAAAACGAGTATTATCCCCATATTTTGACAACTCTCAAATAATATGTTACGTAGGTTCATAGGGGTAGGATTTTACTTCTTTTTGAGGTATTTCCCGCAGGTTATTTGGATGTATATGTGGTATTTTTTTTTACTGAGTAGTGAGTACCGACATTACTCGATCATATCACGCTAAATAAGTACGATATTATTCTCAAGTTAGCTTCGGATTTCGTTGACTTTCTTGAATTGAAATAATATGACGATAGTGTTAGGTATATAATATATTAATGTAAAGATAACTTCAAACTTGGGTCTTGGACTATTACACACCATGCTACAGTTAGGTACTGAAATTTGATTTTAAAATGTAAGTAACTAAATGAGCAGCATATCCACTCGCACTTGTAAAAATCATTACGTTTTATTAATACCAAAGCATAACAATACTGAAAATACGACGCGCAAAAAAAATTGCAATTCGGCGCAATGCCAACCTGCATACCGAGGAAATACAAAAATAATCATTTTAACATGTTTATTGTCACAATTACTATCGGCCAGGTCAACGCTCCGTTTGCGATAAATAATTTGTTGATTTGATTAATTATTGTTATTAATTTTAATAAAGACGTGACTAGATCGATTAGGCCATAAAACTTCTGTACCATAATATAATAAGAGCAGGCACTAAGTACTCGATAAAACTATGCAAGGGTATATCCAAAGAATATACAAATTATGTATTTCATATATTTATTGTGTAGAACAAATCCATACTAATATTATAGATGCGAAAGTGTGTCTGTCTGTTGCCTCTTCACGCTCAAACCGCTAAACCGATTTTGTTGGGTATGGAGATACAATGAGTGCCGGGAAAGGCCAAAAGGTTCTTTTAATACCGGAAAAATGTACGGTTCCTGTGCGATAACGAATTTTGGCGCTACGGAGTTGCGGGCGTCATCTAGTATTAAATGTTTGTGTAATTGTGCAACATAATATTATGTAAAATTGGAGACGAAATTCCAAAACGAAGTGTAGAGTTTTTGTTACTCAACGAGAAAATAGTGGTGGCCAGTTTCTGCTTTGGAGAAAGTCCCCTAGCCATAGCGGAAAGAATTTGGATAACAGTCTTCAAAATGTAAGAGAGATGATTCGTGATAGTGTTAGAGGAATCCCAATTCCCACGCCACTCTGGTAAGTAATAAGCGCTCTTTGAAATAATTAGTAAGTAGTAGATAAGTGCTGAAAGATTATTTTTTTTTCACTTTTGTATGGGCAAGCGCCACAGCGTCACGAGTTTCCCAATACAAAAGTGAAAAAAAATTGGTCTTTCAGCGCTGTCAAATTCACAGTGTCAAGGTCAACTCTCTACAAGTTACACGTACACACCTTTGAGTATTATCACTTAGTCCAGGGATGGCTAAGACTAAGACTAAGTCTTAGTCAAAGAATAAATACACTACGCGACTTTTGTTACACCCTGTAATCTGTAAACAGTAAACACATCTACTTAGTAAATTATAATTGTAAAACATTGTATTAGATAAATTAATAGGTTGGTCGTTACCCGGCCCTGTGTTGTTTTAAAAGAACAACTAACAAAACACTGCGGAATTTGTGTAGTTTATCTTGATGTCAACGTCTTCAAATGGTCAAACATCTTACTGTAACGCTTACTAGTAGTTACTAATCCCCTTACTAATAAACGCTTTGAATAGTTATTCAATGTTTTGTCTTCTTCAATCCAATTACAAAATGTCACTTGTGTGACAGGAACAAAACATTGTATAACTATTCAAAGCTTATACAACGTTTATTAGTAAGGGGGTAAGTAGATAATTAGAAGCCTAAAACAAGTTTACGTAATTATTTTTGATCTCCAAATAAAGAAATGTCTGTACTTAGTAGGTACTCTGTAGGTATTATTATGGGCCGTCATAATCCAAGCAATTTGAGTGTGATCACTGATCAGTGATGTAAACCATGCAATGGCAAATATGGCATTTAAAGTTATTTTGGTAGTTTCAATTGTATGTGTAGCCAGATAATATATTAGCTAGGTTATGATGTAGATAAGTTACAAGTTTTATTGAAATAATTAGGGAAAAAATGAGTTATAGTCCGTATGTTACGAAATGTTACTTGTTCGATTCTTCCACTCACGTCTTCATTATTGAGTCGATGTCCACTTTATTTTAACGAACGCCTATATTATGTCAGTCATACATTTTTATCGGCGATTTTTAGGGTTCCGTAGCCAAAATGGCAAAAAAGGAACCCTTATAGATTCGTCATGTCTGTCTGTCTGTCTGTCCGTCCGTCCGTATGTCACAGCCACTTTTCTCCGAAACTATTAGAGCTATACTATTGAAACTTGGTAAGTAGATGTAATCTGTGAACCACATTAAGATTTTGATGCAAAAATTTAAAAAATATTAAAAATTTTAGGGGTCCCCATAGGTACAACTGAAACAAAAATTTTTTTTTTCATCTAACCTATGCGTGTGGGGTATCTATGGATAGGTCTCCAAAAATCATATTGAGGTTTCTCATATCATTTTTTTCTAACCTGAATAGTTTGCGAGAGAGACTCTTCCAAAGTGGAAAAATGTGTGTCCCCCCCCCCCTCTAATTTCTAAAGTAGAGGCATGATAATTCTAAAAATAAATATATGATGTAGATTACTATAAAAACTACCAACGAAAATTGGTTTGAACGAGATCTAGCCAGTAGTTTTTTTTATACGTCATAAATAGTAAAGTACAACTGAAACAAAAAATTTTTTTTTTCATCTAACCTATGCGTGTGGGATATCTATGGATAGGTCTCCAAAAATCATATTGAGGTTTCTCATATCATTTTTTTCTAACCTGAATAGTTTGCGAGAGAGACTCTTCCAAAGTGGAAAAATGTGTGTCCCCCCCCCTCTAATTTCTAAAGTAGAGGCATGATAATTCTAAAAAAATATATGATGTAGATTACTATAAAAACTACCAACGAAAATTGGTTTGAACGAGATCTAGCCAGTAGTTTTTTTTATACGTCATAAATAGTAAACCTTAATCTAAATTTCATTAAATCGACTGAAATATAAAAATAAATCAAAAATATTTTAATTTCATAAAAATAAACCTTATTGCTGCTGCGGAACCCTCCATGGGCGAGTCCAACTCGCACTTGGCCGCTTTTTTTTTATTATAAAGAATCGATAAAGAAAACGACTTGGCTAGGGGTTCTGGTCCCTGGCAAAGTTTGAACTAACTTTGATACACCGCAAACTCCACTTTGAGTTGGTTTATTACGTAACATTAAAAATAAACTGACTACACCTCGTAAACCCATTTCCACTAACCACGTGTAAATAGGGCAGTCTTAAATCGTTTAACTTTACTCCTATCTGTAAGGAAACATGGCCCTTATCATAGAGCAATGAAATAAAAGAGCTTTTAATTGATATTGTTAATTTTTCCGATTCGACAACGGCGAAGCCAAAAGACTTTAGACTAATTTATATATTATTTGTATGTATTGTTGTGTATTTCTTAGTTTAATTGAAGCACCCTAATCAATTATAAAACTTAGTAAATTTTGATTTCAGACTGATCTAAAATCTTAGAATTATTATAACCGATATTAATGAATTTTTATCATCATTATTAAGAAGCTGAACTAGGTGATTAGGTTCGATTGATTATAATTTATTATTTACACGTTGTTCGTTTAGATAACGACGTTTTAAAAATACATTTGCCAGAGCATTAAGAAATTACAATATCATTTGCAAATTACCACACAAACAATTATCTTTACTCTGTAATTAGGCTCTGGTACTATCTACTCTGTACACCCGTCCCGTTGTTGAGGCGATAATTTTCGGGTAGTGCAGTGCAGATCGAGCATGTGGACGGTAGCGACAGTTCTGCTCCTGGCCGCAGCGGTCGGGGCCATCACCCGGGACCAGTTCTACCCCCATGGCGCAGGGCTGGATCAGAGATTGCCTCACGGGGCCAACGTGTCCTCCCCCCGGATCACTCTGAACGTCCCCATAGCATTCTACGGGGAAATTTACGATGTTATTTATGTGAGTGTTTTTAATTTGTTTAAAGTAGTCTAATAGTAGAGCTCTTTTTACAAAAAGATCGATTTCTCAAAATCGAAGTTTAAAATCAAAAGAAATTTAGAAATATTTTAAACATGTTTAATTAATTTAAGCTACTGTGTTGGGAATTCCCATTTTTGACCGACTTCCAAAAAGGAGGAGGTAATACGTTCGGCTGTATATTGTATTTTTTTTCTCGTCTCGATTCCTTACCGACCTATTTTCGGCAAGTCAAAATTATTTAAAACAAGTATAACAAATATTTTAATGGTAGTAAATTGAATTAGATGTGAGAAAAACATTCGCAATAATTAAAATTTTCTTTAAATAGGTACTACAATGACCCCTCTTTGGCATTTAGTTCCTAAGTGGCGTAAACAAAAGGGGGTCTTGCTTAATTAATATCTAACTATTGTGTTTAATTGAGAGACGTCAATTTTAAAAGCGCAGATGGTTGATTAGTTTCGTTAAGTAGGTAGTTGACTTGTACTTTAAACTCTACTAATTTGAGCCCAGGGCTGGCAGTTTAAACTTGAGTTTTTACATAATATTATCCTAGACATGCTCTGTGAAGATATAGGTAGTGCCTGAGATAAACTTTTGAACTACACTGCTTTGAAGCACTCCGATAGAGTAAAAGTAATCGCACATATTTTGTCAGCAACGTACGCGCTGCCTTTTAAAATTCGTTTTATGCTACGAACAATAAAAACTAGTTATTCATTACGTAAAAGCTTAGAGTTAGATATATAACGATCAGAGAAATAATTGTCTGACAAGATGTCTCCTCAAAACATACACATTGCGCAGAGATACCAAACTCTATAATATTTTGATTTCTTCCTAAAGTATTAAACACAATTTGACTAAACGTACCATTTCCCACGGTAGTGGATTGCTGTGGACGTCAGTGACCGTCATTTTTGACCGTACCACCCACGTGCATTTCCGCCGCGCCGCGCTTATCGCTTGCACATTGCAAATCCAGAATTCGGTAAACAAGCAATGATATAAATTGTAAACATTTTGCGACTTAATTTTCGAATAGGGCTATCAATTATTTTATTAAGGCGGTATATTGAAAATAACGTCCTTTTACTATAGGACCCTCAGAAATGTTACAAATCTGGTAATGAGATATACATATCTTCATAGCCTTAGCTAGGTTTAAGAAGAACCAGAAACCCATTTAATGTATTTTGACTCGATACATTTAATTTTCGAAATGACCCCTTAAAAATACGAAATTTGAAGATTATTTTTGAACGAGAATAGATGCATTGTAGGAAATTTGTCTAATTGATAGACACCTTTGCAACTCAGAATCGTATAGAAGCATTTTGCTTAAACGCTCCTAGTTATTTTTTAAATAAACAAAATTACGTTTTTTCGCATTGTTTTGCAGCACCCTCTGTGTAAGTTTAAAAAAAAAAAACAAAAGTTCACCCTAACTAATTTATTAACTCAAAATTAAACTAGTTACACTTTGCTACGACTTCCCACACGTTACTTGCCCGGCTTCCAGAATCTAACTAACTTATGAAATGAACTAGAAATGAATGCTAACCGAAAACTGCAACGTAAATGGAAAATTATGGAAGAATATAGAAATGCTTATTAAACGTTATGTGCTAACTAAATAGGGATGTAACAGCATGTTTTCCGAGCGAGCCGATATCTTCTGCCGCAGCGTATTCACGACTTTATAGTCATACAAATTAAGTATAAAATTGCCCTTGCGGTAAAATTACTTTCAATATAGCGCCTTAAAGGCGTATAACTATATTATAGTTGCATGTTATTTTAGTTGTTTTTTATTAGTTGACTCTATCTGTCTCTACTCTCTAGGAAAGATTCGGAAGTCCGCGCGGTATACACATTTTTGCGTTACAATTGATCGAGTATTTTGTGAATGTGTAGTGCCTACATTCTGTACATGCAAAATATGGCTGAATAACCACATTAGTTGAATGGAAGTGCATTACTTCCAGGCATTATACAGACATTTCAAACATAAAAATACTTTTAAATTGTCATTAAAATTTGGTCTGTTTGCAAATACCGCGGGGGACAGTGGGAGTACTGCCTGAAAGCGAGACTGTCCCGCCCAAAGCGAGACGTATGGTCACTCACATTCATCACACATCTTTTTGACTCGTAATCCATAATGGCAACAGGTAAACACTTGAAATTTTCACAAAATCCTCAGTTATATGTGTACTTTAAATTTAATCCCATACAAAAAACACATTTTTAGGGTTCCGTACCCAAAGGGTAAAAACGGGACCCTATTACTAAGACTTCGTTGTCTGTCCGTCTGTCCGTCTGTCTGTCTGTCTCCAGGCTGTAACTCAAGAACGGTAATAGCTAGAGATTTGATATTTTCACAGATTATGTATATCTGTTGCCGCTATAACAACAAATACTAAAAATAAAATAAAATGAATATTTAAGGGGGGCTCCCATACAACAAACGTGATTTTTTTGGCCTTTTTTGCTGTCTCCAGGCTGTAACTCAAGAATGGTAATAGCTAGAGATTTGATATTTTCACAGATTATGTATATCTGTTGCCGCTATAACAACAAATACTAAAAACAAAATAATAATATTTAAGGGGGGCTGCCATACAACAAACGTGATTTTTTCGGCCTTTTTTGCTCGATATCAAAAATGGCAACAGGTAGGTACTTGAATTTTTCACAAAATCCTTAGTTATATGTGTACTTTAATATTTAATAATAATATTAAAATAAAAGAAAAAATAAGGTGGGCTCCCATACAAAAAACACAATTTATGGCCTAATTTTGCTCTATAATGGTACGGAACCCTTCGTGCGCGATTCCGACTCGCACTTGGCCGATTATTTTCCATACTTTCGCTCTATAACGGTACGGAACCTTTCTGCGACTCGCACTTGGCCTATTATTATTCATATTTTGTTCGCAAATGACTTCGCCGTTCGTGTACCGATTTTAATGATTAAGTTTTGTTGGAAAGAGGATAGTTCACAGGTGGTCCCATGATAAGAAAATACTAATTATACTTACTGATTAAAGTAGGTTTTTTTGTTAAAATTATTTAAGTATAATATTATAATATTCTATTAACTTTAGGTTAGGTAGCCCAAATGCAAAACACTCTTCAAATATTTGATCGAAGCTGCCAGCTTAGGTACTAATTAATATTTAATTTAGATATAAGTTTTAGATATAGGTACCTACCTATCATACATAATAGTAGTCATATCAGCAGATCGCTTGGAGATCATTAAAGTCAAACGTCAATCGCCTTTTATCATTATACTGGGTTTTTCATAGAAACTCTAAGATAGCTCTTTCTTTTTACCTGCTCGTATCTTGTAATTTTTTTTATTGGGAATTTATAATTATTATTTATAAACACCAGTAACATTAATTATTAGCAATCATGTAAGTACCATCGAAGAAATTGATTCAAAGGCAGTTGGCGGACATACGTAATTTGGTCGGGTTTTGTCAATTCTGAAATATTATAGTTGTGATCTGTCGGCTGGTTTCCGTCCGTCCGTCCGGAAGGTCCGTCATCTTTTTAGGGTTCCGTACCCAAAGGGTAAAAACGGGACCCTATTACTAAGACTTCGTTGTCCGTCTGTCTGTCTATCTGTCTCCAGGCTGTAACTCAAGAACGGTAATAGCTAGAGATTTGATATTTTCACAGATTATGTATATCTGTATTGTGTTGCCGCTATAACAACAAATACTAAAAATAAAATAAAATGAATATTTAAGGGGGGCTCCCATACAATAAACGTGATTTTTTTGGCCTTTTTTGCTCTATATCAAAAATGGCAACAGGTAGGTACTTACTTGAATTTTTCACAAAATCCTAAATTATATGTGTACTTTAATATTTAATAATAATATTAAAATAAAATAAAAAAATAAGGGGGGCTCCCATACAAAAAACACAATTTATGGCCTAATTTTGCTCTATAATGGTACGGAACCCTTCGTGCGCGATTCCGACTCGCACTTGGCCGATTATTTTTGCTTAAATTAGCTTTTCTGATACTACCTAAATTATTTAAACTCATACGCAATGAGAATTCCCAAAACTAGGATCTTTAATAGCTTGCCACGGTTTTCATGATTATTACCTCTATAGGAGTAACAAATCTAAGAAATAATACTTTTGGATGTGTGTCCGATATATTAAGTTCGCTGTGAAAGTGGCAGCTTTGAAGAGTATATTTATTTCACCTTTGTATGGGAAAACTCGTGACGCTGGGGCGTTTGCCCATGCAAATCACAATAAAAATTTTGCTCTTTCAGCGCTACTGCTTTCACAGTGAACTCTATATACCTAAAGCAAGAAATACACGGTCGTCAACGGCGGTTGACGACCACGCAAAATCTATAATGAAAAACTGGTTGACAACACGTTGGCAACCGTGGCAACGCGCATACAATTTTTAGGGTTCCGTACCCAAAGGGTAAAAACGGGACCCTATTACTAAGACTTCGTTGTCTGTCCGTCAGTCTGTCTGTCTGTCTGTCACCAGGCTGTATCTCAAGAACCGCTGTAGCTAGACTTCTGAAATTTTCACTGATTGTGTATATCTGTTGCCGCTATAACAACAAATACTAAAAACAAAATAATATTAATATTTAAGGGGGCTGCCATACAACAAACGTGTTTTTTTTCGGCCTTTTTTGCCCGATATCAATAATGGCAACAGGTAGGCACTTGAAATTTTCACAGAAGCCTTAAATATATGTGTTCTTTAATAATGAATGATAATATTTAAATAAAATAAAAATTTAAGGGGGGCTCCCATACAAAAAACACAATTTTTGGCCAATTTTTGCTCTATAACGGTACGGAACCCTTCGTGCGCGAGTCCGACTTACACTTGGCCGATTTTTTGCTGTTGACGACCGCCGCGCCGTTGGCGACCGTGTATTTCATACTTAAGGGACACAAACAAACCCTAAAGTATTATCACTTAGTGTTGTTACACCCTGTATAGTTAGTACAAGCTCTACCTAGCGGCTATCTTCATTATCGATTTAAAAATACTTACTTTGATGTAGCAGTAATCAGTATCCTTATACTGTTCATAAGTTATTAGTTCATTCATCATTACAAAAATACGAGAGTCGTGAGTTGTAAGACATGATGTAAAGTTTAATTAACTAATGAAGTTGGGACAACCTTTTTTCGGAACAATGTGTTCTTATCAGCATTTAAGCAAGAGTCGAGACCTCTGGTGTGTACCTACGATATGATATTATCTCCAAGCGGGTCACAAACATCGTCCAACTAATCAAAATTATATATTACTATTAGTTACGTAATTCTAACTATGAAGTATGATCTATTAGGAAAGTATGTATCTATGGCTCTAAAATATCCGAAAATCGTGAAGTAATGGTAGATTTCTGAAATGTTGTGCCCATGGGCGCCGGCAGAAATAATTTCCAAAGGGTG
Source organism: Plebejus argus (assembly GCA_905404155.3). Classification (NCBI taxonomy): domain Eukaryota; kingdom Metazoa; phylum Arthropoda; class Insecta; order Lepidoptera; family Lycaenidae; genus Plebejus; species Plebejus argus. Next base: position 5,638,504 of record FR989929.1, on the reverse strand, counting down.
CAGATTTCAGTTTCTTTCTTTTCTTGTCTTTTTACTTTTTACGAACAACAGTGACTGTCTATTTACGTCATTAGAATACATTTAGTGCCGATACATTACGAACTAATGTTTCGTTCTTTAAAAAGTATCATTTCCAATAGACGGCTTTTTGTTTCAATAATTCCTGTTGATCCCGAGATTCTCAAGGGGTGCAAGTGCACCATCTGACACCCCGACATGCGTTGTTGATTAGTTAGCCAATCAAATGCACTGTTGAATGCGTAAACTCCTGTCAAAACCTCAGAAATAAGTGCAACGTGATCGTGTACATAGTAGAGAATCTAATTACAGTCATCTTTTTCAGGTCAATAACTACGGAATCCTTACATTTAGAGAAAACATTCCGCTGTTTCTAAATGCGGAATTTCCTCTGCCGTACCCGTCTATAGCTGCGTTTTACACAAACATTGATACGTCGGAAACTGGGGCAGTATATTTTAGAGAAACTAACGAGTCTCACGTTCTGGCCAAGGCAGAGGACAGTATCCAGAGTAACTTCCATGACTACTACGACTTTGTTCCGACGAGCGTGTTCCTCGCGACTTGGACCGATGTGGCGTACTTCAATGAGTCCCAGGGCCGCAGGAACACCTTCCAGATCGCAGTTATCAGCAATGGTACAGACAGCTTCGTCGAGCTGCTCTATCCGGAACGAGAAATACAATGGATACAGAAGGAAACATTGCCTGGATACCTACCCGATGCGAAGGCACAGGCGGGATTCATCGCTGAAGACGGGCGCCTGTTTACACTTCGTGGCTCCGGCAGTCATCAAATTAGAAATATTGTTTCGTAAGTACAATAGTACCAAATTTTTTTGTAATATCTACAACCTACTTCACAAATCATCAAACTGATTCACTAACTTTTATTTTAGATGGTCAAACGTTCACGATCCAGGCAGATACGTTTATCGGGTGGGAATGTTACCACCAGAAAGCAACGTCGTCGCCCCCGACTTGTACGATCAAAACGAAGTCGAAGTAGAAGAGGAGTCGAAGACCTGTGCCCAAAGTGGCACCAGCGTCTGCCATATTCAAGCCAGATGTGTCGACTATCAAGCCGGCATCTGCTGTCAATGCATCGAAGGGTTCTACGGCAACGGAAAATCCTGCATCAAAGACAACGTCCCATTGAGGCTTAACGGAAGACTAAATGGAGTTATTAACAACATCAATTTAAATGATGTGAACGTACAGGCCTATGTGGTGATTTCCGATGGACGCACGTATACAGCGTTGACCCAAGCGCCGGCATCTCTCGGTACGAGTTTGCAAACTTTGAGCGTACTAGGAGGCGTTATTGGATGGCTCTTCGCTAAGCCTATAGGATCAGCTAAAAACGGTTACCAACTGACAGGAGGCGTCTTCAACTACACGGCCGATATTTTCTATCCGGGAACTGGAGATAGAGTCACAATAAATCAAGAATTCTTGGGTCACGACGTTTTTGATCAAATCACCTTTGATACAGACGTTCGGGGGTCCATACCGGCTATTCCTATGGGTGCTAGAATGGAAGTTGGTGAATTTCAAGAGCTGTATACGAATGTTGCTCCCGGCATAGTCAATAGCGTGTCGACTCGTACATACATCAATAAAGATACGTCGCAGAGATACGAGCAGAGGGTTACACAAACTTTTTCATACATTCCATGCAAGTTTGCTCCGCCATCGGAGGAAGATAATATTCCAGTTACACTTAAGGTTGTAAAGAATTATTTAGGATATGAAGTGAGAGAAAACATTGTGCGATATGGTACTACCAACAAGATAATTTTAAATTATCAGGAAGACCCCTGTATCGAAGGACGTAATGCTTGCGCTCCTCACAGCACTTGCGTAGCAGAAGGTGACACGTTCACCTGCGTTTGTCAAAGCGGTTTCGCGAACATATATTATGAGAAATCGAGCGCTTGCATTGATATAGACGAGTGTGCGGCTGGAACTCACAACTGTGATACAAACGCCGACTGTTACAATCACGAGGGAGGATTCCAATGTAGGTGTAGAGAAAATTACGAAGGAAATGGAGTTAGCTGCAAACGAATTTCAAAATGCAGGGACAACGTTTGTGACCCCAATGCCTCGTGTGTCGAAGGACCACAGGGAGAGCCGACGTGTGTTTGTAACGCTGGTTTTGTTTTAGAAGGTAACCAATGCTTGCCGTCTTATAGATGCGATCGTTGCTCACCCGACGCTCACTGTCAGTATCATGAGGAGACGAACTCGTACAGTTGTCAGTGCAACGACGGCTACATCGGTAATGGATATGATTGCGTAGTAGAAGAGACTACTGAAGGAGAATACATGGAAGTAACAGAATCTAGCTCAACTACATCAAGATCTACATCGTATGCGCCAACCGAGTCAGAATACAACGATGATTTTGTTTTAGCGAACTGTGGTACTTATGGCTGTTACTGTCCCGAGGGCTACAGTTTGTTTAAAGATTCAAGAAACGTTGATTTATGTAGAATAGATTCTTTAAAAGAACCGGATCAAAGTTTAGAAAGTAACGACACAACAACGAGTAAGTAATTTTGATTTTTTGAATTCTAGACATAACTTTTGCTGAATTATAATAATAATATTTACTATTTTTGGGTTTCAGTTACATGCACCACTGATTTACAGTGCCCACCCAACGCTATATGCTCATTTTCTGGCGAGCAATATTACACTGGCGACTCTGATATTGGACACTGCGTCTGTCAAGAAGGATACGAAGGGGACGCTTATGAATGTCTCGAGAAAACAGGTCCGTCCTGTTCATGCGGAGCTGGAGCCCATTGCATTGAAACAAACGCCGGTGACATGATGTGTGTCTGTGATATCGGGTATCACGGCGATGGCTACGACTGCAGACCGAATTTCAGCTGTCAGAACAATTCCGACTGTGAAGTCAATGCGGAGTGCCGACTAGATACGTACAATGAGCTAGTCTGCCAATGCATATCCGGGTATGTGAAGGACCAAAGCGACGCATGCATACCCGATGGGCAGCTGTGCAATGGGGCGGTGTGCGCTGACCACGCGTCTTGCTTGTACGATGATGTTTTAAGTATCAGCTACTGTCAATGCGATTCGGGATTCGAAGGTGACGGAATCTCGAGCTGCGTCACTAAAGGTAGAACTTGTGACATCACAAACGACTGCAATCCTTACGCCGTTTGCACGCTCGTGGAATCGGCGTACCAGTGCGTCTGCCGCGAGGGTTACACCGGCGACGGATACGTTTGCAATCCAGAGATAAGTTGCAGAACCAACCACTACCTGTGCGACCAACACGCATCATGTTTGAAGACCAGCGACGGATATGAGTGCGAATGTAATACCGGGTACAATGGAAACGGTAGTCACTGCGAGCTGAACCCGAGGCTGGCCGGCAATTTCTTAGTGGCGAGCGACGGTGCCTCCGTTTACCGGGTGCCCTTCAAAGTGACTCCTCGGGAGTTTGCAACGCCCTTGAACAGCGGAATCTACCAAATAGCTGTAGGAATTGACGTGGACTGTCATTCTGGAAGGATTTACTGGGGTGATGTGAGCGGCAACGCGATCAAACGAGCTGCGTACGACGGATCAGGGTCTGAACAGTTTTTAACAATCGGTATGTATTGTGATTAGCCTCCAAAACATAATATTATTTATTTCGTACAGTTTTTAGCCCAAATGACTTTGGTTAGTGACGAATTTATATATAAGCTACAGCATATTAATGTCTTTGCGCCATAATAATTATTATAATTATTATAAATTATTAATTGGTCTGTGTTAGTAGAATTTTATCAAGCATAAAAATTAGAAATTATTTTCAGATGTCCAAGCACCGGAAGGCATATCTGTTGATTGGGCAGCAAGGAACATATTTTGGACCGACGCAAAGAAATTAACGATAGAAGTAGCCAACATAGACACTAAAGTTCGGAAGGTCTTATTCAGAGGAGACGGTATCTACAATCCTAGAGGAATTGTGGTGCACCCATCAAGAGGGTAAGACAATCTCTCTTCAAGTTGTACATAATCTACCCACATCATTGAAATAAGGCTGAAAGTATTTTCAGCCTTATTTCAATATAAATGATAGTATTATCATTTTAATTGCTATTATAATTTTCAGGACCTTATCGTTTTTTTTTTAATTAAGCCTAAAATCCCATAAATGTACCTAATTGCTGATATCACTTTTCAGTAAAATCTTCTGGTCCGATTGGAATCGCTCCGGGCCGAAGATCGAATGGGCCAACATGGACGGCTCCCAAAGGGGTGTGTTCTTGGATCAAGCGGATGTGAAGCTGCCAAACTCCTTGGCTATTGACTGGGCGAGGGATAGGCTGTGCTACGCTGATGCTGGGCTGTTCAGCGTGAGGTGTGTCGGTATAGACACCCTGGAGCGAGAGGTGGTCGCCAGCAACTGTTCATATCCTTTCGGATTGGCGATCAACGGCGAACAGTTCTACTGGTCGGATTGGAAGAAGTAAGTATTACTTGAGTAACATAAACTGTAACTAGTTTTATTTACTACTTCAAAAATCACCAAGATTCTAGATCCTAATAAATTTTAAATGGCCGTCAGAGTGTTAGAAATTCGTCCTATCTTTACACGCACACGACAATATGTCTCATTCACATAACTCGTGGAAATGCGATACCAATATTTACGAGCGCAGGCAAGAGATAAGTAGATTTAATGACCGAATTCCTCTCTATCATAATATTATGAATGGACATTAGAAGTAAACTTACAAAAAAACCTTCGTTTACATTCTTAGCCCTCAAAATCAGCTTGTTACAATCCTCCTATATTTTATTTCAGACTGAAGATCGAATACATAGACAATTTGACCCAGCTTAAGGGCCAAGTGCCAATCGCGACAGCATCAAGAAGGCTTTACGGAGTAGCCGTGGCGCCCGACCAGTGTCCGGGCTTCACCAACATTTGCGAAAATAGAAACGGCTACTGCCAAATGAACGAGATCTGCCTCCCCGACGGTCAGGGCAGTAGAACTTGTGTGCCAGGGGACCCTTAAAAGCTTCTATAGCACAGTGTTACAAGGATCTTTTGGCACTTGGGTCACTACTCACTGATAGATTGTGGATCCTTTCGCATAATTTTCAGATGGAGGCGTTAGATGTTACTTTGACAAGTGCCAAAACATTCTTGCGACACTGTAATTATGTTAAGTTTACAGTCTAATAGTACGTCATACATACACGTAAAAATTATAATTACGCTGCAAACGTGAATAACTATAATATTATGGTATGAAAGGCAGTGGTACCATAATTTCAAACCAATGCAGTGTAAGAAAAACTATTTTGATTCTTTCTCTTTAACGATCAATATTACTGAGGAAAAGTACTTAACTGAATGATATCTTTGGATCAGGGAAAAGTTTGGTTCGGATGCGACTATTTCTCATCGCTATAGCCAATAAACATGCAATGAATTTCCGAATCCAAATCAAACACGATTTATAAAATATATTTTACGAAGATTAATAAGAATATAATATTATGTTATGTATTTCCCCTTTCCCTTACATCCCCTTTAAATATTTTATGTAGTTACAAAAACACTTAATACTCATAATTAGTAAGTTTTTATTAATAATAATGTTACATTCATACCAAAGCTAGGTTTAATTTGATAATTACTACAATAAGGTCACATGGATTAATATTTCTTACAAATAAATTGTTAATTTAAAGACTTTCATAATTTTGTAAATAATCTAATGTGACTTCATAACTAATTTCAATTATGTATTTATGATTTTGTAAATAACCTAATAAATTTATTTAAGTATAAGCTTTTTCTTTATCCATCTCAAAGTAGTCGAGATTCGGCTATGATCCCCAACTAAGGCCACATACGCCAGTCTCAATAAATCATGTTATCTTTCTCGTTCTTCACAGACATGAAAGAGAAAGCATAACATTTTATTATTCGATTAGCAATAACCCAGATTGGCGCAAGCAGACCTAAACTTCAACAGAACATATTATTAAACTTCAGTTGATGTTGAACTATAAAATCAAACATTTAAATGACTAATTTTATAATTATTACATTTAATATAAAATTAAACGTATTTAAATAGATGTCGCCGCAATTTTATAATATATTTTTAAATATCTTTACAATAAATAAAAATTGCGATGTTCTTTACTTTAGCTTCATTAAAGGCATTTTTAACTTATAATTGCATTTAAGGAATTGTATCATAAAGTTATTTTTACCCTTCTTACCTAAAAGGAAAATTTAAATTCTACTCAATTAAAAAATAAAGAATATTATAGGTACTTTTGGAAAACGATTAGCCCCACACATCTTCGGTACGGCCAAATTTGAACACTAATGAACCAGCAAATATGAATGCATTTTGCATGAACAGACTCACTCCAGGCCATGATGGTTTTGAACTTCCTGAAAATTTAAAATAAACTTGTTAATAATCTCACAACTCTCATAATATTTGTTTAAAAATGTATTCTATGAATAAATAGAATAAATGGAAAATTAATTAGCTCTCAACATAATAAGACAATAATGATAATGAGCTACTAGGATAATTTTGAGTATGTCCTCATACATAAATTTAGTTCATAATATTATGGTACATGAAGACACAAGACAAGACATCAAGTTTATAACACTGATCTTTTAACGATAAAATATTTTACTTTATCACAGTAATTCTAGATACCTTTTTAACAATTTTATTTGAAATGAGTGTCTTCTATATAACCAGATGAATGAGAACTGTATTAAAGTATGTATAGCTTTTCAGTTATTATCTTTTATATTACCTGCATTAACATAATTAGCGAACAGAATCCAACAGGCAGCAATGAGTGAGGCAAAGCCTAACACAAAACCTAGGAAAAGCCAGAGCCGAGCGCCTCGAGGCCCCATGCAGCCGCCCGTGTAAGTTTCTCCACGTACCTGGAAATGATATTACGAACATTTATAGACTACTATGTACATGACGCCCACAAATTCATTGCATCAAAATTCGTTTATTGCGCAGGAACCATACATTTTCTGGATAAAAATGTTGTTTTGATTGGACAAAATAGTATTCTATGTCCTTTCCTAGTACTCAATGTATCTCCACACTTTTCATCAAAAACTTGTCAGTGGTTTGGGAGTGAAGATGTAACAGGCAGACAGACAAACATTTGCATTTATATTATTAGTATGGATATGGACATTTTATGCAGTGGGTTTAAAGTGGATTCTAAGCGAGAAATATACCAAAATGAATGTAGGTAATGGTAGTAATTGGTAGGTGATTGATTACTTACTGTAAAGTTTAAAAATGACAAAGGAATCTTAAAGATTGCATAAAAAACTAACTTGTGAAACCAAATGAGATTTCTGCATTTAAAATTCTTACAATAATTTATGAATTAGTAGAAATATTGTATCATAAGCTCACAAGCACATAAAATTTAGGTATTATCAATGTGTTTTGCAACAAAAATACAACTTTGATTCACAGTGGATCCTATGAAAAAGCAAATTATCATTTTCGTTATAAATGTCAAGTGAGTTGGAGTTCCAAACCTATTTATTATCAAGTAAATTTTACTACTTAAACAATGATATACAAATGTTTAGTTTATTATAAAACATGTATCAGTTGTCCTACCTGAGCATTAGATACAGAATTCACCATAATTAAAGACAGGGTCGCCATGACACCACATACATGGGCTGCATTTGGTAAGTCTGATGGATATATGGAGGCAGCATCAATTATAAACCACCAGCCACTGAAAAACTGCAACAGAAGTAAACACTTAAAAACTATACAACAATAATGGATAAAAAGAACTTTGTAGCTTTTAATATGTCCAAATGTTGCAAATTTGAAACAAAGAAAACAACACAATTAGAAAGTAGCCTGTTTGGCCTATTCATTTGGGCTCAATATACTAATAACTTGGTAATATACAATTAATTTCATATCTTATGCTAATTACGTATGGGTAAGTAAATAAGTGGTTAATTATTTAATAATAATAATAATATTATTATTATTATTAAATAATATTATTATTACTATTATTAATAACTTGGTAATATACAATTAATTTCATATCTTATGCTAATTACGTATGGGTAAGTAAATAAGTGGTTAATTATTTACTATTTCCTAATCGTGAATCATCAAAAATACAAACATTCTATGATACATACCAAAAGTCCAGCAAATATCGATGCTAGGATGTTGCGTTTTTCTCCACTTTCAAACCAAACACAGCTTGGCATGGTTAAATTATCAAAACAGCTCATGTTTAATTATGTTTTGTTATTTGTGATCTCAAATTTGTATGTAACAATTATTATTTATTATTAATCGAAGTTCGAATTTATAAAACAAGTTAGCACAGGCGCTTTGACAGCGCAATGTTTGACGTGTATTTGACAGATTATTTTTGACAGTGACGTGACCGTCACCTTTTTTTTCTTATTTTCTTATTATGGCACTTCGGCTATAAAACCATGGCCAGTGTCAAGTAATGGCGGGAAAACAATATTCCAAATATAATTTTCAGCATTGTTTTTCTATTTTGTCAGGACTCAGGTCCAAAGTCTAGTCAAAGTCTAAGTAAATCGGAATTGTAGTTCCGGAGATATACGTGAACAAACATAAAAACATACATACATACATACATACATACATACATACATACACTTTTGAAATTTGGCACATTTGTTCAGAAGCTGTTATAGATTAACATATACAAAAACTGAGCAGTTCTGGAAATATTACATACATATGCGTCGGATTGATAACCTCCTTTTTTTGAAGTCGGTTAAAAAATGGCTAGATTTTCCGCTGTGTTCAAACCTATTATATAACACGTTCAAAGCAATGACTCTGTGGTTCAAATATCCAGAAAACAAGGCAGATCTGAGAACAGAGGCAGATCTTTTGACATTCGAAATGTCAAAAGATTATGAAAATTGAAGATGAGAGGGCACAATGTGGACATAGCTATCAGTATTGGTTATAGCGCGCATAATATTATATGCGGCCGCGACTTAAGTGTTGGTGTTAGAGAAGAAACCAGAGGACAACGAATCATTGAGTTTCTGTTCAGAATTTTGAATTCAAGCTGTAGTTGTCTTTCGCGCTCTGTGTGGGGAGTGGGGACTCCCCAGAGACTCCCCACTGGGGAGGCTTGAGGTCAGGGAGACAGCAATAGATTTTACAATTATTATACTTGTTTTTCATTTTTCTAGACCTTGGTGTATTCTCTCAATTTGCTAACGGTACGGAATGTGTACTTCGTCTTGCATGTGTACTTGCGCTTGGCCGATTTTTAAAAAACTTCTTAGTTGGTATCTTGAAAGCAACAGCATACCTATTGTGCGTCAAGAAAGTGAAGAAATTAAAAAGTGGCAACATCGTAGTGTCATCCCTTTCAAATCAATCGAAGAAAAAAGAGATGACACTACGATGTTGCCACTTTTTAATTTCTTCACTTTCTTGACGCACTATACATAAAATAATTTGAAGAAAAAAATGCCTTACGGCTTTCAGACACTTTAGTTTGTACTTAGTTTGAAGTTTGAACTTGAACATCTTCGACCAACAGAACTCGACGTGGCCAAAATGTGTAGATCGGTAAAATGTGCAAACCACTGGTATTTAAAAAATATTATATACCTACTTATGAAACAAAATACTTATGATAGTAATTTTTATATCAAGTTATTTTTATGAATAATACCTTTAATTAATAACAATAACGAAAACCGAATGCATGTTCCAAAACAATAGGCAAAGTTGGCGAAAAAATTCTATAATCTACTAAAGCAATCATTAAGGTTTTCCAATTATCGTTGTTATCTTTTGAAATAATTTACGAAGGTACGAATAATGCGCAGCCACTAGCGAACGCCGAAGAATCTGACATCCGAATTATTTTTCTTAAAACAAAACCTCCCTTCTCATTACTCAGCTACGACCTCCCTTCAAAAGCAATTTATCGTCCAACTTTTTACGGTCATTTGTTTTTCAAGTAGAGTAAAGTTTAAATAGACAGCAATACGTCAATGTATGTTTGTTTATTCCATTTAACTACGGAACAGCCGTACGCACTACGCAGAGGAATTGGAAAAATACCACGGTCTATCTTCCGGGTCTCCAGTAAGTACTGACTCAGACGCTATTAGTAAAATTTTGCCGTTTATTTTTTTTTGTAAGCATTTGTCTTCTATGTTTGACTTAAGTCAAATCGCATACATTTTGCAGCGTTAGCGTTAGCGTTTACGATAATCGCTTGCCGCTTGTCTAATGTCTACTAGGGCTGAGAAGCCTATGTACGTGGCAATAATGGCCTAACGTAAGTGGCTCATATTAAGTACTCAAAATTGACTTCTAAACATTATAAAGGTCTGTATTCTGCATCGCAATTCGCAAGTAATTGTATCTAGTTTTGGGGCACGCGGCGTCTCCGCGCCACATCCGGTTGGTGCTGAATGATTCGCAGTTTCCTGTTCTCCCCGACTTTCGCTACCGACCCCTTATCTGCTACTTGTTCTTTACCAGACCATTAACCGAGTATATTAGTTTAGTAGTAAATAAATCAAAACTTTCGACTTCGAAATAGTTATGTGGCAGCGCATAGCGATTTTTTTTTGGTTTATAAACTAAAAAACTTTAGAAAATCATCGCAACGTTATATCGTAGCTACAGATAAGATAATTATAATCCTCAAACACTATTATTGTGTGCACTAATTTCCAAGTTGGAAGTAAAGCCTGGCTAATGTACCAGAAAAATGAGGAATAATCCTTATGTACCTAATTATTATGATTCTAGGGCAGCCAGATTTGTAATATGTCGCGGCCTAGGAGATAGGCGTCTTAGGAGAAGGCAGATTTCATACATTTGGATTTGGGAGGTGGAAATAAAGTGGCCTACAATCATATCCAATACAATCTAAATCCGGTACTGTCCTATGGAATCGAACGTTTTAAGAACCAAGAAAGTATAACATTCACAAATGAATAGTTGGACTGAATCGAAACCGAACCGTATGCAAGAGTTGTACCTTTAAACCTTAGAGTCTGTAGTCTAAGGCAGTAAAATGACCATTGAAATGCATTGTCCGTTCGATTAATCCATGCCGATTTCCCCCGAGGAAACTGCACCTCTGAGCTGTGGATCATGATTGTCATTCCCCGCGGTGCCAGACTAGTTTTGCTACGTGACTCGAGTGCTGCATTACTAATTGATCATTCTTAATGAAATGCTATATTATGTGGAAACATAACGAGAATTTCAGATTGAATAGCATACCTAGATAATATCTACACTACTATTATAAAGAGGAAAGATTTGATTTTTTGTTTGTTTGTTTGTTTGTTTGTTTGAGTCGAATAGGCTCCGAAACTACTGGACCGATTTGAAAAATTCTTTTGCTATTGGAATCTTACATTATTTCTGCTGAACATAGGCTACATTTTATTTTGGAAAAAAGTAGGGTTCCGTAAGATATTTGAGTTTTTCGGACGCAAGGTGTAAAAAATCAGCTAGAAAAGTTACTTATTTTGCGTACGCTGCCTAAACTATAAAAGATAGAACCATAAAATGTTCTAAGTAATTGTAGATCTTATAAATATCTACAAAAAAGTCCGCGACACACTATACCTATCTATGTCGAGTGAGGCACAATAACCATTTATTTATTTAAAAATCCTGAATTTTTTTTGGACTACATATAAACGGATATATTTTACTCACGCTATTAATCCTTATCAAAATAAATTATTTAATCACTAAGTACAGTTTATGTAGATAATATTTGGTCTTTGAATGATTAAAATTGGACGTTTGGTTTTGAAATTATGGTGAAATTAAAATATTACGATAGTGGGCGTCACCAAAGCGCGTGCGGGCGGAAGACAATATTCTGTTGTAGAAATGAAAATTCTGTACATAAAAGATATTATGAAATGACACCCGAAATTACACCTTTGTCACTACATCGCTATAGAAGCCAAAAATGTGGTTAGTTTTTTGTCTGTCTGTCTGTCTGTCATTCTTTCTGTCTGTCTGTATGTTTGTTCCAGCATCACACGAAAAATACTGATCCGATTTGAATGTGGTTTTCGCAGATATATTTATCTTCTTCCAACAACTTTTTTCTTTAGTGGACTTACTTCATATTAGGTATTAACTGTGTTTTTCAACTTAAGATCTGGTGTATGACCTTCCCTCCCACACCCTCTTAGGGGACAAAATAGGGGGTAAAACATGTATCAACTGATGATGTAGAAAATATACTTTAAATGGCAAAACAACGTTTGCCGGGACAGCTAGTTATATATAATAATATGCTCCGAGTCTGACCTGCGCGGCCCGGCGCGTGCTAACTTACAAGCTAAGTTAGCTAGTTCTGAGTAACCGTAAAAATTTTGAACGAACTGTTACCAGATGTATTTCTAGATTAAAGTAGGCATAAGAGCGTATAATAATATTACAAGAAGAGACGAGACACTTCACATCAGCCGGCCTAGCATACGCCAACGAGATGTCTCACTCTCGAGATAATTAATAAACAGACGAACATATAACCTCCTCCTTTTTGGAAGTCGGTTATAAAACTACTCGTCTCATAATGTCAAAATCTCGACATTATCTCGACAAAACTCTATAAAATGTGTTATTTCGATGATAGATCTACGCGAGAAAAAATGTTTGACATGCTGGGGTCAATAGAGATGAAGATACAAACTATCAAACATCGAGAAACATGTAGTAGAGAGTAGTAGAGATATCCCTTTGGCGTATGCTAGGCCGGCAGGCAAAATAGACGACAAAAATGGCTGGTTTGTCGTCAATAAAAATTAAGTTTGGTTTTTTCATTGACATAATATAGTTTAGTCTTATGTCAGCGAAGTACCTATATAAAATTAAAACCGGCCAAGTGCGAGTTGGACTCGCCCATGAAGGGTTCCGCAGCAGCAATAAGGTTTATTTTTATAAAATGAAAAGGTTTTTGATTTATTTTTCAGTTGATTTAATGAAAGTTAAATTAAGGTTTACCATTTATAACGTATAAAAAAAAACTACTTGCTAGATCTCGTTCAAACCAATTTTCGTTGGTAGTTTTTTTTATTCACTAAATTAGATAATACACATTTACAACTTACTTCTAAATACATGTTAGTAAGTATCATAATGTAGACTTTGCCTTACTTTAGAAGTTAAAGGGGGGGTGTGGGGGGAGCACACATTTTACCACTTTGGAAAAGTCTCTCTCGCAAACTATTCAGGTTAGAAGAAAATGATATTGGAAACCTATCCGTAGATATCCCACACGCATAGGTTAGATGAAAAAGATTTTTTTTGTTTCAATTGTAGGTACCTATGTGGACCTCTAAATTTTTTAATAATTTTTCCATTTTTGTATCAAAATCTTAATGCGGTTTACAAGAGTACAATATCTACTTACCAAGTTTCAATAGTATAGCTTATATAGCTTATATATATAGTATATACTTTCGGATAAAAGTCGGACAGAGAGACAGACATGACGAATCTATAAGGGTTCCGTTTTTTGCCATTTGGCTACGGAACCCTAAAAACCGAATGAAAGCCAGCGTTCACACCGTCTCCCAGTGTCTCAGCTATCGTCATTACCAGGGACGTATAGCGAGGTAGGAGGTAGTAAAACGTTTACGACCCGTCATTAAGTCGAGGGACATTTAAGTGCTGAATCAAATATCACTCAAGCATATCACCGTAAGACTCGGTTTTGTTGAAGTACCTCCGTAAGTTATTTGATTTTCTTCTTAGAGGGAGATCTCGGATACCGTCGATTGTCCCATATTTTATAAACTGGCACAAAATGAGTACGAATATTTATTAATCGCAGGAACGAACGGATTATAGGGAATATCTTTCTTTGCTGGCAACGCCACTGAACTGCCGAATTACTGTGCGGAAATCGTCTGCTGTTTAAAATCTTACGTTTTTCCAGGAACTTTTTTTTATGAAATAAGGGGGCAAACAAGCAAACGGGTCACCTGATGGAAAGCAACTTCCGTCGCCCATGGACACTCGCAAGTCGCAGCATCAGAAGAGCTGCAGGTGCGTTGCCGGCCTTTTAAGAGGGAATAGGGTAGGGGAGGGTAGGGAAGGGAAAAGGGTACACTGAAAAAAAAATATGTTTGCTTCAACCAAGATCTTGTTTATTCCTATAATGAATCATGAACCCATATGAGCCTTCCAAGATCATAGTTGCTGTGACTAAGAGAACTTTATTAAACTGTCTTAGTTCCATCTATCAAGAACTATACTGGCCTTATAAAGGCTGCTTAGTTAGTTTAACTATATATCTTGTTTAGTACAAGCATGACACTTTATTATATTAGTTAAATTGATTTGTAGATCCAAATAATCCTACAGTTCCATCAACTAAGACTCTTTTTCAACCTGATTATTAAACTTCTTCAGATCAGTTAACATTTTGCTTCATTAAACCAAGTCACTTAGTTCCAATCAACTAAGGTAATAGTTAGCCTAACAATGATAGTTATTCATTTCAAGTAAAATCTTGTGTAGTGTGATTATTATCCGTTGTCAAATTAAAAATAAGTTTTGATTAATTTAATTAAAGTCTTAGTTAATTTGACCAACTTGTCAATAGTTGTATCTACTAAGCATGGTTGTTGTTGTAGTCATGACAGGTAATGGATTTAAATAAGACCCCTTTTCTAGTATTTTGCCAAATAAAGGATAGTTCTAGTAGTTAACACAGGCACGCAACGTGCCTGTGTTAACTACTAGAACTAGCCTCCACTTAACAAAATACTAGAAAAAGAATCTTACTTTAATTCAATACCTTTTCTTCCTGAAAAGGTTTGTGTAATAATACAAATTTAGGTATTTTTTATTAATGTAAATATTTATTTATAATAATGTAATATGGCACAGAGATAGAATGTATTTTTCTGGTTCTGGTTCTGGCTCTGGCTCTGGGTCTTTTGATTCATCTTGTTCATAGTTTGAGTTATCCTGAAAACAATAAGGTTTTATTATATTAACAAAAAAAGTGAAGGTAAAGGTACTCTTGGTCCAGTCAGGGGAATCAATTCTTTCAAGTACTCGTTGGTTAGGGCTGACAAAGCCTCGAGTGTTTTGCGCTGTTCTAAAAGATTGGTATTTTTTAGTACCTACAATCAAGTTAATAGATAAAACATGCATACCTACATGCCTAATTATAATTTTATGGATTTTGGATTTTGAAATGTAAGTAGGCAGGTACTTACCTATGTCTTAATATGTAATAAATAATAATCTATATAATATGATGGAATGGAGTGCTGTGCGATATTGGTTGAAAATATGGTAAATAACTGTTAGATCGTAGATATAGGAGGACATACCTGTAAATATCTTAATAATTCCGGAAGCTCCCATGTTTTAAAATGATCAGTGACGTCGTCCATTAGGGTAAGGTACTGATAATATCTTCTTTGCCGCCACTCGAAGTCCCTTGCATATTTGCTCGTTATGCACTTGATCTTCTTGGGGATCCACTGTTGTTAATTGAAACACTATCAAGTGTAAAAGAAATCACAGAAACCATTAAAAATCACTAGCGTAGCGTGGTGTTCAGTCGCACTTCAGAGAAATGGCGTCGTCGGTCGAATGGCGTGCGTGGACGCTTCTCTAGGAGGGTAAGGCGCGGCGCGGCGGGGGACATGCGAATCAAGTGCTTAGTAGAATCTACTAAGAAGTTTGTCGGAATATTCAAGATATTTTTATAATTTAACGCATTAGTTGATTGCAGTAATTATTTAAGTTTATTGCTTCAACGATAATAATTTGTTGATGCTAATATGGGTAAATTGTAGATTTTACTTTTATCTTGTTTCATTCTACTTCACAGCTTCTGTGATGTAACATATCTAGTGGATACTCCAACTAAATGCCTAGTTAATATTAAAAACATAAACTGTTAATATAATACACGGTCTTTATAGACCCAAATACAAGATTATAGTTAATTTGACTAGGTTGCTGTATAATCTCAAAGAAGTATTAGTCATTTTAATAAAAACATATCTTCAATTTAACAAATGTCCTCTTTGATGTTATAATTAAATTTAGCTTGTTGTTAAAACTAAGTCCAGTTGTTCGCTGTAACAATCACCTTATTTTTTGTGAACAATAGTAAGGTTATTCCAATTAATTTGGTGCCAACTAAGAAAAAATACTACTTAGTTGGAGAGTATTTTTTTCAGTGTAGGGGATGGGGTCTTCGGTAAACTCACTCACTCTAGTTTTCTGTGAAAAAGAACTCTTAAAACTTAAAGAAAAAGTTATTGGAAGGTATGAAGGATGTATGAGATGTAGAAGAGGCAATAGTAATTATTATAGACACACTTTTGCATTTGTCAAATGTCATTTTAGTACCTAAGTATATCTAGAATATGGATATTCAAGATACATTCATTATTTATAATTGTTGTATTTATATAAAGCTGTAATTTGTAAACGCAAAATATACTGCATAAAGCTGCAGAGTTTTCCGACTACAAGTTCAGGGCGGTGCAAGTGTTTTGTAATATTTATGGTCCTAACAAACAAGTCTATTTAATTATAAATTCAACTTATTTTGCTCAGTACTTTCCCTCGACTTTACAAGAAAGCAATCTCGCAAATTGTGTACCTAATACCTATACAGTGTGTAACAAAAATAAGTGTTAAATGATAATACTTTAGGGTGTGTACGTGTTTCTTGTAGAGAGTTCACTGTGAAAGTAGCAACGCGTAAAGACGATTTTTTTTCACTTTTGTATGGGCAAGGGCCCGAGCGTCACGAGATTCCCCATACAAAAGTGAAAAAAAAATCGTATTTCAGCGCTGCTACTTTCACAGTGAACTCTCTACAAGGAACACGTGCACACCCTAAAGTATTATCACTTATTTTTGTTACGCACTGTATAATATGGCCGGCAGATATATGATATTTATAAAAGTAAACTAGTTAAATTAATTAATATTACAAATACTCATTGCAATAACAACATTTCCACAATTAACCTAATCTCAGCCGAAACTTCCATACAATAAGCTATCCTTTTGTACTTTTGAGTAGTACAAGGAAATCAGGGATCTTGAGAGTTAAACACTCCACGTCAACCGCAAAGCGCTCCTTGAGTATAATTGTGTCAGATCTCAGGCAACAACTAGCACAATTACAAACTCAACACACCTCAACGTCTGGTAATTGTTTCATAGTCACTATCATCAGCACCGACGCACTATGGAAAATGGTAGAACTAGAGCATATCATAAATGGTTTTTAAAAATATCACAATTTGAATGAAATATTTATTGCATTCGATACTCTAATAACCAAATAATCCTAATCAGACATTTTTTTGTACTAAAACTGCATAAATATTTTTTTTTCATAGGTTGAAATAAGTTAAAGTAGCGGATGGCTCATTCAAATGTTTGCGTACACATCATTCAAATGAATATTGTGAAAAAAGTATTTAGCACATGCATACGGTTTTGTACATTTTTAAAAAGGATATTTCATGTTCTTATTAATGAGCTATTAACTTTTTTTAATATGCTTTTTATTTTTGAGTAAGTACTTAAAAATTGACATACCCTATTTTTCACTTTTCTTTTTTTTCGTCGAAGGTTTTCATATTTACCGATGTCTCCCGACGCGCAACTTTATGTGTTATTTGATAGCCTAACTATTCATAAATGAAAAATTAAAAAAATCAGCTGCGGAAGTTTGCGACCCTGGAAGTTATGGGAAAAAATGTGAAAGAGGTCGGAATAGAAAATTCGGTATCTTTTGCGGTTACTGCTGACATAGCTTACAAAAACTATATTAACCACAATATTTTGATAGCAATAACTCATCATCTATTTTGCACTCGTCGTGCGTGAGTAAATATGCATAACATTGATATTAGTACGTATTTCATATCTAAAAAACCGGTATATAAGGGGAAGCAAATATCTTCAAATTGCACACTTCTTGCTACAAATGAACGCCTTCATTATATATTTAAAATATATTATTTATTATTTATTTATATTTATCATATATTTAAAACGTTTTTAGTATAGTATTAGTTTAACTTTTAACGAGCATATATTATGTATATTTTTATGTAATCATATTCGTGCACGTCCTATCTGCTGTTTTAATCCTATCTCTCTCCGTAGGGCTGCTGGAAGAGATTTCTTTTTAGAAATAAGCAGATCCTTTGTGTCGTCTTTCTGTGTAAACTGTTATATTGTTATGTTCTCCTGTGCACAATAAATTATAAATAAATAAAAAATAAATAAAAAAAAACGCTTCTATATACTTCATATCCATACATTTCAAGTTTAAGAAAACGTTATGTGAGAAATGTGAAGGATCTTGATGAAGAGGCACTAAGTCTTTTGAAGGTAGTACCTGAAGGTGATCCTACATTTACACCGGAAGTAATTTTAGTTAGGAATATCGAGGATAATAACAATTAGATATTATAACATTATAAGTAACTAAAACCTAGTTATACAGTGTGTAACAAAAATAAGTGATAAATGATAATACTTTAGAGTGTGTACGTGTTCCTTGTATAGAGTTCACTGTGAAAGTAGCAGCGCTGAAAGACGATTTTTTTTTCACTTTTGTATGGGCAAGAGCCCGAGCGTCACGAGTTTCCCCATACAAAAGTGAAAAAAAAATTTGGTCTTTCAGCACTGCTACTTTTACAGTGAACTCTCTACAAGGAACACGTACAGACCCTAAAGTATTATCACTTATTTTTGTTACACCCTGTATAAAACCAATAATGTTATAAGATTTGTCTAATTTGAGATAAATTAGTTTGGTGTGAGGCATAGATAGGTACTATACGATTTTATAATTTTATGTATTTTATTATGCTTGTGTGATAACTGATAAGTAATTGTTTAAGTTTTCTTAATTTTACTCGTATTAGTACTTATTTATAAAAAATAAACATATAACTACCTACTCGTATTACTTTTTTTCTCTTTTCTTTTTTTTAACCTAAAATAAATATGTATACCTTGAAAAAAAATTCAAAAATTTATTATTTTTAAAATCTTTGTATATCACTGTATACATGTGCCAAATCTCAATACAATACGAAGAAAAACCTTGAAGTTACAGTTTTTGATCCGATACGGACCCAAATTTTCCACTGTGCGACGGCACCGGATTAAAATAGAGCGTTATAATAGGCCCCGGCCTAAGGGTAGCGTCCATAGAGGACCTACAGATTTCATACATGCGGTGGTGGAAGAAAAATTGTCCTAGGGCCTGAGTCAAGACGAATTCGTAATCGCTTCGTTATACAATCGCCGATCAAAATGTATGGAATGTATGGAATTGACATAAGACGAGTCGAACGTCAACGTCATAATAACGAACGCTTATGTCAATTCCATACATTTTGATCGGCGATTCTATAACGAAGCGATTACGAATTCGTCTTGACTCAGGCCCCTACTCTCATAAAAGAAAAAATTCAACACTGACATGACGGACAGCAGCTCCCGAGACGAAGCGGGAGGGAGTGTTGACGTTAAGACTTAAGAATGCTTCCCGCGCTGCGATGACCATTGCATTGGCGAAGACGCAGCACCCGTACGTGTGGTCGGCTATGCGTCAAACAGCAGCGCTGCGTCGACGCAACGTTGACGCAACGCGCCGTGTGGACTGGCTCTAAGGCTCGATTTATGTGCGTCCGCCCGAACGCGCGGTTTTGCGGCTACACTGCGAGATCACAAGAACCTCTGTAGCTCAATTGGTTGAGTATGGCAGCTCAAGCCGGGGGTCGCGGGTTCGAATCCCGCCGACGGAACAAAAAGTTTTCAATGTTCCCGTGTCTGGATGTGTAAAACTCAAAGGTGACTGACTGACATGGTGATCTATCAACGCACAGCCTAAACCACTGGACGGATCGGGCTGAAATTTGGCATGCAGCTAGATGTTATGAAGTAGGCATCCGCTAAGAAATGATTTTGATAAATTCCCACCCCCAGGGGTTCAAATAGGGGATGAAAGTTTGTATATAATAATACTTCTTAACGCGAGCGAAGCCGCGGGCAAAAGCTCGTACTTAATAAAATTTTTAAATATAATATGTATAGTATAAAAGTATTAATGATTAATATATTTCCGTTGTCTGGTACCTGTAACACAAGTCCTTCAGGTACTTAGCACGGGGCCAGACTGACGTGGTGTGAAGCGTCCATAGATATTAGATATTAATATTATATTAATTGTATTTATGTAAAAGACAGCGCGACCATGCCGCTATTTAAATAAATCGTTACAATATACATTCTCTTGTGATCTCGCGGTGCACCGTGTAGCGGCCAAACCGCGCGTTTACGCCGCCGTTTATAAATCTAGCCTAAATATAGCCGTAGGTCTCTCTCTTGTGCGACTAAATCTCACTAGTTTGTTTTCGGACTAGTAACACCTCTCTAGTCTATAGGTCTCAAGTACATCATACGAACCTGCAGAGCGTCGTACATTTTCGTATGTGCTTGGGAAACCATACAGGTTAAAAATATCTTGTGCCAAATATAATATATAGACCGTATAATTTTTATGATGGTTTATATTTGCTCTGAAAATACTATTTTCATAAAATCATTCACAACAGATGAGCAGACCAACATTTTTTAAAATTGTTTTAGGTCCAGAACGATAATATGGCAAAAAATGGGTCGCTGGTTAAATAAAATATTAGTTAATATTAAGTAAGAGTCGATCTCAATATAAATTCCAATTATCCAGTGAAAACGATGAAAACAGAATCTGATTAAATTCATACAAAGGCCGCAGTCGACTAGTAAAATACACGCGACGATCTCTATTTGAAGGACGACAATGAATAAGTAGAAGGATGCAGAAAGACATATTTATTTCAGTTTAATACATAGGAGGCGTAAGAATTACGTTCTACGTATTTTATTTTCATGAAGAAATGCTGTCACATCCCCGCTAAAAGTGTGGTCTACCCACTAAACCCCCACGGTACTCTGGCTCTCCTCTTAGGTAGAGTTGCGGGAACTATGAAGTATGAACACCACAATTCTGCCAGAGATCGATTGAGTCTAGTGTCGCACAGATCCATCATAATATTTCTTGAAAGTTAAATAATTACTATGATATAATTATGATTTATGACATCTTATATGATTTTGAAAATAATAAAAAAAGATGAAAAAATATAACATACTGAAGCGTCTTCTAATGTAAACTATCGTTTTAAATAAATAGGCAGTACATACCGCAATCTGACATGACAGTTGACACATCTGCATCATAAACATTCTTTGAGCAAACCTCAGCCGCACCTCTCAATGTGAAGGTATTTTCCAATTACTCTCGAATCCTTCCATTTTCCCCTCGTTGGGAATTTTATTACACCTGTCCTTGTCTTATGATATTAAATTTTGAGCGTGCGAGGGGGACAAAGAAACTCGAAGGTTTTAAGCGATCTCACGGGTTAATTTCCATTCGCCCGAGGCCACGTCTCGTCTCCTTTCGTATGCAAATTGAAAAGGTATATCAACTATCTGATATTACTAATTATAATATAATAAACATACCGAATATAATATTTTAGCATCGAATTTGTTTCGAAAGTCTGCTATGTGGTAACTACTGCCATATCGATACTCTATAACAGCTTACATCCTATGAAACACAGTCACAATAATTAATGGATGGTGAAATTAAAGACACAGAGATTATGATGATTACGACATCTCTTAAGAAAAAAATAATTTAACTTAGAATATTGTTTAAGCGTCCATAGATATTATTATTGTCCGCTTTTTAGCAACTCTGCCGCAGAAGAACTGTACATTGTATTATGTGATAAACCTAACCTCCTTTTTCCAGTCTTATATCAATTCCTACAGGGTACCGTAGCGAGTTTAACATCTGTTAAGCAGTAAAGGTTTGAAGAGGTAAAAGACATACACACATTCGCATTAATAATGTTGCTATGGATTATGAATACTCCAAAGTATTATATAAGGCTACTTTACAACTTTATATTTACGGTATTCGTAACTTTTATGGGGCTATATAGTGCCCTCTTTCGGATACATTTAGGTAGCAGCTAAGCACCCCAAGTGGTCATAAGCGTGGAATGAAACATCGTGACGTCAGAGGTACTCCCGACATTAATTAATACAGGCATAAGTCCCATCCCTTAGGGGTCTTTGGAGGCCGGCGCGATCCCTAGTAATAATTATAAATAGACCCTAGGGGCTTTGCGTACCTTTCTATTGAATTTTCTGGATCTTCCTAAGACCGCTAATAAATTTTTCTAATTAAGTTATTTGTGGGAATCAGAGGTCCTAAAAACTTGATACTTGATGACAACAATGGGGAGGTTTTATGTACTTAATACTTTAAAAGCAGTAAATAATGAAAAATTTAACTGTAGTTCCATGCCAATATTCCGGGAATATTACTTTTTTGATTCTCAAAGAAAATTATATTATAATGTTGTAAATTGATAAACAACGATATTTATGTCAACAAAACAAGAAAGGTAAACGAGCACGTCGATAAAAAGATTCTTTTCATTCAAAGCCAACTGGCACGACAAGATTTTTCTTTCGTTAAAACTCTGAAAATTCACTTCGTTATCTTAACACGAATAAAAAGTTTATGGAGTAAAAAGTCTAGCCATTATGAAAGTTTATCTTGATCTGGGTGTCTGGGTAAGTCCTTGGCTTAAATTAACTTTTTAAAACATTAGTAAGTATTTAACGTTTAATTTGAATCAAACTAAAAGCAATGATTATTTTCAATCCTTACAACCTTGGAACAGAATATAATATATTCTGTTCCAAGGTTGTAAGATCTACAACGAACCAGTATGCTGTAAAAAAATCATTTGCAAAATTGTTGGGCAGTTATTAGTATAAGTTTATAATCCACTAGATATTTCTTAATTTTTTTACTACACAACCACACGTTATTTTTCTGGATGAAACTAACTATCACATTACTTTTGAACTAAATTTACATTAAAATAATTTCAGTTGCCGGTAAAGGTAACAGAAAATGTGACAATTTCGCATTCATTATGTTAGCATTATTATTATTTCATACGCGGAGGGAAAAACTATGTGGCCTATATTTTATCACGGTCAAAATTGGTCACATCAAGCTAATGCGTTCTGTAATGATCGCCGCCATATGGCCAATTCGAGCCTTATCAAAATGCAAGTGTTTGTCCGCAGTTGACCTAACGCCACGAACTTATTAAATCACATTTATCGCGTCCAATTCATAAATGTAGAGCGATTTTAACATCGCTCCGGTTTTACTCGACTGTACCTAAGGGAAATGGTCAAAATTAATATTATATATAAGTATTACTAGATGGCGTCTGGAACTCCGCTGCGCTAAAATTCGTTTATTTTTCTAAGATGAAAAGCATATGTAATTTCCCAGGACTCAATGTTGTATCTCTATACCAAATTTCAGAAATATCGGTTGAGCGGTTTGGGCGTGAAGCGGTAACCAATAAATTTTCGCATTTATCATAAGTTTAAAAATTTCTTTTGGAAGACTTTGGAATGGATGGATCTTTATTTCTAGATTTGAAAGCTATCGGTAGATGTCTATTGCGTAAATGTGCACATATTGTGCATAGTTGTGTATTGTGTAAGCTTAATAGGACTCTGTTGACTAAGATAAAGTACATGTGAAACAAAGTGGTCTGCAATGTTTAACACCACCAATTATTATTATCAGGGCGAGCGAAGTGAGTCGTAGTATTATCTACAAAAATTTTTTGGTACACTTTACGGAAAAACTATTGCGCCTATTGATTTGTGTGATATTATAGTCATTTTTATTTATTATTTATACATTATGTAGATGTGTTATCATCAGTTAGTCAAGGTTTTTTATATGTAGATGTCAGATGTGATATCATCAGTCAGTCAAGGTGTGACGACGCGAGCCCTCACAAAGCTCGGCTTTTAGCTAGTTTAATTATACATCAAGCCCCAAGCGGTCTCATGCGACCGCGATAACAATAGATAAGTTGTTTTCTCACGATCGACGGGAGATGATTCCACTTTCGGAAAAACGGATCAAAACAAAATCAAAACGCTCTCTCTCCCAACTTGGACGCAGGCCATAAACATACAGGGCGATATATAATAAGGGCCAATGCGTAGGTCATTAAGTTGGTCACCCGAGCGACGTTACTGCGGTATCAAACTGTTTTATTGCGGTCGACGCATGATTTAATGAAATCTTTCATATTGAAGATAAGGACAACTCGTAAATTGCCCCCGGCAATATTACTCGGAGCGCTCCGAATGCTCACATTATTCTTTTTAATTCTATTCGGCATTGTAATTGTTGTTTATAAATAAAAAGGTATGAGACAAAAGTGTGGTTAAAATTACGCAATTCCGGCACTTTGTGACTGTTTTGACATTTGAAGTATGACACTGGACACAGGACACGGATGTGGTTGGCGTACCTTTTTCTTGCATGATTATTGACATAGACTTATAATATACTGACGTATGAGTAATTTTCATTTTTTTATTTTGATGACGTATGATGTTAGCTGGAACTGCAAAACATTACCTGAAAGCTACGAATCATAAAAACTAATGAAACGTAACTAGCCTAACTCCCATAATTCGACCGTTTTGAATTTGGTTCTTTTCGCACACTAAAATATTATGACAAGCTACGAAATACTAAAACTCAATTTAGGCGTCTCCCAGACAGACGCAGGCAGCGGTGGCGGTGGCGGTCAGTTGGATGACTTGAAAGTTCTAGGAACGACACAGACACACGCGGTGGCGGTCGCAGTACAAACAACTGACCGCCGCCGCGACCGCCACCGCTGCCCGCGTCTGTCTGGGAGACGCCTTACGAAATAAAGCCGTTGAGAATAACTATCACTTCTATAAATATACAAAATTATACCGAATACATGCATAAAGTATGCATGTATTCGGGTCTAATTTGTAGCCTTTTGGTGCATTTTTTTTGACGGAGTTAAGCGTCTCCCAGACAGACGCGGCCTGCGGTGGCGGTGGTGGTGGTGGTCAGTTGGATGACTAAATGACTTGAGAGCTCTAGGAACGACACAGACACACGCGGCCACGCGGCCACGCGGCCAAGTCATCTAACTGACCGCCACTTGCACCGCCACCGCCACCACGTCTGTCTGGGAGACGCTTTAGGCGTCTCCCAGACAGACGCGGCCTGCGGTGGCGGTCGCGGTGGCGGTTAGTTGGATGACTTGAGAGTTCTAGGAACGACACAGACATACGCGGCCATGCGGCCAAGTCATCTAACTGACCGCCACCGCTACCGCCACCGCAGGCCACGTCTGTCTGGGAGACGCCTTACTCTTCATTTTTTTTTATTATTCGTAGCATGAAAGATTACACAATATCTATACATTTCATAACCTCTGTAAATCTATGGAGCTTTAATCTTTGAATTTTTGATCCGATAAAAAACAGGATGCTCCAGATTTGTCTATGAATATATTTGCAGTCAAAATGTCGCTCGCACACCCTTTATTGAGGGGTACTGAATCTGCATACAATCGTTTCTATAAATCCCCCCTTTCCCCTCTCCCTTTGTGGCCCTTGCAAGTTCCGATTTGATTTTAAGATCTTCTGGCCATTGCACAACGTTTCTACAATTTACTGTCGGGCAAGGTGAAACCAATTTAGAGAGTGATCCTGCGCTATCCTTGCTATAACGTGTTCCTGTCGATTAGATAACTTGACTTTATCTGATGGCTTCGGAAATTCTAAAATCTATAATTCTCAAAATTTTGTGTACATTGAAATTCAAAAAGTTTTTATTAAGATCGGACAATCGGACTTGACAATCGGACAAATTAAAATATTCTTTATAATTAGTATTAATAGATTTATCAAAAAACCTTAGAATTGTTTGCTAAACAGCTTTCTAAAGTCACTGCTAAGTAGGTTTGCTGTATATAATATGGATTATAGCAAGTTTACAATTTTTTTTTTCAAAACAAGATATTCAGACAGAAAAACTGCCAAAAACTGCCTGAACGTCTGCATAAAGTCTGTCGTTGATTTTAAGAAACATTATAACATATTTTAAGCAGTAAAGAGACTCATATAATTTCAATTTGCAAAAATCCAACAAGATAGAGCCGTGAAAGTTTCGTAGAGAGGACATATTTAAAAAAAAATTCAAATTCGTCTAAATATAGATGCGACGTCGCTATTGATTTTGCCGGTTATTCCTGGATATCTGCGGCTTAGCTCGTCTGTCCTGACTACTATTATTATAGACTTTGGAACAATAATTATTACTATGCATTTCCCATATTGCATGGCAGACAATATGTACATGACTATTGTTTGTATACAGGATGTAACAAAAATAAATACTTTAGGGTATGTACGTGTTCCTTGTAGAGAGTTCACTCTGAAAGTAGCAGCGCTGAAAGACCAAAATTTTTTTTTCACTTTTGTATGGGGAAACTCGTGCGTGACGCTTGAGCCCTTGCCCATACGAAAGTGAAAAAAAATTCGTATTTTAGCACTGCTACTTTCACAGTGAACTCTCTACAAGGAACACATTCACACCCTAAAGTATTATCACTTATTTTTGTTGTACATTGTATTTATGGGAAATGAGTTATAATAATACATAATAATATTAAGTATAATGAAAATAAGGATAATGCCCGAGGAGGGTTGACTTCTGAGTAGGTATGCATATTTTTTGGCTAACTACTAGTCTAATTTAGTTAGGCTCGAATTATATTATGGGTCTGTGCAAACCAGCAGTTTCATCGCTACACCACCCCGCTATTGAAATAAATCGTTACATACTTGTCATTTCGTGGTACTATAGTGTCCAAACCGCTCTGTCCCGCGAACTTAAATAAATCGAGCCAGACAAGCTGTTATCTGTATCATAGAGTCCATCGTGATTGTTAGTTCATAGTTGTTACGTTTTACACATATTATACCAAAACGCACAGACTTGAAGATGCGTCTATTGTTCGTCCGTCTGTCCTGGCCGGACTGTCCGGAGTGTCCGGATTGTGTCCGGATATCGATTGTGTTAATAATTCACTCGGCAGAACTCCGCCGGTCAATTAGTCGCAGCACTGTGACGTGTTACTGTTTACTCTGTCTACGCTTAGAACTTCTGAAGCACAAACTAAAAACTACTTTCCTAGGTATATTTTATGGCAGCAACGAATATATACATATATATTATGGCAGCAACGAATATACACAATAGGCATGATGACAGTAAGTAAATTTCATTGAAATAATTTGTATGTCTAAGGTATCTAAATGCTTGATTATAAAACACTGGTTCCTTTTTTATTTTACATCAAGATTCATATTTTATTGATAAAATAAAATCACTAAATATGACAATCCGCCATGAAATATTGAACGCCAATCAGAGCACGTGACGTCACGTTAGAGCACTTTTGACATTGACGTTTGAGTTATTTCTCTTTTACCACAGACATTTTTTTTTAAATCGTCCCGGTCGGGACAGGCAAAGGGATTACCACAGACAATTATTACTGTCGAATGATTCCTATACAGCTGTCACTTGTCAGCTATACTCTAGAGTGACGTCACAAGTGACGCCATGACACCTTGAAGTGTTTTGGTGCAAATTTTAAATTTATGATCTAAAAACTAATTTTTATATACTAAACCATAATTTTTAGCAGAAATATTATGTTTGTTGTAATCAATATATATTTCCGAGTACTATAGAACAGTTTCTCAAAATTTGTCATCATGCCTATTATTATGGCAATGGAATCAAAAGAAAACAAAATTCACGTTTTAATTTTTCTATAAGACGTAATAGTACTAGAGGTATATACTCGTACCTTAAACATTATGTAACATTCTACGGAGTTGTCCGTTTTCATTCATTTAGGTAAAAGGTAGTTATAATCCGCATACTCTACGTATTGAAAACTTTTAGCGATGGTTATCATGGTTCCCGCGACTCTACCACTGATCTCCTCGCTTTCGAGTGGAGATTTTTGTGAGTAGGTTAGGGAAAGCTCACATACCTACGGCGGGGATCACTAAATTTTCCCAAGTAAAAAAAAAAACCCAAAACTGTTTAAAAATAATTATTGTAAGTGCCAATTACAGCATCATTCGATCACGAAATATTTTACGTTTTATCGCGTTATCTGCGAGTTCAAACGGTTTCTAAACGAATGTAACTTTTTCAATGGCCGGGTCGGACTGGCCGCTAACAAATCTAATTTGCGCCTCCACCGTCACGTCTCGCGTTTGAATTCGGAATCGGAATTATATCGTTCGGAATTATTCTACCTATGGGAGTGAACCTTATATGGATGGCATAAGAGTGATGTTAGGGATAAAATAAGTGTGAACAGTGTGTACACTTCACGCGTTGGTTTTTATCACGTCTCTCTCGATGACTTTTCAATCATATTCCATGTGGATTGTGGACTAATGGTTAGGTGTAGAGGACTTGGTGATGATGATCATCTTGGTCTTGGATAACTTTGCGTTATCTACCTCTGGAGTCTGGACTACCACAACTCACAAGTATACCAAAAGAAAAAAAATATTTTTTTGGCATACGAGAGTGTAATTTTATTTAGTCTTGAAGTATTCCTAGAAGTTCAGGGAAGGCTTATACTTTACAATAGGAGGGAAATGATACGGGTCATCGAGTTTTATAATGATTTGGTACATAAATAGCTCGGTTTCTTGTATTACTTTACAATTTGTAACAAAACTAAGTGAAATACTTTAGGGTGTGTACGTGTTCTTCGTAGAGAGTTCACTGTGAAAGTAGCAGCGCTGAAATACCAATTTTTTTCACTTTTGTTTGGGCAAGCGCCGCAGTGTCACGAGTTTACCCATACAAAAGTGAAAAAAAAATTGTCTTTCAGCCCTGCTACTTTCACAGTCCATTCTCTACGTGGAACACGTACTGAATGTACTAATGATCCATGCGTCGGATGGGCATGTAAAAAGTCGGTCCTGCGCCTGATCTCTCGCCAGTCGTGTCGGTCTGCCGTTCCACTGGGTTATGACTTAAGAGGCTAAAGGAATAGAGAGTTCTCTAGTGTACTGCGCACACACTTGGGCACTATAAAATTACTCCTGCGTACGTGGCCTGGTTTTCATGAAACCGGCCACTGTATTAATACTGATGATATCGCAAGTTATTTATCAGCAGAAGTTAGCGCACTCGCCGGTGAACATTTTTATGTCAATATTCCTGATATAAATTCTCAAAGTTTAATAATAAAAACTAATAACTATTGAGGAGCGTTTACATTAGTGTCGATATTAAAACCAACAATTATCAGTAAGTGTGATCCAAATAAGTTTATCGCCTAATATAACATTTGAATAAAAAAAATCTTATTTATCTACTAATATCAATTGATTGAAATTTTAATTATTATTTTTAACAAAAAATTAAAACCGACTTCCAGGGTAAAAACAATAATAATTTATAATGAACAAAAAAGTGTTAAATAATTCTTACTCTTTAAAGTGCCTTATGCATAATTCTCCTAAACCTCAACTATTTCTGTACACAATCTACATTATTTTGAAGACGGTACCAGCTATAAGAATGCTGAGTTGTATGACAAAATATTTTTAATATTTAAGACTGGTACCGACTTCAAAATAATGTAGATTGTGTACAGAAATAGTTGAGGTTTAGGAGAATTATGCATAAGGCACTTTAAAGAGTAAGAATTATTTAACACTTTTTTGTTCATTATAAATTATTATTGTTTTTACCCTGGAAGTCGGTTTTAATTTTTTGTTAAAAATAATAATTTCACTCTTTTAAGTGATTTATAAGCTGGTTTTCTGCACAGACTAATATGTGTTATGCTTAGTTACTTTGGATCCAGGATACACTTTCATGATATTATGAGAACTCATTGTCTGATATCACTACTTCAGAATTGCTTACTTAACTCCAAGCATATACCACTGTATACCTAATGTATATGCTTGGCGTTAATCAAGCAATAATAAAATTAATGTTTATACGCCTGTCTTTAAAGGCTCTAAAGTTCTGTTCAGTGACTTTCTTTCTATCATTACACTCATGAAAACAACTCAACATTACTAGATGACGCCCGCAACTTCGTTGCGCCAAAATTCGTTTATCGCGCGGAAACTTTAAATTTTTCCGGGATAAAAATATCCTATCCTATGTCCTTTCTAGGGACTCAAAGTATCTCCATGCCAAATTTCAGCAAAATCGGTTCAGCTGTTCGAGCGTGAAAAGGTAACAAACAGACAGACTGATAGACAGACACACTTTCGCATTTATAATATTTGTATGGATGCTCAAATATAACTAAAATCGTCCTTATAAATTTTAAGAATAACTTTCCTCATAGATCTTATGATCAAATTGCTAACTCGGTAACCTAAACACCAAGGTCGAGTCATTTACATTGAAATAACATTATAATTTTTTAAATCGTTCGTCAAATTCGGGCTTTGTTCTTAAAGACGATTAAAAGTAACAATAATAGGGTTATAATTAGATAACTCATGGTGTGGTGACTGGTCCCCCCGAAGGTTGCTCGCCTTGTCGTGGCGGTGGGGCTCAGTAACCGCGGCTTGGACAACCGCGGTGAAGCGAAGAGGCTACCAGGGCCGGCCGGTGTCGCCGCCTGGCCCGAGGAGGGCGCTCCCAGCGGACTGGAGGAGTCCGCTGCGGATGCGCACCGAGGTGGGGCCGCAGAGGAAGAGGCAAGTAGGTATTACGGTGCGCCGCTTGCCCTATCCTCTGCGGCCGAGGACGGATCGCGGGGGGGGAGAGGCATTGTGGTAGGTTGCCGCTTTCCCTACCCCCCCTGCGAGCTGGCCGTTCCGTTTGAACGGCATTGGTGGGGCCGCAGAGGAAGAGGCAAGTAGGTATTGCGGTGCGCCGCTTGCCCTATCCTCTGCGGCCGAGGTGTGGTCGGTGGCAGAGCCACAGACCTGATCTGCCACATGGCCTCCAAGTAGCAGACTCGGGGGGCGTCTGCTACAGCCCTGGTGGGGGCCGAGGAGGAGGGCGCACGTGTCGTGCGCCCATCGTGGAGTCTTCGGACCGCTGGCGGGGTCGCGGATGTGTGTATCGTTCCCGTGGCCCCGTCAAAAGGCGGCGTGGCGGAAGATGGGGGGGGGGGTTTTAGTGGGTATACCGTGGTCTCATCAGCTACGGGAGTCCCACATCACCGCTCGGGTCGCCCCCTGCGCCTGGGTGGTATGCGTAATGCATTTCCCCCTCCGGAATAAAAAAAAAAAAAATGGTGTGGTGACTGGTAGTAGTGATAATGATGATGAATGTAACTTGCATAGTAGCATATGCTTTCAGTTCTTAAACCAACTCCGAAACCCCCAAACTTGTATATATAAGGAATCCGGAGTTCTCTTAGCACCTTCGGAACCATGGTATAACTAATTTTAAAATCTTGCTTTTTGGTAGCACATGCTTAGGATACTTCTCATAAAATCGAAATCATTATATTATGTTTCCATATAAATTTGGAGGAGTTCCCTCGATTACTCACGGATGTATGGTGGAATGGTGGTGATGATGATGATAAATTTAATTTGCACAGTAGTATATGCTTTCAGTTCTTAAGACAACGCCGAAACCCCCAAACATGTATCTATTAGGAGTAAGGAGTTCTGTTCACCACCTTCGAACCATGGTATATCCTGGTGCAAAATCTTACTTTTTGGTAACATATGCCTGGAATACTTCATATGAAACCAAAAAAAACATATGTTTCCATTTGAATTTTGAGGAGTTCCCTCAATTACTCATGGATCCCATCATCAGATCACCATTTTTGACAAAATGGGACCAAATTGGAGTGGAACCTAATATAACAAAAGAAAAATTTTGAAAATCGGTTCATAAACGGCGGAGTAATCGTTGAACATACATAAAAAAAATATATCCACAGACGAACGTATAACCTCCTCGTTTTTGGAAGTCGGTTAAAAATTAATATAAATTACCATAGTAGGCAAACATATGTAGCCCTCTTACTATCAGTGATGAAATGAAATGAAATGAAATGAAATGAAATGAAATGAAATCTTTGAAATGAAATCTTTTTATTCAAAATAGGTATCATGATACACTTTTTGAACGTCAGAAGTCTACGTTGCCTACCACCGGTTCGGGAACTAACCCTGCGAGAAGAACCGGCGTAAGAAACTCGCAGGGGGCCCACTTTTTTACCAAAAAAAGTGAGAAAAAAATTAATCTTTTAAAATAAAATTTACAATGTCGTACTTAATTTAAAATTATACAATGTCAACATAATTGTAAGTCATTCACTAATGTAGAAGTAGCCTTGTAAGAAGCCATCCTACTCCCAAGATGTGCCATCGTTTATGAAATCATTGACCTTATAATAGGCTTTGGCACACAAACGTTCTTTGACTACTTTTTTAAATTTATTAATGGAAAGATTTTGAACGTTTTCAGGGATTTTATTGTAAAGGCGTATACATTGACCCTTAAAAGACTTACTGACCTTACTAAGTCTGATCACCGGCAAATCTAGCTTGTGCTTGTTTCTGGTATTCCTACAGTGAATATCTCTTTTAGCTTTAAATTGACTTATATTTTTTCTAACATATATTACATTATCCAAAATGTATTGAGAAGCAACAGTTAGGATGCCAATTTCTTTAAATTTATCTCTCAGAGATTCAAAAGGAGACATTTTATAAATAGAGCGTATGGCTCGTTTCTGCAGCACAAATATTGTATTAATGTCGGCAGCGTTTCCCCATAAAAGGATTCCATATGACATTCGACTATGAAAATAACTAAAATATACTAATCGTGCCGTGTCTTCATCAGAAATTTCTCTAATTTTTCTGACTGCATATGCTGTGAAAATACTCTTTGGATACAGACACAAATAACGATATCTCAAATGTGAAAATCCGTTTAGCGGTTCTGGAGATACAATATACAGGTAATAAAGAATATTACAAACATACAAGATACGCGCTAAACACATAACCCTCCTGGCAGTCGGGTAAAAAGTTGTCCAAAGCCCGGTTAAAGTTATTTTCACATCTGAAATATCACAAAACCTCATTGCCAACACCTATTATATATTCTGTGCCACTAGTACATTCATGATGATGATTTTATCGAAACCAGTTGTCTAATCTTTCTTTATTTATAAATTATTATAAATCACATACCGTACTAAAGTACATAAAACCCGGGTATTACTAGCTACGAGCTACGGGCTACGGCACATAATGTAAGTGAGAACGCTCCCTAAGCATGGGAACCTCATTTTATCAACCATAAACTTCTCGGTCGGTTTCATTAAATAGTTTAAATGAAGGAAACAAGTTCGTTGATGTCTCTCAGGTGGTTTTATGGCGGAACTACATCGTCAGTGAAAAGTTACCTTTAGATATTGGGAAACTTTAATAAGCCCGATATTGATTCACGCATTCTGTAAGTATAATATTAATAAACAAAGTTGTGCTAAAAGTACTGTCATAAACATAGTTGTGTACTTAGGTACTGGTACGGTAGAGGTAGTTTTTAACCGACTTCCAAAAAGAAGGAGGTTATAATATTATGTTCAGCTGTGGACATTTTTAGAGAAATGTTAATAAGGTTGCAACTCCATATTTACCATAAAATAAAAATAATCGTTATGAATTTATTTAAAATAATGTTTTAGACTCTGTACCTACAAAAATAAATACAATTTTTGCACCATCCTGCGTTGAGGTTGGTGCAATCGGTTCAGCGGTTTGGGCCTAAAGAGGTAACAGACAGACACACTTTCGCATTTATAATATTAGTATAAAGATACTTGGCCCGAAATAAATATTATGTATGTAAATAACTTTGCAAATTCCGCATAAGTGATTCTATTGTAGTGTCAAAATGAAAATGAAATATTTTACAGAATACCAGAAGATTCTAGACAGCTGTTCGCTGTTCGTTCTGAGTTCTGACCGGCGGAGCTGACTTCTCGCACCCTACTCAAACTAAGGTTTATCTATATCAGCGGTTTTCACGTGGAAACTCTTTTTTTTTCAAACAACAGCGGCGTAGAGTCGACAGTTTTTCGATGGACTGCATGTTTTTTTTTTAATGAAATTACTCTACATACGGTTATTACAGTTTGGTTATTGAAATAATTTAATTATTTAATCCAGTGCTTCCCAAACTTATTTTTACTGGGACGCCCTTGGGACTTTGCCATTTCTTTACGACGCCCCTCAACCCAGCCCCTAAATACTTTCCAACTTTAGAACCAGCCTACATAGGTTTGACGACCTCTGTGGCTCAGTGGATAGCACGTTGGTAGCTTAAGCCAACAAAAAGTTTTCAAAATTCCTGGGTCATGGATGTGTATTAAATATATTTATCATATATTGATAGCAGAGAGGTAACAGGTAGACATACATACTTTCGCATTTATAATATTAGTATGGATGTGGCAGAACAGTATGTAATTTGTATAGGGAATTCTCAAGTTTTGAACACCAACACAGGAAATCTAGACCGTACCTAGATTTTATTATTTTGGTACCAATGTACAGTGTGCCTATATAATATACATCATCAAGAAATGTCCAAAAACAGCTTTAATAGCTTACATTTATAAAGTTATTGCGTTTATAAATAATTCACACAAGTTCCTTCAAAGTGATGTGACAATAATATTCTGAGATAGATACGTGAATAACTAACTCAACTTTATGAAAATTTAAGTATGGCTGACGGTTGACGCGGGTCGATAGGAGACAAGTTTGGGATTTAAATAATAAAATATTCACCAGCCAACTCCACCATGCAAATGTTATATACTTTTACTGACTCATACTGAGTATTGTTTGTTTAAATTAAACAATTTAATTAATTAATTTAAATACTCAGTATCTAGTAAATGTCCGTATGTTACAAAATGTTAGTTATCGTGTTCTTCCACTCACGTTTTCAATTCACACGCTCAATTAGAACAGTAATTGGACGCTGTTAGGCATTTGTGTATCGTCCCACAAAAAATTCGTACTGAGTTATGAATGCAGTCATGTTCTTTAGTTTAGAATTTATAGATCATTTAGAATAAGACTTCATTAATAACTAGTACACTAGCGCTTAACAGGGTAATGTTTGAAAAAGAGATGTAGAATAATTGCTTATTTATTTTTAAATCGTTTTTCCTTTCGGATCAGCGTTAAAATATACAATAGAAAGTTGTCGGAGACACCTAATCTGAAGCCCTTTTCTGAATCAAATACCCTTAAATACGGCATTCCCTTTGCGAAAGCTTTTAAAGGGATTTGCTTTAGAGGAGCAGATAAAATTTTACAAACCTTTCACCGCAGTCGACTGCATAGCATTTAGAATTAAAGATAGGACCTTTCACTAAAGAGGAGCGCATAGAATTTAGAATTAAAGAGATCCCTTTGCCGCAGGGAGGTTCATAGAATATTTGAACAGCGATATGCCCCTTCAAAGGTTTTGCGATAAGGATGTCATCAATGTAAATTATTTATGTCGCGATTTTTTCATTTTGGAGAGTATAATATTATGATATGTAACTCCTTTTATATCAATTTTGAACTCAATATAAATAATATTACTCAGTGCAGTGCAATCACCTCAAATTTCACTAGAAAAAATGGCATAAATTATGGTTAAAGAGCGATTAATTGTATAGTTTCAATTATTTGTCTCGATTTGGATCTATATGAATAATGAATTATTATAACGCTTATTTCAATACAATTTGTAGATTTATTTTTTTGCAATCAATTAACAAACGTCTCCGCACACAAACGGGAAACCGTCCAATATGTATAAAGAGGAATTTAAGACGCAGGGTGACTTTTATGTCTTTGCGGATTCGTTTTCTTCCCTCTGTTTTATTATGTAAATACAGTATCGAATGTTCCCTAGGCCGCAGATGCGACATTTTGTATTTTTCAGACCGGGACAATGTAAAAATTTAAATATATTTTATACGTGTCAGCCGAACACCTGATGTTATTGTTTCGCCAACGATGCTCCTGCTCTATCGAAAATTTTATTAGATTTTTTTTCTATCTGCTACGGCTTCAGTTCTCTTTGCTTTAAATCTGTACATATAAATAAAGTTGGAGTGTCTTTTTGTAATATTGAAAGAACCGTTTGTTACTACATGCATATGAATATATTATTATATACGCTACATACACCAAAAAAACATTTTTTACAATTTTTGTCTGTATGTCTGTCTGTCTGTTTGTTCCGGCTAATACCTGAAACGGTTCGAGCTATTTGGTAGATAGCTGATGTAGTAAGGAGTAACTTAGGCTACTTTTTAACCGACTTCCAAGAAGAAGGAGGATATATTTTACTTTGACGCGGGCGAAGTTTCGGACTACAGCTAGTTGAAAATAAAAAATTTATGGGACTACCTCTATTTACCATTGACGAAAGCTGGTTCCTATTCAGACAAAATATCTGTGTAATA
This sequence comes from Plebejus argus, assembly GCA_905404155.3. Classification (NCBI taxonomy): domain Eukaryota; kingdom Metazoa; phylum Arthropoda; class Insecta; order Lepidoptera; family Lycaenidae; genus Plebejus; species Plebejus argus. Next base: position 5,601,856 of record FR989929.1, on the reverse strand, counting down.
AGTAGCAATTTAGGATGACGCTCTTCAAAATTAAAGTTTTGAGTGAAGCTGCAGATAGAAATTGACCAATAGGAATCCACACTACACATCTACCACGATATGCACATAATTAGGTACTGTCGACAGAATTGGCGCTCGACAAGTCATGAAGCAGAAACCAATTTTTTTGTCGTTGAATTGCCCTTGTTTACATAATATTTACGTGTTAATATTTAATTAGGATTCCCCTCTGCAGTTGTTGCAGTCAGTGTTTAAATATTCTTAGTCGTCATAGTGTAAGCACTATTCCAACAACTTTATCCATACGAATATCGAGTAACACTCGGCATTCATGGCCTAAAAGTATCCCTTATCAGAACCCTAAAACCGCTTTGAAATTCGAACCGGGAGATTCTGTATCCGAATCGTCCTCAAGCGAGACCTAATCGTCCCAAATGTGTAGACAACAGACACAGATATTTCTATGACCGCATAATGCACTCAACCCGGACTGTAATGTGAGTCGAGACAGTTACTTTTAATGTTCGAAGTTGGACAAACTTAGAAGAACCTAGATGAAAATTAATGATGCACACATGCAAGGCAGGTACGTGACATAAGAAATGTTATCTACAGATATAAGAATATGGAAATAAACTGAACTTAAAAATAACTTCATTAACTTTTCTTTTTAACTAAAAAAATTAGCTGTTTGACATTAATTTAAATAATTCCAGACGTTTTATAAAGTCCCGTATTCGAATAATCCAGCAACATACGTTGCATAAGGCTGTACTTTGCAGCCAATCACCTAGCTCACTATCGACACTATCAATATATCGAATGGCGGACGTGTTCAAGACTGTTTTTTGTAGCTCCCGATATTACGTTTGTTTTGTGTAGGCCTAAGTACATACTTCAGTTTCTCGTTTTAGTTGAACATTGAATTGATTGAATACTTACATTGTACTTGTATGGACAATCCTTACTAATATTATAAATGCGATCTGTCCGTTACCTCTTCACGTTTAAGCCGTTGAACTGATTTTGATAAATTTTGGTACAGAGATAGTCCCGGAAATTGACATAGGATGGTAATTAAAATCCTATAATGTGCGTTTTGCAAACGAAGTTGCAGGCAACGTCTAGTGTGTGATAACTGATAAAAGAGCAGAGAAATCTTTGATGTTAATTTTTTTAAATAATATACTTAACTTTATAAATAGTAAACCTATTATAATTTTGAACAACGACATAATTATACTTTAAACCGATCCTAAAAACCCTAAATTGTAATTCGCTTAAGGCTTTTTTCAGCATAAATACGAAGTTATACCACTTACCTTAGGCACGGGGGGCCAACAGCCGTCGGCTAAGCTCATTTACTCAGGATCGTAATTGGCCCACTTAAGATAACCCTCTACATGTACGCCGAAGTGCTAACCCTTGTATTTTTATCATTTTGCCATTGGTTTCAAACATGTTTAATTGTATAATATTATCTAAATGTTGAAGCTTCGCGCAGAAATTCGCTAATTTCACGGGTGTCTTATTTATATGTTTTCGTGATAGTAAGCACTATTTTGTCCTTTCAAAAGACTCAATTAGTGATTTTATCTTAAAGTCCAATAATATGTTTTTTTATAACTTTCAAAATTGGTTCAGGGGTTTGAGCGTGAAGACGTGACAGATAATGTACCACACTCATACCACACTATCACATTTATAACACCGTAAAATTTTAGATTATTAGCTGGAAAAGTGTGATGAATAAAATCCAAGGTAAACTTTAAAGATGAAGAAAAAAATTTCGAGATCAACTTTTGAAACTTAGAACAAAATCATTGATAATTAATATACTTTAACTTATTTACCGAATTTTAAATCGTTTATATATCCAGTTTTTTCTTTTCATAGACAATAGGGACATTTTATAAAATAAACTCGAATCGGAAAATCGTTTCCGGCGAATCGATAGGCAAATCAGTGATAACGGGGGCTCTGAACTTTTACCGTCCATCCCGCCCTTATCCGCCTGCGATCTACAAATCCAATTTCCTAAAATAGGGATCAATCCGACAAATCATTTGACTGACTCCATTATACTCGAGTTTCGTTCGGGAACTAAGTTTTGACAACTATTTGATTGGTATTCACTTTTAGTTTAATAGTTTGATCGATATATTAAATTCCATTGCTTGATAAGCCAGGGGTTCCCAATCTTTTTCAGCCTGCGGCACCCTTACAAGTCTTAATATTTTGTTACGGCGCCCTACTTTACCAAAAATATACATACTCGTAATTAAACACCCCTTAATGATTATAGTTAGGCAAGTAAATAATAATAAAATTGTATTTAATCATCTGCCTGCTCTGTATAATTCATATTATTATTTTATAATATTTGTGGTTACGGAAAATGACGGAGGATCGACTCACGGCGCCCCTCTTGCCTTTCCACGGCGCACCAGCCACCAGGGCGCCGCGGCGCACATTTTGGGAACCCCTGTGATAAGCGATTTCATTTGCCGGTTCGATTTATAATGCTGAAACTATTTAGGTAGAGTTTTTTAATCGAATTAAAAAAAAGGAGGTTCTGTGTTCAGCCATAGCTATACTTCTTTAACCATCAAATAATCTTATCTATAACTATTACCTACTACTGCGTAAAGAAGACTATTACCTCAGTTTTGGATGTCTCAAACCGTGCACAACAGTAGGATTGCACTCCCACATAAAGAACTAAACCCCAAAGTATCCATCCATAAAAAATACTAGAAGATGCCGTTTTCCACTTGAGCGGTTTTAGGGGCCCATTAAAACAATAGGAGCGGTTTGTCTGCGGGTCACGTACGTGAGTAATTTTAAAGGAGATCGCTGGATTTGGCCTATAAGTGCAACGAAATAGATTTATTCGGCAACAGATGGGGACCGTCCTTATAAATGTATTAGGAGTCTTGTTTTGTTTCTTACCTTTTTTACTTTCGGTGACCTGAATTTTTATAGGCACTTTTGTTGTTGTATGCTTTTTACTTCAAGTTACCTGAGCTTACAGAAATACTTTATACTTAATATTATTATAGTGTGTAACAAAAATAAGTGATAATACATTAGGGTGTGTACGTGTTCCTTGTAGAGAGTTCACTGTGAAAGTAGCAGCGCTGAAAGACGAATTTTTTTCACTTTTGGTAGGGCAAGAGCGTCACGAGTTTCCCCATACAAAAGTGAAAAAATTTTTTGGTCTTTCAGCGCTGCTACTTTCACAGAGAACTCTCTACATGGAACATGTACACATCCTAAAGTAATTATCACTTATTTTTGTGACACCCTGTAGTATTTCTATTTAACTAAGGTTAGTATCTATAAAAGCCATTGTATTACTTTATTGATATGTTTTCTATAATATATAGCGACTGTACACTTTACGAATTTCCTAAAAAGCAGCAAAAACGTTTAACCTAAACTCTCAGAATAAAAAATAGGTCAGGAAGTTTATTTTTGCATTCCACATCAAGATTCAAATAAACGTTAAAATTAACTTAATTCAGTTTTTAACTTTCACCCTCCGCTAGAGTGTAATTAAAACAAACAAAAGTTAACTTTACTCTGCCCCTAGGATTTGGACTCGTTCCATTTTTATGGTCAAATATAATGAATATAAATTAAGAATTCAGGCGGTGCGATTCGTTATAATTCGAGATCTTGCATTTTAATTTGGTTATATTAAAAGTTTCAGCCCTGCGAATATTTTTTGCGAATTTAAGGATCCTTCTAATTAATTTTTTGTTTGATGTTCACTAAATTACCTCTGTAATTAAGTTGTGTTTTTATGAATGGACTATAATGTCTAAATCACAATATAATATTCATTCAGTAGATGGTAGTTGTTTTAGATAAAATGAGCCATGTGTTTTTGCCCCTGAATTCTTTGTTTGTAAATCCAAGACCATCAGAAAATTAAAAGAACTGTCTTATGAGCGCTAACCAAAAACTATTAGAGAGACACCGATTAAAAACTTTAAGCCCTGTCTAAAAAGATGGTTAGTAGAGAAATGCTTTTACTCATTAAAAGAATTTGGGTTACAGGCCTTTTAAATACATATTATATTGTAATGAAATTTGTTTATTAGTATCTAAATAAATTTTATAACTTTTGCAAAATATCATGAGATGTAAAGAAAAAAAAAATTAATAAAAGCAGTTACTGAATACTAACCGACAAAATAGGAAAACATAATATTATATTGTATATATAAATAATTGATATTCGTACCTATGTGATAAATAAACCTATTGATAATATAATATAATTAATATTGTACCACAAATAAATAAATAAAATAAATAAATAAAATATTATTACATAAATATACTATATAATTAATTATGATTAAACTGTTACTTTGAAAGTGCTTTGAAATTGATTTTAAATGTTGTAATGAAACTTACCGAAATAATAAAATTAAAGAATTGTATAATTGTCCAATTTATGAAAATATTATATTAAAATTATAAATATCTTAGAGTTATGTAATTATAATAATAATTTGCACACTATGTAAATAGTAGAATATGCGTATGTCCTAACAGAAAAAATTGTAACACCTTTTTTGTACCATATTCTGAGCAAATAAATGAATTATGAATTATGAATTATGAAATCAATAAATTAAATTTTCAAAGGAACTCCTAAATAAGAAATTACAAGGAAATCGTATCAAAGCTTTCTTTATCGAACGGCCAGTAAAAACTTTTTACATAAAATCTAAGATTCTCATTTTCAGAATTCTTAATAATATCTTCGCTAGCGATTTTAACACGAAAATTACTGAATGAATTTGAGTGGTGAAATAAAACAATACTTTTATTACACTAAGTACTTCCTGCAATGAAAAAACAGTGTTTAATAATTGTTTTTTGAAGTTCTGACTTTCTGAGTCCAACCGTGTAGCCAGCCAGTTTTGGCTATTGATGGTTAATAATCAGTAAATTACTTAACATGTTTTTAATATACCAATATAGGGTAATAGACAGTATTTATCTTTGATTGACATTGACTTTCTAATGTCCCGGCCGCATCTGCGTCTATCGTCCGAAGCTTCGTGCTACGAGACGACACAAGCTATTGGACGATACACGCAGATCGTCCAGTAGTATCGGTTTTAGCGCGAAGCACCACGCATATGCGGCCGCGGCATTAGTTTATTATTTCTCATGCCTTATCGCAAGTATTCGAAATTTTATTGCCTTCTTAACATTTTACAGCTCGTAATGCAATTAACAAGGAGTAATTATTGTGCTATCCATGTAATGGTGGCAGTTCACATGGCTATTTGTATTTGTGTATTTGATATGTATTCGGGAAACAATCACTATATTGTGTATACGGTATGTTTGACAAAGTATTGGCCTTATTTGCCTATGTGACAAGTATGACCAATACCAAATACACGTATCCGTACCTTTGTCGGTTTTCGACGCACATCAAAAGAGTCAAATAGGCAAGCAAACAAAATCAAGTAAAAGTTTGGTATTTGACGTCCATATGTGGAAGGTCGTATTTGCCTTTATTTGCTTTTTTGTGTATACGTCAATAATTTTGCCAAATGCAACAAATAACCAATAGCAAATACTGCCAAAATACTGCCAATAGCAAATAATAGCCATGTGAAGTGCCACCATAACATCAGTGGCATCGTTGTTTGCGCCAATTATTACAAAACTCTACTGACACATTCTGTCAGATATAAATCCACCTGCCAATCGCTATAAATCATAATTCGGAATCGTACCGCGACGCTTTCACAGAACGCAGTACAATTTCTGAGGGAAAATTGATGATTATTGATTGATGTCACGTTGGTCGTACAGTACTATCTGAATTTGCAAGTATATACGAAATGTTTAGTCGAAACTTAACTAAAGCATCCCTAGTAGTAGAAATAGTACTAACGGCCCCAAACAGAAATAACTAAATCATTACTTTAAAGTTTAATGTACTTAATGAAGAGTCAAACGGCAAATGTATGGAGTTTTTGTCAAAACCTTCAATAATTTATGTAAATTAATCATAAATTGCGACCATAAGTATCTATAAAATATTCCTATATTATATAAAGTTCATTAAATCTAACAAGGTGTCAACATAATATTATATTATAAGTATAAATTATAGAGTTCTTTCCACATTCGTCTCTTTATTGCATGGACCGAATAAAAAAGTTTCCTTACCGAGGCAGTTTAGGCGAGTAAGTAGGTAAGAAGCATTTGGCAACATTTTAGGATAAGTAGAGTTACGAACGCAGTGAGGGTTGTATTCTTCTGAATAGCATCTTCTTATGAAGTGGTGTAAAGCAAAAGCTTAGCGATTTCTTTCCGTGTACAAATAAAAAGAGTTATATTATTTTATCTTTGCATATTATAAATTTTATTTAGTTTGATGAACGAAGCTATAACAAAATGTATTGATTTAATTACGTACAATCTATACGTAATTAATTAACGTAAAAATTATGGATAGTTTTCGGCTAAAGCCTTATAAAGTTCTGCTAGCCGGAACAACATAACTGCACAGTGCACAATTCAGTATTTTTTTTAATTTCCAATTTTGACACTGAAAGTGAAGGTACATTGATTTGGCTTAGCACCTACGAATAATTAAAAATATTCGTAGCTTGGTACACAGTGACATTATTGAACTTCATGACGTCGTGATATTGTGGTTTATTGTACCAAACGTAAATCGCTGTAAGTCTGTGAAATAGGTCAACATAAGTAGGGAGGCACCAGATGTCGCTTCGGTGACAATAAATTTTATTGCCACGTATTCTACACTACAAAACCTTAAGCTCGGATTTGAAACAAACGCCAAACTATGTAGCGCTGAATACAATATAATACGCCGCAAAGTAATATTCTACTACTACTATAAATGTAAAAGTTTATAAAGATGTTTTTTAGTCTTGTACGTAAAAATTACTAAACGGATAGTTAACTGAATATGGTTTTCATATTTTTAAGTTTTTAAGGTTCATAAGAGTTTAATTAAAGAGTAATAGTTAACATATTAAAGAGTACATAGAATTTGAGCAAAATATCAAAAAATAAAAAATAAGTATTACAATTTTTCTAGGTCAAATCGTATTATTCTTTCAATCTTAATTTTTCAGTAAAAACATGTCCTGAGCACAAACGTTTCCCACGTGTTTCCCACAAAGATATTTTAATTATAGACACTGAGAATGACAACGTACAAAAGTGAAAAATATAGTTTTTCTAAAATTATGTTCTTGTCTACTAGTTAGTAGAGTTTACGAGTATTTTTTCTCCAATTATACTTCTTCAAAAGACGTAATACCGCTTGTAAGTATTACTTTTGAAGAGGCTCGCAAAAGTAATTGGAATTATATTACGTCCGTTTATTTCTCTGCCTTTAATAATTACGATTGTTTCTTTAAGACCCCATAAAACTAAGACTTTGGCATGGATTTGGCAATTTTATTTTCGCTTTGCAGACGACGGGGCGGGGCGGACCGGTCAATTACGCCGCGAACGATAGCACAAAGGGAATCCTATATCACCAACGCACACGGCGAGCAAAAAGACCGCGCCGCAGGTACCCGGCGCGCACTGGCGGCGCATGTCCGCGGCTGCCCGCCGTGGATCACACAAACCAGTTTATATGCAGTAAAGCAGTGCAGACTCCGTGTGCTTTATGTACGCGGCGTGGGCAGCCGCAGACATTGACGGGCGTACGCGGCGAAATTGACCGCCCCGCTCCGCCCCGTCGTCTGCAAAGCGCCTAAGTATTGCGTTTAAGGCTGGCCGCATAAGCACGTTTTTCGTATTCAATTTCCGAATTACTTTTCCGTATTCCGGAAATTCGAATGTATGGAATCAATTAAACGATTAACTGACGCATACGTTCGCTTTTTTCCGAACGGGAGTTCAGACGAATTCCGCATGGACGTTTCGAGTGCAAGCCAGCGCGTTTGCGCTAGTCTCACGGAATTCCAAATCAAAATTCCACATTAGGAAATCAAATACGGAAAACGTGTGTATGCGGCCAGCCTTATGGCGCATTTTCATTAGTCGTTAACTCGTACGGACATACACTATATACAGCATACGGGGAGTCCCTGCAGCCGAGATAACAACTAATAGCTAATGTCCACATTGTGCACTTTCATCTTCAATTTCCATCATCTTTTGATATTCAACTTTCATATTGGCGCATTCAATAATTGAACGCGTCAACGAACGCAACGCCAACATTGGCATTAAAGAACAAAGCGAAAGTTTTGGATACGGTCAAAGGGCGGATGTGTCGCGGGCATGCCTCACGTGCTCTGTTGACTGCGCTATGATGCATGCCCTTAATGAACAAAAAAGGCACAGTGTGGACATAGCTAAAGGTGCATTTTCATTGGTCGTGGCATGCGTTTCAGAAATCTCCCGCACCTCGCATGCGGTCCCTATCGACCAGTGAAATTGTGCCATTGTGGACATCATTAGTCGTTAACTCGTGCGGTATACAACTTACGGGGAGTCCCTGCAGCCGAGATAACAACTAATGGCGCATTTTCATTGGTCGTGGCATGCGTTAATTCAGAAATCTCCCGCACCCCGCATTCGGTCCCTATCGACCAGTGAAATTGCGCCATTATGGATATCCATAATATCGACACGGATTTAAAGCACAGTCGATACATTTTATTAAACAGCACTATCAGTTAGTCTAGAACTGGTGCATAAATTAGACTGAGGCGGGACATTTCGGGCTCATTAAACACGTCTAGGGCCCGAACGTTTCCACGATTGGGTTCCGCATTTATTTCAACCGACTAACAAAAGGAGGTTATATTATGTGTTCGATAGTTACTTGTAGGTATGTGATAAGATTGTTAATGGCGAACTGTTTTACAAAAAGTGTTTATTTAGCTTTAATTCATACATAATATTAAAAATGCGCCAATATAATATTTTATTCGTTATCACTTATCAGTCTGTTAGAAACCTTTCTCGCTAAGAACGTTGAACCGATTTTAATGAAATATAGCGCGTTCAAAGTCCCGGGGACAAAATAATTAATACATCTTTACTGGAAAATTAAATGGTTGATAACGCGATACACACATTTTGTCATTTAAAATAAATAAAAATACCTTAGGGTCTACACAGACGGACTGCAATCCAACCGCAAATTGCAGTTCAAGTGCAGTTTGAATGCAGTTGACATGACTGCACAGTCGTGTCAACTGCATTAGATATTAAATAAACTTAGGGCTAAGATATTAAATAAAAATATCAAATATTCGTCGCAAGATTATAGTTGAGTAGGTACATTAGATCTTCTTTTGAAACTAAAAAGCTCAAAAAAAATTACTCGTTGTTACACAATACAAGATGTATCATGTCTCACTCTGTGTATCACACTGAGCTCATCATTTTAATTTTACCCCTTATTGTCACCAATAAAAATCCTCGGAGATGATCTATAAAATTAAATCTGGGGTCCGCTATAAAATTTTGTAGTAAATCAGCTGGGATTTTATGTACTTGGGCGTATATGTACATGACTCTAAATATTGAAAGACACGAAACAAAATGGCAGCTATAATATTGCGTCATGAAATGAAATTGATTTCAACCTTTTTTAGTTTACTTTGTTATAAAGCCTTGAAAGGTTATCATATTTTGTTTCCTACTAGAAATATTTATTTATTTGTACCTACTTCTTTACAGAATACATAAGTTATTACAACATAATATTATAAAAAATCGGCCAAGTGCGAGTCGGAATCGCGCACGAAGGGTTCCGTACCATTATAGAGCAAAATTAGGCCATAAATTGTATTTTTTGTATGGGAGCCCCCCTTATTTTTATTTTATTTTAATATTATTATTAAATATTAAAGAACACATATATAACTAAGGATTTTGTGAAAAATTCAAGTACCTACCTGTTGCCATTTTTGATATAGAGTAAAAAAGGTCAAAAAAATCACGTTTGTTGTATGGGAACCCCCTTAAATACTCATTTTAATTTATTTTTAGTATTTGTTGTTATAGTGGCAACAGATATACATAATCTGTGAAAATATCAAATCGCTAGCTATTACCGTTCTTGAGTTACAGCCTGGAGACAGCAAAAAAGGTCAAAAAAATCACGTTTGTTGTATGGGAGCCCCCCTTAAATATTCATTTTATTTTATTTTTAGTATTTGTTGTTATAGCGGCAACAGATATACATAATCTGTGAAAATATCAAATCTCTAGCTATTACTGTTCTTGAGTTACAGCCTGGAGACAGACGGACAGACGGACAGACAACGAAGTCTTAGTAATAGGGTCCCGTTTTCACCCTTTGGGTACGGAACCCTAAAAATAAAACAATAGTCTGAAGTCTGAACTGTATGATAGTGTAGCGAACAAACTGCGCATCAAAACTGAGCAAAAAAATCTCAAATCGCGCTATCGATGCTTTTAAAATCGACAAGGCACCTCCTTCGCCACCTCGTTCGGTCGGAAAATGAAAGATCTCATCATCATCATTTTGTGTGGCTCCAATTTCGTTTTAAAATTAGTTTCTTTTTATTACTTGATATAAAATAATGCAGTTACTAGCACACTAAACCTCAGGTGTCAGTCGTCTAGTGGTCGTCTATATAAAAATTCATTGAGCTCTAACTTATATAGCGGAATTTGAGATAGATTGGTTGGTGTAAAATCTGTCAACGAACGGGACTTTTACGACGATCGTGGGACACTTTTATTATCAGGACAAAACCCTTAATAAAGTAAAAACCCTCAGAATTTTATGATATAATATTTTAATCTTTATCGCCGAGAAAAGTTTTCCTATTACTTTTCAGGGTATAAAGAATATCTTGATAGATCTGAAAAATCAAGACATCGAAAGAAATCACTGATGTTAAGGGCCCGGGTTACCCTCGAAATTTTCATACATTCTTAATACCAAAATCATTTTCTAATACGAAAATATTTAACATGTTTGAGTTATTTTTCAGCATAAGATAGTAATTACCTAGGGTCCTGAACAAATATTTTTTACAAAATATTTAAATACTAAAAAAAATTTTTTTGTGTTTAAATATTTTTTAGTAAATTTATTACTAAATATTTAAACACCAAAAAATAGACAAAAACACTAAAAAATATATAAATGAATAGTAAATTTACTACAAAATATTTAAATAATAAAAAATATTTTTTAAAGTTTAAATATTTTGTAGTATATTTACTATTTATTTATATATTTTTTAGTGTTTTTGTATATTTTTTGGTGTTTAAATATTTAGTAGTAAATTTACAAAAAAATATTTGAACACAAAAAATTTTTTTTAGTATTTAAATATTTTGTAAAAAATATTTGTTCAGGACCCTAGGTAATTACTATCTTAAGCTGAAAAATAACTCAAACATGTTAAATATTTTCGTATGAGAAAATGATATTGGTATTAAGAATGTATGAAAATTTCGAGGGTAACCCGGGCCCTTAAGTATGTTTATAATTTATGAGAAATAAATTTTCTCTTAAATTATAAACATACTTAAATTCACATAAATAATTCACTTAATTGTAGGGAATATTAAGTAGCTCTACGAAATACATAATAACAACTTCTTTTATTTTTTTACGGAAACACACATTTCCAATACAAAATCTATGTACATAATATGTTTTATAAAATATATTTTTAATCGTAATAAATGTAGATTTTAAATATCTATTTATATAATATCTATATAGAATTTGTACTGTATAATTTTTGTGTAACGATTTATTCAATCACTAAGTTGTACTATACTACTTCAAGCATCTTCATTCTGTTATTTACCAATACGGCCGTAGATCGAATCGACAGATCCGGAATAATAGCGCAATCAACGATAAAGTACTCGTAATCCATATAAATTACGAGATAGTAATAAAAATTGAGCTCCATCAGAGATGCATAGCCCCTACTACATGCTCACTTCTAAGTAATCACGAATCTAAGTTTAGAGAATCCGGAATCGAGTTGCGCTCGATAGCTTACTGGTAAGTGGTAAGCCTTTAAAATATTATTAAGATTATTTTTTTAAGAAAAACAAAAAATTGTATTTGAGATTGAGATTGCCCTGTAAAAAAATAATAATTATAGCTTTTCTTTTGTATTGTTTCAAAGGTAACCGTTAGGCCGTATTTAGTATTAATAATATGATCGTAATAACGAGGCTAGTTGACACATAGTTTCATGGCTATTATCAATATATTTTGTATTTTTTTAAATTGGAATTTAAGAACTCCAAGATAGGTGAGCTAATTTCGAGTTTCTGAATACTAATAGTAGGGGTTCAGCGTTAATTTTCTACGAGTTTCACAATTTAGATAAATCGTTGTAAATTATTCATGGAGACTTGTAATCCAGCGGGCTGTAATCTGTTTGATTGTAATCCTGTACATCTGTAACTCTGGTGCAGCGATTATTGAAAATGGTGATAACATTACATGGTGTTACACACACCATGTAATGTTATTAGGTGGTGTTACACACACACAGTATTATTTCGTTAACGTTCATAGCTGTAACGTGGTCTAAATTTGTATCTAGTAAAACTGATGGAAGATTAAAAAAAACCAAGACAATCTTGAATTTTTCTTTGAAAAAAAAAAATCTTTGTACAATAAGTGAATAATATGAACGTCAGTTTTTATACCTTGAATTTCAAAATGGGCCTGGCCGTAGTATTTTATAATATAGTACGTCTATGAATGCACCTAGAACTCAATGAAAGCCAGTGCGTAACTTAGAGGCGAAAATTATAGTATCTTACTATCAGACAAATCCGTCGACTAGTTTTCCGTCCATGTAAGAAAATATACGATGTTATCTATGACCTTATTTTTTTGGGAGACAAAAAAGGCGAGGCTCAAAGTTAGGCTAACTACAATCTACGGTAGCCAAAGTGTAAACAATCTTTAAGTGCGTGACTTAAAGTATGAGCGTTCGCTCAAATCCAAAGAAATCGCATCGGCTTCAGTTGGCTTTTAACACGTTCTTGGGCTTGGCGCAAGTTATAAAATCCTGTGTCTGCACTGCGTCAGCTTTTATATAGACTTATCCCAATATTTTTGCGGATAAACACCTTAATTTTAATGTAATTCCAATTGTAATTTCAATGAGTTACAAATCTGGTCACGTAAGAATTTTGGCACGACGTAATAAAATATAATTCATTATTCGGACTTTAATTAATCGACTGTATACGTTACGTTATTACCCCCCAAGTTTTTGCCACTTCTTGGAGAAATAACAAGAATAGCATGTGAGTTAAAACGTTCTAGATTTTTTCTTTATTGGCTTACCAGCTCCTTACCAATGAAAAACATTGTATAGTAATATTTTCTTTTCTGTATGAGTCAGATTCTTTCTTATCAGATAAGGATAAAACTCTACAACATGTGAATATTGAGTGCACCTATTCTAAAAGTTTGTTACTTATGGTAAAAGCTTGTAACTTGCACCGCGCACAGCCGTCACCCGGATAATGCAGATTGATTCGACTCAACTCTGAGGAGACAAATTCGATTTGCAACCGACTCGTACGGGATTTGACGCGGTGAAAAATAAGCCAGCTCAGACCGCACGCAGACTGGAAACAGTTACTGCATTATCACCTTTGCTCTGAGCTGGATACAGACTATGACGGGTAAATGCTTAGAACATTTCTAATGCTTAGCTTTAGGCAACTGGCCTTCATGACTTAACAAACTTCTCTAAAACTAAATTCTAAACTTTAGAGTAAATGTACTATCAGAGAAGTTGATTCGTTGGCAGATCTGGGACCTATAGTCCGACAAGGCTTTATAATATGAATGTGTCAATGATGTCAAAAGGCGCTGCTGGTAAAGGAGAACTGTCAAACACATGTCAAAAATGACATTTTTGTATGATAGAAGCGTTTAGTTCTTTTTCTCGCCACGTTCATGTAGAGCCTTGTCGAACTATACGTAGTTTGGTCGCGTTATGTCAAACCCAGCCGACAGATCACAATACACATTGAATTGTGCATTGAATTGACATGATCAAATGACGTTGGTCTGTCAACTGCCTAGGAATCAATTTCCTCGATGGTACCTACATTAATTTATTCATCTTCTAGGCTAAATATTTCCAAAGAGTAAAATATATTTAGTGGTATTTTTACGGGTGTTATTTGTGACTATTTTAGTTTTGTCGTTGTTCAAATCTTGAATCTGTTTGTCGTATACTGACTTACTCTTTACTCGCTAGTCGCTGGCAAACGACGTCTGTGTAATAAAGGACACTGTCCAGTAACTATCAGAAACAGGACTTTTCAATGGTTTTGTTTTCTTCTTCTATGTCTGCTCCTTTTTTCATTCAGAAAGCAAGCGATTTTGATAACGGATAGTAAATAATAATTTTCATTACGACCAGTGAACTCTGGCTAAAGACAATAAACGTACTTGGAAAAAAAAGGATACGATTAAGCGCAATAACACTTACCAAATAGTTACCGTACTTAAGGAATACTTTACCGAAGCGATACTAATTTAACGCAAACTACTTCATAAATAAAGAAAGATTAGCGAGACAATAAAGGCGCATTGGATACACCCAAACGTCGTTTACAATCACAATCGCTTAGAGGACCCTCTTTAACTCGTAATGGGGTAAACTTAGTGCAGCAGAAACGATGCCAAGTTTTATTTCTTAAAAAAGTCGGGGACATTACGGGAATGTTTTACGTGTAGGGAATAACGGGGATTCCCCTGATCCCGGAGATAAATGATGAGGTCGAATAGTTTGGAGCGTAATTCTATTGACTTCTGGACGTCCATTTGATTGTACTTACGATGTTAGACTAACTTTGTGAATACTCTATACGTATGTAAAAGCCAGTTGCTGAGATAGACTTGTTGCTTGCTGTTAGCACATTATTATTTGCTACGGATATAAGCATGAGTAGTTGGATCCGTAGTAAATAACTATAAATTGTTATGATTAACAGATATTTTTTTAATTACTATGAATTGATAAGGTAGGTATATCAAAGAGGACCATTTGTAACAATTCAAAACGATTCATTCCAAATTAGTGGCCCCATGCTCTAACGTCTGATGTTATATCATAATTTTTGTTGACATTGTATTAAACAGTGTGAAATGTTCGTTTCACTTTCGCTAACTTGAGTGAAAGTTAATAATTTTTTGCATGGGTAGAAGGGTAGGGTGTAATATTATGATGTTTTGTAAATTTTGTTCCCGATGCAAGCGGTCTAACCAATGTTGTTTTCTGTTTTATAGTGAGTGAAGCCAAACGAGCGTTAATTTGTGAGTCGCAGAATTTCGGCTGGCAGAAATTTTGCTGCATTCAGTTTCATACAAAAGTCCTATTTAGTCCGGGGGAGACTCCGAAACGAAGCGTCGAGTCACGTCGCCGGCAACAAGTGACAGTGTTAGTTTTTAAGTATATATAAAATAATATGTATGTTAGTTTTAAGGTATTTATTAATATAATCAATATGTATGTTAGGTTTAAGGTATTTGTTTTATGGGCCTCTGATGCCCGAAATAAATGATTTGATTTGATTTGATTTGATTCACACGAGCGTAGTTTTGTGAGTCATGACTTGTATGAAAATATGCTTACGCGACCGAAATTCTGCGACTCACAACTCACAAATTACACTAGTTTGGCTTCACCCTAAGTATTGTATTTATTTATACCTATTTCTCAAAGGTCTCGTTATAGAAGGAAGTGATATACTTACGCTAGTAATTAACTTAACTGCAGAAAACATCGTATCTTAATTTCCTTTAAAGCAGTAGTGATCCCCGCAGCCGAAGTGAGACGAAAGTTCCACCTTCGGTGTAAAGTTCCTCGACGACTCGTAGTGAAGATGTCTCCGCAGACATTCCTCAGACTTATGAACAAGATATAGTCATAGCTATGACTACCTACGTTAATTCATGAATAGACTCTGTTAAGCAATATATTATGTATCATCCCACAAAAAATTAGGTAAGTATTGAGTTAAGAATGCAGTTATGTTCTTTAGATTATTTAGAACAAGACTCCATTCATAATTCAACAAAAAAATGTGGGTCAATACACCAATGATGAACAGCGGCCAAATAAAATTAATGTCAATGAAAGAAGAATCTGCATTAACGGGATGCCAGATATTGTTGTGAACAAAGTTGTCTTTTAAGAATAATTGTTTATACATCGTCAATAATATTTCCTATAGAAGCAGAACTTAGAAGAAATTAGATTTTCTTTTGTTCTTCCTGCATTTGATGATAATGATCTTATTTCAACTAAAATAACTAAAATATTATAGGTGACTTGTGCATTGTGCAAACCAAAAGTCTCTGGGACTTGGTAAATCCTGATAACGTCGTCACTCATCTTAATTTATGAAGCTTGAACCCCAAAAGGGCAATATTGTATTACATCATGAACTAATGATCCCCACATTTAATATAGCCGACTCCACGACACGTAACACCGCAATAAGAACAAAACGCAAAGAATAAAGGATAAAGACGGTACACGCGTCGGCCGGGAGTCGAACCTGCGACGTGACGGGAACACAAAACACACATATCGGAACTCTCGTCTCCAAACATTGCATTTCAATTTGCACCTTACCAAAACAAAATAAGACCACTTTTCCCACAAGGAACGGTGTACGTGACGCGCTGGGAAGCTGCTCTAAGATACGTATATAGGTAATAAAGTTATAGTGTAGCAGTATTAAGATGATCCATGGTGACACAGTAGGAACATAAATAGAACATTATGTGATGTGTTAGATATCCCTGGGCAAGAAACGATTTTATTTACCGAAGTAGTATTTAATCAACACTCAGTCTACTGTATTTTACTTTGCGAAAGGAAAAAAGAAATTTTATAAATACATTGAAGAAGACTGTTATAGTTTTAGTAACTTTTTTTGCAGTTGGTTTCAGTACATGATTATTACAAAGATTCTAAATAATACAGAACACAGCCAAAAACCATGGCGGTTCTACGGTCGTAGCTTTTCTTACATCGTTGACTTTTAAAATAATTACTCATTACTCACTCAGACCAAATAAAAACTTTTAACGTTTTACTACTAACTATTTTCCTATGAGTAATCTCATTACTCATAGGAAAATAATGATTATATCAACAAAATATGATCTTAATACAATTTTATTATAAAATCTAAAACGGAAATCAACATTTTCAATAAGCAATATTAAAACGCCAATCACATAATGCCACTTATAGTAAAAGTTGAAATTTTCGTGTTTTGTTTCGATCAAACTTCTCCGATTCGGGCGCAGTAATGGCGTAGTAACATTATGAACTTTGTGATAGAAACAGACGTATATGACGTGAAAACCGCTCCTTATTTCGTGGCCCGTCAAACCTTCCAGTCATTTTCCATAAAAAGTATACGTTACTATGTACGGATCTCGTGGAAATCCCTTTATAGATAAGCTCGCCCTTTTCACCCTTTTGGGGAAATTTATCTCATATGTTCCTCTTTTGTTTTTACCGTTTTTATGATAAACAGTTATAACTTTTTTAATCTTATCGAATTGTCTTCATACGAAAGTTACGGTCTCTATCATGTATAAATTGCTATCAGCTGTACGTAAAATACATTCTTGAGTATTATTTTTATCATCAAATTACTGGGAGTTTTCAAAAATTTGATCTACAACAAGAAGTAAAGCCCCAGAAATTTTATCGCTCCGACCGCGCGCGTTTTTCATACAAATTGGCATTTTGGAATAATGGAAAGGCTTTTAATAATTCGTTCGATAAAGTATCGCAGAGTGCGCTCCCAACTCCCTTTCCGAGGTCAAAATGCAATCATGTAATCTTTTTAGAGGCCGATAATCGCAGCGCGCTAAGCAGCTGCCACTTTGGCAAATTATTGGAAGATTTTCAGGAAAAAGTTGTCACCCTCCGAACGAGGGTAAGGAATTTGATAGCATGATTTTCCCGAGGCGTACGGAGAATGTTAAATTACAGGCGAAATGAAAGATAATAGGCCGCCCTCTTAAAGGAGAAAAGTTTGCATGGGGAAAAAGTTTATATCCCATAAGATTTTGGAATTCACCCCAGGGGCATTGGTAAGTTTACGGTTTTACATTATTTATTCATAGCTCCTACTCGAGATGTGGATCAGATTTTCAAATATACTAGTTATTGCTGCGACACGATTTTGGCAACTTACATGTAAATTTTAGATTATATTTTTGTAACAAAAAATTTTATGTCCTTAAGTGTCGATGGAGAAATAAAAAACATTTTCCATTAAGATGTTACGAGTGAATCCATTTAATATGTTGTATGTTATTATAGAGGCTTTGATAAATTAACAAATACAAGTGTTTTTATGTAGAGTAAAATTATTATTTTTGTAGATCTATTTCTTACAATTTTGGGGCATTGTAAAGGAAACACAGAAATCAGTTCATTGAACATTTTATTTTGAACTAATACGAACGCATAGTAGAATTTACGATAAATATTTATAATATTATAATGGTTTTATAACAAAACATCGACAATAAAGCGTTAAATAATTTCACCAACATTTCATAAAGCCACAGAGATTGCAATCGAGTAGTAGTTATTATTGTGTTCGCCGGTCGCGAACTACTGACACCTTCTCAAAATATTAAAGCTATGTAGAACATGGCCAAATACACAACAATCTTAATAATTACATATAACTTCAATAACAAACTCAAAGATTAAAAGTAAAATTCGTTTAAAATTATCTGAAAATTAATCGTATAATGCTATAATATAAAATGTACAAGGTAGCATTTAATTACATTTATTATGGCATTTCATTTTAATATTGGACATTTTGTGTTCAAAGTATAGACATGATATTAATTAAAATACTGCTCGTTAATGTCTGAAAGGGAAGACCGAGGAAGACTCTTAGCTTTCGAAATATTATAAAAGTACAAAACGAGTAGAAACAACCTTTTGAAAATAAAGTGACGCTCGGTTGTAAAATTGTTCGATGCATTTCATATTTACAACAAATTTTATTTTAATTTGGATAAAGTAGCTAAGAAGATTTTAATTACGCCTTAAACCGCGTAAGAAGCTCCGTAACTTTAGAAAAATACAGTGGTAACCTCATTGGATCCGTGCCAAAAGCTTCCGTATAATTACGATTACATCTAGAGTACAAAAGCAGTCTCCAGATTAAATTCGGTAACGTGGCTTAACGATATGAACTAATTAGAATTTAAATATTAATTACACGTAATAATATGTGTGCCAATAACATATTATTAAAGTCGATAAATACTTATGTTCAAAAGTCGCTTATCTCGGGGTCTGTGTCGGCGTACTTACACGTAAAGGGGTTTCTTAGCCATGAGCAAAAGGAACCGTTGTTGTGTTGTTTGTATTTGGCAGTGGTATGTTTTTTGGCGTGCGCTCTAGCAACGGCCGCTCTTCGTGTGGGATATGAGTCCAGAGATGAGGCGTCTGAATCTCGAGGAACTGAATCGTAGCCTGATTCCGCTCGTCTAGAGGTCGCGGCTGGACTGTGTTTGCCAGTTCTGGGTGTGGACTCATGGCCGCTATCGTATCCATCGGGCTTGCAGCTTGCTACTACTCTTGCGACATTTTTATCTCCCTTCTCAAATTTTTCTATTCGTGGTTCTGTTGTCACGACCGGTGGCGTCACTTCGAGGTGTAAGTTAGATTTTAATTCTCTAAAAGTACTCGACGGTGCTCCATTTCCGGGAATACGATTTTCTTCACGTAGATTAGGATCAGATGCACCATCGGGATGCCTCAAAGAAGCTATCCGCGTTTCGGTTATATCGTTGCTTCGATATCGTTCGAAAGCTCCATAAGAATCGTTGTGAACTACATCTAACTCGTGAAATGCATTACAATCACCTACTGCACTACCCGGTCTAGACATTGTTCTTTTACAACTATCACAAATTTTATCACTCGGTCGATATGCAGGTTCACTGTAAACGGACCCATCTCCATGATATTCTTCTGTATCTCTAACGTTACACAAAGAAAGTGATTGAAACTGTGGAATTATTCTAGAAGACGCTAAGTTACTACCACATTCTAACCCACGTTTAGACCCGTACAATTCTGTTAGTTCCAATAAGTCATCAATTCTTGATCGCGATGACTGCATACTTTCATGAGGATTTAGATCACTGTTATGATGTTCTGAATAATTTTGGGTGTAGAGCCCCATCGCTTGTCTTAAATATGCTTCGTGTCTAATTTGTCTTTCTACTTCGCTGTACAACGAAAATGTGTCAGTAAACGTTGAAGCAACTGTCAAATTTTCTTGACTCAGTATCCTTAATGGGTGCTCATCGCCATCTTCTAATTCAATTCCAGAATGACTATTGTCTGCCAATCCCATACAATAAGCTATATCCTCTTCTGTAACTTGAAGACAACTGTCTTGCATAGGAACTGGTTCTGACGGTTCTTCTACTTCTATAATTTCTAAAAACTCGTCATCATAGTCACCAGCACCTTTACTCATACCATGTTGATCAATACTTCTACTATGATTAGAAATAAGCTCATCATCCATTCTCATTCTTTCCTTATATTTACTGTCGAGACTTTCAACAGATACTTCTCTACTACTTAGACTACTAGGTTGGATTAAAGGTAAAGCTGGAGGAATCTCTGCTAGTTCTTCACTATCATCATCTTCATCAGGTTCATTTTTGGCTGACGATTTGACACTATTCGATTTTTTACTAGAATTTGTATCGGGCGGACCTAAATTTTCTTCTTCTATAGCAATTCCTTTCGAACCAGCCTTCAATCCTGTTCTTATTACAGATTCTTCTACGTGGATGCGCCTTGTAATTTCTTTAACTTCCATTTTATGTGCTTCTGTTTCATCCATTACTTTTGAAACTGATTCCTTATGTGAGTGGATTTTATGGGTAGGAGAATTATGTCTAGATTTATTTATTTGGCATGTTTGATTTTCAACCCACTTTCTGATCATGTTCTTTTTATGACTATCCATATATCCATAACCAATGTTTTCATTGGCCAATGAATTAAGAACACCCATTTGTAGGGGTACAGTGTTTGATTGATTAGGTGGTAAGTCAATCTGTATTGGAATTTTAGGTTCTTGCATTGGACCGTCTATCCATGTTTCACGTTTTTTACTTTGAGTTTCTTTAATTATATGTCGAGCTTCAACCAGTTTAGATTTAGATATCCTGGGACCATCTATCCATTGTTCATCACTAGTATTTTTTACTTCATCGGCATGTTTTGTCGCAATTTTTTTAGAAGGCATTACTTTTGATGCTGAATGTAGTGGAGACGATTTTGGCGTAGGAACAGGTTGTGCACCTTTTAATGGTGATGCTTTTGGAGATGAATGTAGTTTGTGAACGGGACTTTTTTCTTCGATAACCTTAGATAGAGATGATTTGTGTCTGTGCTCGGCTGATGATCCACGTAAAGCTTTGATAAATACCGATTTCGTGTCACCAGTGGTAATGTTTGGAATGTAAACTGGAGGATGTTCTCCATCTGTAGCATCGTCTAATGGACCTACATAAATAACAGTATCGGCAGATAAATCACTGCTTGAAGGATCGGGTTCACTACTACTAGGCTTAGAAGCATCTTCACCGGAACTGCCACCAGATCCAGCATTGTTATTTGCACTGTATTTAATTTTTCTTCTTCGGAGCCTATGTATTCTCGATGCTAACTGTAGTGTTGTCAGTGTATCAGAATAGTTCTGCGTGGTTGGTGATACGTGAACTATCATAGCTGTATGGCACGTGAGAGATCCCAGACATTCCTTTAATACATGCGTGAGGTTATGGTCGCGATACGGTAAGTGTCTTTGACCATTGAATATTGCCAGAAGAATATTTCCTAATCCAGACAATGGTATCCCACCATTTGTTTTTCCACGTTCAGCGTTTCCTAAATCTATTAAATGTAATCGGCTCCGACCTCCAGCAACTGAAAAGGAAGGAAACAAAACCTTTAATTTGATATTTTATAATTTTTAACAGTAGAGGGCATCAGACTCATCCTGTTAGATATCTTTTGCACTATACTTTATATATCAGTATTATTATTATTTCATTTGCATTTAAATGTGCTCTTTTTGGAAACTTACCAGCTCCTTTGCCGCCAACGCTATATTGATATACGTGAAGTGTGTACAAAAGATGGCTGTCTCTTCCTTCTTCTCTCGTGCCACGCGTTGACAACGCTGCGTCCAAATAAAACGCAGCTTTCTCAGCGCTATGTACTCTCAGCTCCGATTGATTTTGTAGATGTGTTCCAAACAGTGGATCATCTCTCAGATACACTCCTGGTGACTGCTCAGAATCTGAAAAAAAATAACAATGTTAGATCGTTATATGATTGGCTTAATATTTCTAATATAAACTAAAATAAATTTCTTAGTAATAACATTCGCTATAAGCTCTCTTTCTGCGAAGGAGAAATTGAAGAATGTAATTGGAAGAAAAATATAAGCTAATAACTGCCACGATAAGCCGGAGGGCTTAGAGCATCAGCAAGTAATTTTATTTTTAATTTTTCTTTACTATGGATTCTTTATAAAAACAAAATACTATTTATGTTTGACAGTTTTCTACTTAGTTCAACAACTTTTTAATTATTGTTGTTTCTATTATTTATTGTTAGTTGGTTCTTTATTATATCAACACATTATTCAATGAGGTGCTCGAAATATAACAATATGAAAAAAAAACTATTCAAATTTAATAGCAAGTAAGAAAATGTTTATTTACCATTCTGATACGGTGCTAACAGATCTCTTATTTGGTTAGTGTTGGTGCAGAGTTCAACTGCTGAAACCCTCACGGAGAAGCGGGTTCCGCACTTGTGCCTCTGCTCCGAAATGCCCCGGAACAGCCAGGATATTGCACAGGGTATGGCTCCGAGTGTGGATGAAGATTCAGGTTTCCCCAACATTGTGTACGACTTTCCTGTTGACAAAAAGTACATTTAGATGTTGTTGCGTGTCATACGATTTCAAAATCAACCTTAGGGCCTTATCGCACTGGCGATTGGCGAGCGATTTGATAGCGACGCGACTGCGCAGCGCACACGCTGCGTCAGCGCAGGGTCGTCGCGGCGTGGCGTGGACGCCATTTTGTACACTCGTCTAGAGATGTGACATTGTAGATAGTGATTGAGCAGTAGTGTTTCCTCGTCAGAATCCATTTTGCTACTGAGTGTCCAAAACGCGGAAGGCAAGCTGCGTGCACGCCGCGCAATTGCGGCGTCATCGCGGCGTGTGCGCTGCGCAGTCGCGTCGCTTTCAAATCGCTCGCTAATCGCCAGTGTGATAAAGCCGTTAGAGATTGAGTGCTTAAAGCCATTCATTTAAATAATATTGTTCGTGTGAAATTATGTATTATCAAATGAAATATTTCCATAATTGTAAGAGTAATTCTATTTAAAACAACTAGGAACTGTATTTGCATATTATCTGTTTCGCTTACCACGTGTACACAAAACAGTTCCCTCTATATTTTGATTCAATTCCATCGTAACTACTCGCGTGTCTTAATCCTCCGCGTATAACTACGAAATAATTAAAACGAGCTTCAAATTATTCAGTCAGGCGGATTCGACAATCCCTAAAATAAGCGGGCTGATACAGTAAGCCAGGTTGGTGCGGATTCCAACCACGTTTCCTCCAAACTTTCGTTCTTCATTCAATTTGCATTAAAGTCTTAATCCTCGACGTTAAGCAGGACTTACACAATGTCGGTTTGAGGCTTTGTTTAATCGTGTTTAATTGTTGAAGGTAAGCCGGCAGTTATTGGTTTTGAGTGATCATATTTATTGCGAGTTTTCAATGTACTTAGCGATGCTACTAATCCACTTACAGCATTAACGTGTCGTAAATTTTCTCAATTTGCTGACTGAATACTATTGAAACTAAAAAGATTACTATGTAATGATACTAAATTACATTATAATTTTAAGCGCATATAAGTTTAAAACATAAAACCAATCGACCTCTTCTTATATCGAATATTTAAATTAAAACTAGACTAGAGCATAAGAGTATACTGCCTTTGAATGCAAATTCGTAGATGTGAAAAGTTTCGCGTTGCGGCTGTTTCATAAACTGCAACTTCTTAACGGAATATATTAACTAACTCCTTAGAGAGCTAAAGTAAATCCGGTGAAGTTGTTTATTAATATCATCGACTTTAATTAGTTTCTACCTTTAACCTTGTGGATTTCCAACTAAAATATTAAATTCCGTTTCGCTTTTACTGAGATTTATAACTTAGCTAATATTATTATTCTATTTGATTTCATAATCATTAAAATGTTAATTTCAAAACAGTATTATTATAAAATCTCTCATCAATATGAAACGCGTCTGATTGGTCAAAACTTACAATTTATACTATTTAAGCGGTCTACTTTTAACTATGCATGCTATGATTGTAAGTTGTTTTTGTATAACCAATAACAATGGGCCATGATTGGAATTTTATAGTATTTCTGACCGACTATTTCTGTTGCACTATTGCAATTAGTATCGCATCATCGTTAAGTGACTTATCTTATTACTTATCACACAGAGAGCGTTCACGCGGTCAAGCGTTGAACCAGTCAGTTCTGCGTTCTTTAAGAAGAAAATTGTATTGTACCGTGTACGTCCCTAAGAAGTTAATATTATATCAATGTCGTTACCTAGTCCGGCGTGTCCGAAGCAGAAGAGGCAACCGTCGGTACCCTTAATAACGGCGTGGATGACGTCCGTCAGCGCGCTAGAGCAGATCTCCGTCTGGAACAAATGAAGAAAAATGAATCTTAGCACGTCTTACTATGTTTCTTAATTTGTTTCACTTCAGAACAATCCAGGTCGAATTATCATAGGCACGTAGGCTTACGTAATTTGGTCAGGTTATGTCAAGCCAAGCCACGTAGCATGTTGATTGTTGATATAACAAAAACCAACCAAATAACATCTGCCTATGAGCGATTTCCTGATGGTATTTGGTAAAATAACTTAAAGTTGTACAACCTAGTAGAATATTTTAAAAGTTACGAGTTTTAAGTTAAAATACATCAATTTATTTGCTACAAAAAGTTTAAGTAGTAGAAGTCGGTTAAATGGTAAAAACGGATATTAACTTTTAGGATATTTATAACATCCTCCATATCATTTGAAGCGTAATCGTGCTTAACCTTCAACTGGTGACGTGAAAATAAGTCACAGTACTGGTGACGTGCCGTCATTTTGACGTACATTTAAAAAGCCAAAATACTGGAGACTACCGGCCCGGGGGGGGGGGAAATAAATTACTGAATATCCAAAATGAGGACATTTCCTTTTGAATAAGACACTTTTATTGCATTTTAATAGAATCATTTATTTAGAAAAAGCTTATACAAATTTGGTATCAATTTTTGGACTTTTTTCATAGGCATGAGATCAAACAACAAAAACTAAAAAAAAACACAAAAGAACACAAAGGTATTATATTTTTTCTTAATGTTAATTAAGTAATTAATGAAATTAGATTAAGTTTGAATACTAGTTTCATATAAAAAAAGAAAATTAATCATCGTAACATCTGACACAAATTTTTTCCAAGCAATCAAGGCATGCAGGTTTCTTGCATTTCTTACATAGGTATGATGTTCTTTTTTTTTTGCTGGACATATTGAACAAGTACCACGTTTTTCTAGCTTATCAGATGTAAAATTGCGGTAAATAACAAGCATCCAACTAAAGCACGTAGTTCTGTAATATCTAAGTACTTCAATGCTGGTCTTCTTTTGTATAATATTTTCGCCTCATTTCTTATAACTTTCTGTTAGTGTGTAAAACAATTATTGTCTGTAAAATATCTTCACTTTACAAAATATCTACGTTTTCAGTGCAATCGCTCGTTTTACTGGACCTTTGAACTTCGACAATATTATGTCTCGGAGTTCTGACACTGCTTTGGTGTGGATTTTGATACCAATTGAACGGCTGTATATTTCCAACTTTTTCCCCTAAATAATACGGCCTGTTGCTTGCAAAATTAATAAGCGGCTGATCATCAGAGTCAGAGGATGGATCTTGATATTCATTTTCTCCCTCAGACAGCTCACTTCTGGTATCGCGATCGGATTCCAAGCAGTAATTTTCATCCAAACGATGATCTTCAGAGTCACTAATATCGCTGGCACTTTATTTAACAGTTCAGTAACAATACGTTCAAAATCTTCGTCGTTTGGATTCATTTTTAATCAAAAATAACAACTAAGTAACACTAAAAAATCCTGACACTATTGGTGAAGTAACGTCAAATTGACGTCGGGTACCCACTATCTCCTGACTGATGGACGCGCGACGTGTAATTTGGGCAAAAGCGGACGCCAAACTGAGGAACAAGCAGCTACTAAGAGGAGCGGGGTCGGGGAAGGAGCCGTTCGAAAGATATTTCGTTCTTTTTCTCGCGCGACGTCAAATTGACGGCACGTCACCAATTGAAGGTTAAGGGATAGAGATTTAATCCAGTCAATTATCTATCACGCTACAAAATACCGCGTACAAGCTAGGAGCTTCTTAAGTAATTCACAGGGAGCGCAGCATACGTGAGGCGGTGGTTTATCGCCTATAACGCCGCCTTATATCAGACCAACTTCCACAAGGAAACCATTACGTTTAAAAATTCAAAATTTATACCCATTTCGGCGAAGAATTTTGAGGTAAATAAAGAACTTTAGGTTGAATTTTTAAACAATTTTTGTTGCCTCGTTTAAAGAAATCATTAGCAATAACATTACTGTATCTAAAGACACAGCGATAGACCCTGCAACTTTATACCACCTGTTTCGATTAAGGGGCGTCCACAATTAATTACGTGAGGTGTTTTTTTTTCTGACCCCCCCTCCCCCCTGGTGGGATTTCGAGAGATTTCATTCAACCTCCTCCCCCACCCCCAAATCTTACGTGACATTTTTGAAAATGTGGGTTTCTTACGGAAACGCATTGGATTATTCGACAGTCAGTAGATAACGTCAAAGTATGTAAATGAAGTTATTTTCTTTCGAACGAATTAGTGAATGATCTTAATTCGTATAACGATTGCGCTTACGATAATCTGGATACGTACAATCTGGATGAAATACACCAAAAACCAAAGTAGTATAATTTTATTTGTAACAATGAGAAAAAAATTACGTGAGATTTCCCGAGACCCCCCCTCTCTCCCTTACATTTCATTCTTGGAAGAAAATACAGGAAAAGATTAAGTATTGTGTAAATTATTAAGTTTGAAATTTGCAAGATAAAAGTATTCTAAGTTTCACCTCCAATAAGGTTTAAAATGAACGTGTATCTAAATGAGTTAATTTTCAACTTGCGTAGCTTATCGTGGAAACAATTTGGCTACAATGCTACGTGACCTGCACACTTTAAAGTTTAAGAAATCTTTTCTGAGCGCTTACTCAGCTCAGCAGCTACTGAGTTATCGATTCAGATGAGTTACTCAGTCTGTACTGTCTAGGCGGAACGTGTCTAGGAAAGGCAGTGATCACTTTCTATTAGGCTAGCTCGCTCGTTTAGTGTTTTTAGTGAATATCACTCTTTGGATACTAGTTTGGTTTGAGAGGTTAAGGTGTTTTTAATTTGTTAAATGATAAGTAGGTTCTATGATCTATCCTCCTTATAATTGATGAGAACTTATACTATGTATGCAGACGTTTTTATGTAATGTTGAGTCATTTCTAAATTATCAGACAAGAACAAAACACTGTAAAATAAAATACAACAGGAATATCAATACACTGTGCAGTAGATCTTCTATAATTACTACAAAGGTATTTTTAGTATGTAAGTGAACTTTGTAGATTCAAAAGTTCAAAAGAAACAAATGCTGGCGTTGAAATACTCAAATAAAAATCAGCTTTAGATACTTTTCACATTATATCAGATATCTACAGATAACAAGAACATTTTGACGTTAAAATTCTTCTCAGTTATGAGTGTTAGTTGAGATAAAATTTCACTTCTCAAAGCTAAATTTCATTACGATCAGTTCAGTCTGCTGGCAGACCACCGGCGCGTGCTAAGCCCCTAAGCCCCAGCCAGCTGAGTTATAGCTGCATGCAGTACAGTGTATATGCCGGTATATACAGGGTGTAATATAAATGAGATTTATTACTAAATGACGCCCGCAACTCCGTTGCGCTAAAATTCATTTATCGCGCGGGAACCGTAAATTTTTTCCAGGATAAAAAGTATCCTATGTCTTTTTTCTGGGACTCATAGTATCTCCATGCCTAGCAAAATCGGTTCAGCGGTTTGAGCGTGAAGAGGTAACAGACAGACAGACACATTCTCGCATTTATAATATTAGTATAGATACAGGCTGTAAGTGATAATAAAGCTTTATGATGTCTATGTGTCTCTTATATAAAGTTGACTTTAAAACTAGCAGCGCTGAAAGAGTTTTTTTTTAATTAATTATTAAGTTCAGCATTTCTTATAGAAATTAAAAGTAATTAGGTACTTCAGCGCTGAAACTTTCATAGTAAACTCTATAAAAAGGACAAAATACACACCTAGTATCACTTATGTAACACCCTGTAGACAGTACAGCAGCCCTGCCAACTCGCATCATAGCCGGAGCTACGTTTGAGTTTTACAGGCTATTAACTTGTCTCATGAGCTTTTATTTCTTGCTTATTGCGTGTTTCGGCTGCAAAATTTGACGGTTTTATCTTATTTTTAAAGGTCATAATACAGAGTAATTCGAATTAAATTTCTTTATTACGATGTAACTACTAAAACTTATCACATTACAGTACTTGTTTTCTCTTCTGCTTACGTACTTAAGGCAAGTAGATAACATTATATAAAAGTTACTATGAATGTAAAGAAGACATTAAGTTTAAAAGGTTATGCGGCATCATTACTTTGGCCCATGAGCCGTGATGGATGCATTTTTAGACTGTAGCTGATGGCTTATTCGTCTATGATCGCCTATGATGGACATCGACTACATGCTAAAGAAAGTATCTAAATCATGGTGCATGATCAGCTTAACATGGTTATTAATCAGATCGTTGGTAAAAAGCAAAAACGACGTATAAAACATAATGCAAACAAAACACGAATCGGAACAATATGATCAGCCATCGAAACATAAGTCAATGGTGAATTAGTGATGTAGCCGGCTACAAATTAAGCCGCGGTAAGTGGCTAATGCACGGATGAGGGGATTATACGATATTAATGTCGACGCCTGCGACAGTCTAATGTGCAGGGTCCATAAACTATGATCTATGCACCCCATGCGTGTGCAACCACGCTTATAAAACTTTTATTTGTGATACGCAATGGAAAATTATTGAGTTTCAGGAAGAATAAAAATTAACTAAACTGTTAATATGTTGTAAGAAAATTACTATGGTACCAACAAGACATAACATATAATTATATCAGATTGTGGGTGAAAAATGTTCATACAGCGAACAATTTCTCTTATTTACTTTACTAAAATTTACTGCAGAATGTATCGCGACAAACATTTATCAACCGTCACAACAAAACGGTCCGTAAACATCCACGTGAAATAATCCCAAGCGACTGCAGCGAAACATAATCATAATAAAAGTTAAACTGGAACAAACAAAATACACCAACTTGACATATTACGCTATTCAAATTTTAGAAATCTGCGCTCCCGAGATAAAACTCGGCACAAACTCCCTAAGATATTTTTGAACGCTCGCGAAAAATGTAAAATTTACTGAGCAACGTCGTGATACTCGAACTGTGCATAGCCTTTTAACAATTTAAACATGAATTTTGCTCCGTCGAGAGATTCCCTCGTACAGTAGTTGGGGCGACATCGGCCACTCCCAACTTCGGGAATTGTCTAACCGGCCAAGTGCGAGTTGGTTGCGTACGACGGGTTCTGTAAAGAGTCATAAAAATCGCGTTTATTGATCGATAACGTTAAATATTATTCTTGTTATATATTATTATTAGCTGCTTGTAATATTGTTCATGTAAGAAATCGATTATTACGCAAGAACAAAAAATGCATGATTTTCCTAATAAAAACTGTCCATTTTCGGGATTGGGACCTATATACCTTTTACCAAAATCGGTTATTTGTGAAGAACCAGACAACAGACTTACTTTGTAATTTAAATAGTAATAGCATTTAGATATGTTGTGAAAGCGGCAATAGTGATTTAAAAAGTTTATGTATTATGGTATACCTACAGTTAGCTTAGTAGTTAGTACACAATATGTCTAGCTATAGCTATGGTCTTTGATTATATACTACACGTACTAGTATACCGCGTGAAATTTTAATGGTTGTTTTCCCGCAGTAAAATGATTCTATCTTAGTATTACAATAGATTTGTGAAGTTTATTTTGTTCAAATCATAAAAAAAAATCGGCCGGGTCCATAGTAACTCGCGCCTATCGGCATAAAGTTGCCATAGTACGTCTTTTATATTTTCAAAAAATAACAATATGCATGATTCGATAGTACTACTATAGGTAAATCGTCCTGCTGCGGGAAAACTACCACTAAAATTTCACGTTGTATAATTAAAGGCTATGGTAACATTGTGCTATTTTTCCCTTTGGGTACGGAACCTTAAAAATGTTTTCCTTGTTTACACGGAGGTGCTCTAAAACGTTTGGGGTTTTCAAAAACTTCGACACGTCCTATTTGCACTTACATGTTTTCACATTGTTTTATTCAAGATTCGGAATTTTAAAACATATTTTTCTTGCGTAAATATTTTCTAGAATCTTCATTTATTTGTATATGTCATAACATTGATATTTTCTTAGATTAAATATAATATTTAACTGTATTTTCTTTATTGCTATTATACAAATTTAATACTCGAGGTGTAGGTAATAAAAATTAAATCACACTCACAATATCCTCAATCCATACGAAAGTGTGTTTGCTTGTACCACATCATACTTTAATTGCTGAACAGATTTAGATGATATTTTAGTACGCAAATTCTTTGAATCCCGGGAAAGGACAAAGGTTTATTTTACTGCGGAAACATGTTGTTCTTGCACTATAAAGTATAAACAAAGTTTTACTCACGTCAATAATAAAATAATGTATTTTTTTCAACAAACATTAACCCAGTTAAGTCCCTTTCTTTTTCCAACTCTCGGAAAGACATAAGAAATTAAAGGAGACGAATTCAATATTTATAAATTTCGAACTTATAAACTTAGTCCCGATACATACGGGTTCGTTTGATGTAATAAAAAGTATCCTTTTGCCGTCCAGGGGGGTTATTATGAGCTCTTATATCCAGCCAGTTTCCAGCCAGTTTACAAGCCGTGTCTATGCAATGGCCTGTAAATTGGCCTGTAAACTGGCTGGATATAAGAGCTCATAATAACCCCCCTGGGAGTTAGTTTGAACGAGGAAACGTCTTGAATATCCGATGTCTTAAGTCATTAGGCTCTGGCGTATGTTATTTTATAAGCTGCACTATTTTTAGTGCTTTTAGATTAAAAGCTCACTGGAACTTCCCTTGTACGGTGAAAAATAAGCTAGTAGTAAAATGATAGCGAAGTGAGTTTACTACAGAAAATTCGTAGCTGCTACGAAACTGCTACGCGGTTGCGTCGAGCGCTACGAAAGTCTACGAAACGCAAAATCATTGCGTACCTAATGTCGGATTTTTGGCTTATATTTAAACAGTATGGTTTTACTATGAAGACTTTTATTCCTACGGGCTCCCACACAAACCTGCGAATTCGTATCGCAGTACCAAAACCCTTAATTTTCTCTGTAGTCAACTATAATCCTCTTTCTTTCCAACTTTCATCAGTGAACGAAAATGTTTGCGAACCGCTCGGGAATCATCCCTCGTCTTTAGTGCCATAGACGCATATAACACTCACCTGTGGGTCATCCTGCGAGAACAGCGCGTCGAACGCAAACATCTTGGGCGCGGCGACGCCGACGCGGGCGTCCGTGGCGGTCGTCTCGCACACCGTCACCTGCCGCTTGCGCTTGTCCAGCGAGAACGTTTGCGACCCGCTCGCGAACGGGCCCTCGCCGACCGCACCCACGCGTAACATGACTTTCACCTGGAACAAAAGCTTATTAATTCAATACCATCTATACTAATAAGAAGAGTTTGTTTGGGCTTCAAAACTGCTGGGTCGAATGATAACGGTTTATTTTTGAATTTGCTTTTGCGCGTACGCGTCGTAAGATTTTTATTAGATACTTAAAAACATAATATTATAACTTACTTTAAAACCAGTGATTGACATTATGAAGCTTCATAGATGTTTTAAAAAGATTTTGTACACGTCGTTAACCTTCGAAATAAACTTTCTTGGGTGATGCAAAAATAAATATATTTCAGAAGGGTTTACTCGTATAGAACAGTTGTTTTAATAACTATTTTTATTGATTTAAATTGTTAAAATTTCTTCGAATGTTAACAACAATTCTCTAGAAACTAGGACAAAATCATGTGTTTACTATTCCAAAACTATTCCAATTCCGCAACTCAAAACAGCAATTACTAATTATTAGTTGGCGGGCCGTGATTAGCTACGTCACTACGCCGCGCTACGTCGACGCGAGTGATTACGTCGAATTAATTACGTCACCTGTGCTCGAGCACGATGGGTTCGTAACGAGCGCGACGTAGCGACAATATTGATGACAACTTGTTTAATAAACGTGGAGTGTGTAATGTTTAAAAGTGTATGTAAACAATTTTATTTGTTGTATTTAAGTACTACAAGTTTTTTACAACAAATACTAAAAAATGTTTTTCAAATAGCCAACCTCCATTGGCAATTTAAAATACAGTTAAGTATAGTACCGCTTATTTGAAATTGTGGTTACAATTAACAATAAAACAATTAGGATTTCAGTTTATAAAACCTAACAATTAGTTTCGAATGAATACCAAGATCAATAACGCTTCCTGTGTTTTCGGTCTTAAATATATTACAAAAATACAATTTATCGCATCAAAAAGGTATAAGGGACACCTTAGCGTTGAGTTTTAGAGCTTATTCAACGTAAGTAAACAAATCATTTATCTTTATACTTTATGATATGCATTAAATTACATACTACAAAACGTCTTATTTGCTTCTCTTATCAAAAAATTTGCCTTTGCCCTTACACAATAGAATCCAACTACTACCAGTGCATTTTACACGTCATTCACATTAACACATCATCACAATACAAAACAAAGGCCTCAGCCCCGAGACCTTCAGTTTTAATCAGCTAATGTCTAATTGAGCTGATAAGCTGTACGTGTGATGACTGCTTAATTACGATTGAGAATTCCATTACATGATTACTGCAGTGCTCATTTTGAACACTACTGCGTTAATTATAAGGGCGAAGTGTACATGCTAATTCGCGAAATGCGCTTTCGCGTGAATTATAAATGGCACTGTCGTTCCTTCACACAACATGCTCTGTTCTAATTTTGATTTGGGATGGTGTTGCCCTATCATTGACACTTTGTTGCAATGAAAATAAACTTTTGTACTTTAAAGTAAAGTGCAAATACAAGTAATTGGTAAACCATTGAATCCTTATACTGGCAATTGTAGTAGAAAGAATATAACTTTACTATTTAATTGTAGATTTTGCCTCTGAAAATAAAATGTTAGGTATTCCTTTTTATTGGTATATATGTAATTATTATATTCCAATAATAATTTAATCATAAAAGGGACAAACACAGCGCGCTGACAGGGTAATCCCTAAATCCAGGTGCGACAGGGCCTGCAGTTGTTATCTACCCTGGCCGTAGCCAGGCTGTTCCTCGTCAAATATTAATCACCAAGATTTACGTGACATTTTAATACTTTATACGTAATACTTGCACTGATTGACGTAAATAAACTCTATGATAAAAGGAATTTCAATGACGATGACAATGATAACTGGATTAAAGTTTTAAATTTAACTGACGCTTACATGCGCTAGTCTAAGTTAAAGTCAATCGTGGATTATCATGTTGCTTGGTGTTTTCATGGATGAAAAACATCATAATTGTATTTTTAATAATTAGCCTAAGTTGCAAGTGTATTTTCTTAGCGGGCTATTTAAGTATTTTAATGTTTAGTGATTTTTTATACTATGTAATGCCTATAGTATCTACGACATTACCTATACTCGCAAATTTCAATAGTTTTTGTTATGACTTTCCAACCCTCTTCCGTCACTGACGAGGGAAATGTTTAGATAATGGAGAATTTAAACGCAAAAAAACAAATCTCACGCAACGAAAGTTACGAACTTGTTCTACCCTAATTCCGACAGTTGGAAATTTTTGGGTAAAATTGGACAGAAGTCGTTGCGTTGGCAGCGCGTTCATGCATAAAATTAAAGACGGGTAATGAAACGCGCATCCATGTGCTAAGCTGAGCTAGGGCTGGTCCTTGAAGGTGTTTGTCGTCGTAAATTCGAAGGGTTTGGGCGAAGGTTTTCCTGGAGTTGACACCCCTGAGATATTCCCGTTATAAAGTTTGTCGGGGCGGGCGCGTCGTCGCGTTTCAGCGATCACAAAAATGAAGGCAATATATTGAACAATGTCGAATTCTACTTCCCTATGAATCTTCACCTGTTATTTTGCAAGAATTCGATAAATAAAACGATTGGAATAAACAGTTTTTGAATTTTTATTTATTAGTTGCGCATTGCTGTAATAGTTAATGGCTACATGAATATCTTGTAGATATATTTTATTACCGAAGTTATTAAGAGTAGATGGACAGATGGACTGAGCGAAATCACAAGGGTTCCTTGTACTACGGATTCCTAAAAGTGAAACGAAAAGAACACCGGATTAATATTCGTTATACAAACACATAACATTTACAATCTAATGTTTCCATCTCGAATCAAAGTGAATCGATTCGGACTTCCGTTTTCATATTGAAATATCTTTCAGCAAAAACAAACCAGTTCGACGTTTTATTGGAGCCTCAGTTGTTTGCGAAAGCACCGGGCTAGATTGACTTATATTTTACTGCCGTAAGGACAGGTCTGTTCGTACAATATTGTGATAAAGTGCCCCAAAAAGAGCATTAAAAATAATGAATAGTGAGCGAACTACATTGAGCAGGAAGCTCTCAAATTTAAGTTTACTCAAAATTTGATTTAAAAGATTATGGACCTTTTTTTTGATGCGGCCTATGAAGGACTAATACAAGTGATTCAAAAGTTTAGAGGCATATTCTCTCTGATCGCCGTTGGTTGTGCATGCTACATGGCATATTATACTGCTTTACAATCACGGTTACCCTTAATTTCCTAACATGGTAAAGGGTCTAAATATTCGAAATCACAGGCTGTAAATTTATTAAGCACGCTATACACGTCCAATATTCATTAAGATATTTGAATCGCACACATACCGAAGGGATTTGTAAACAACGAAATACTTGACCGTCTCAAGTCGGGCGTTCTCGGCGCTTAATGACCCTTGATAAACAATTTCCACGCTGATGGAGTAATCCAAAAACAAATGTTTATTTTTACCATCAAGACATTACCATCAATCCATACTTCTTAGCTTTAATCTACACTACTATTATAAAGAGGAAAGATTTGATTTTTTGTTAGTTGTTTGTTTGAGTCGAATAGGCTCCGAAACTATTATTATGGCGCGAAATATTACAAGATTGAAAATATTTCAGCGTCGTCTATCAAAATCTTAATAAAACTCCATTCCGCTCCCGGCTTATGAACACCGTCGCTTGGTTAAACAAAGATGGCGCTGTGAAAATATGTCGCACGAAAACGCTACATATTCAATATGAACTACTTTTATTCCCCCAGCGTATATTTAAATTTTGAACTATATTTTTATGTTCCTACATGCAATATTTTTAAGTGAATAAAATTATTTATAATGCTACCTTTTGCTACGTGCTAAGAGGACGTAAAATGAAAGAATGTAGCTCTATAATATTTATAGCTCATTTTCTTAACAATACAAAACAAAACTTTTATACACACTGCTGTAAAACCGTGTCTTATAATTTACAAAATATCTTCGTGCGTGACAGACAGAATTTTGCATTTATAGTATTAGATTTTGAGACTTCCCAAAACCATTATCACTTACAGTTATACGTCCAATAAAGTTGGGTGCACACTGCACGTTAAATCAAAGCATACGTTCACTGTTCAGTATCTAGTAGAATGAGTTATGTAAATCGTCTGCAGTGGTTAACGTCGTAATATTGTAAGCGACACTTCAGCCCCTGTCTTGGGCGAGATCTAAAGTTGCTAGAAGAGATAGAAGGAAGATTGAGGAAGAAATTGTCCATTAAATATACCATTATATTATATCGCCTATATGTAATGGTATATTTTGTAAAGTTGAGATTTGAAAAAGATCAAGAAAATAGTAGTAGGTACTGCCAAATGGTAAGTTTAATATCATATTCGTTCTACAGGCTACACGTCCCGCCAGTCCTATGGGCTTGACTAAAGACACGTTGCCGGTGTGTCTAGGACTATCTAGATGTAACTATGTAGTCCAGAAACTAAGAAACCTAAATATTGTGCAATAAAAGTCATCAGCATTCAACTATAATATATGATGGTAAAATAACACAGATTTAAATATTATTGTGATAAAAATAATAAAAGTGAAAATGTTTCAGTACAATAAAATACTGAGTAAAACATATTTTCACTTCCAGATGTATTCCTTTAAATCTTTGAGTGCGATGAAGATGGTATCAGGGCGAACATAAATTTGAGGAGGGCGCCGCGGGGCACCGCAGGGCGTCTCAGGGCGTCGCGGGGCGCTGCTCAGGTGAAAATTATCAGAAGGGGGCGACGCCAGATTTAAACCAACATAGGTTACGGAGCCATAACTCTACTCTATACCCTATGTTATCTATGGCGAGCAATAAAATATTATGAACTTTGGCAGATCCAGTTTTGAGATATTTATTGATGTAATTTAATGTGGAATTGTTGTTGCTACAATATGTGTAAAGGGTGTGTGTATACACTATACAGTTTTAAATACATTTTATGAATTATGAAAGTATAACAAAATTTTTCCTTAAAATTAATCTGGAATATAAAATATTATCGGATATTGAATCATTTGCATGTATTAATTCAGAACTTAAAGCTTAAAAATTTTAAAGTCAACGACGATCGCTGCAAAAACCGTGGCTGTTTTTATACGTTAATTTCGAATTCATTTTTGTCGTATATTTTTAATTTACATAAAATACATTTTTATTGGAACGAAAACTTATGGTGATGATACTAGTGCCAGAAAACCTTAAAATTAGTAGTTTGTATTTAGTATTTGCCCAAACGAAACTGATCTACACTACTATTATAAAGAGGAAAGATTTGATTTTTTGTTTGTTTGTTTGTTTGTTTGTTTGTTTGTTTGAGTCGAATAGGCTCCGAAACTACTGGACCGATTTGAAAAATTCTTTTGCTATTGGAATCTTACATTATTTCTGCTGA
The DNA here is from genome assembly GCA_905404155.3 of Plebejus argus. Classification (NCBI taxonomy): domain Eukaryota; kingdom Metazoa; phylum Arthropoda; class Insecta; order Lepidoptera; family Lycaenidae; genus Plebejus; species Plebejus argus. The sequence goes on along the minus strand of FR989929.1, from coordinate 5,564,280 downwards.
ACATAGGCTACATTTTATTTTGGAAAAAAGTAGGGTTCCGTAAGATATTTGAGTTTTTCGGACGCAAGGTGTAAAAAATCAGCTAGAAAAGTTACTTATTTTGCGTACGCTGCCTAAACTATAAAAGATAGAACCATGAAATGTTCTAAGTAATTGTAGACCTTATAAATATCTACAAAAAAGTCCGCGACACACTATACCTATCTATGTCGAGTGAGGCACAATAACCATTTTTTTATTTAAAAATCCTGAATTTTTTTTGGACTATATTTAAACGCATATATTTTACTCACGCTATTAATCCTTATCAAAATAAATTATTTTATCACTAAGTACAGTTTATGTAGATAATATTTTGTCTTTGAATGATTAAAATTGGACGTTTGGTTTTGAAATTATGGCGAAATTAAAATATTACGATAGTGGGCGTCACCAAAGCGCGTGCGGCAGGAAGACTATCTGTTGTAGAAATGAAAATTCTGAAGACATGAAATGACACCCGAAATTACACCTCCGTCACTACATCGCTATAGAAGCCAAAAATGTGGTTAGTTTTTTGTCTGTCTGTCTGTCTGTCACTCTTTCTGTCTGTCTGTATGTTTGTTCCAGCATCACACGAAAAATACTGATCCGATTTGAATGTGGTTTTCGCAGATATATTTATCTTCTTCCAACTTAACATCTGGTGTATACATTTTTTTCCCCCCGCCCCTCTAAGGGGACAAAAGAGGGGGTCAGATTTTGTATCAAACTTTTTCTTTAACACGAAAACTACTGATTCGGTTTGCATACGGTTTTCACAGATATATTAATTGTCTTCTTCCAACTCAACATCTGGTGTATAAAAATCCTCCCCCCTCCACCCTTAACCCTCTCTGGGGACCAAAGAGGGGTCAGATATAGTATACAACTTTTTTCTTTACTTCATATTAGGTACGAGCTATTGCCCGCGGCTTCGCTCGCGTTAAGAAGTATTATTATATACAAATTTTCATCCCCTAGCGGATGCCTACGTCATAACATCTACCTGCATGCCAATCACCATGTCAGTCAGTCACCTTTGAGTTTTATATATTTAGATTAACTGTGTTTTCCAACTTAACATATTCTGGTGTACAATATCCCCCCCCCCTCTAAGGGGACAAAAGAGGGGGTAAAATATGTATCAACTGATGATGTAGAAATATACTTTAAATGGCAAAACAACGTTTGCCGGGACAGCTAGTTCTAAATAAGGTTATGATACCTATTTATTTTTATGTACTTATTTCTTTTTTAATAAAACAATTAGATTGATATTTCATGACAATACCATTTGCAGTTCACAGTAAACTAGATGACGCCCGCAACTCCGTTCCCGCTCGGGAACCGTACATTTTTTCGGGATAAAAAGTATCTTGTGTCCTTTTTGAGGACACAAAGTATCTTCATACCAAGTTTTAGCTAAATCGGTTCAGCGGTTAGGGAGTGAAAGGGTAACAGACAGACACACTTGCGCATTTATATAATACTAGATGACGCCCGCAAATCCGTTGCGCCAAATTTCGTTTATCGCGGGGGAACCGTATATTTTTTCGGGATAAAAAGTATCCTATGTCCTTTCCCGGGATTCAAAGTATCTACATACCAAATTTCAGCAAAATCGGTTTAGCGGTTTGGGCATCAAGAAGTAACAGACAGACAGCCACACAGACAAACAGACACAATAATTTCGCATTTATAATATTAGTATGGATCGTATGGATGTTCTAGATCAAACAAGGACCAAACAGTGTTGCATTGAAATAGTAGAACCATAGTATTATACTATGGTAGAACCGTATAACTATTTTGTGACCAAACTATTTGGTTATGTATACGCAAGGGTAATGAAAGTAGTGTTTAGTAACACTATTACCTAGCTCTTTGTCAATTACTCTGCACGGTGCGAAAACTTCCACACGACAAAGTGAATTTGATAAAATATTAATAGAACCGAACTGTACAATAATATTAATTTTGAAGTGGAGCAACTTGGTCACATGTTGTTATACGATACCAAGGCCCGGTATGAAATATTACCTAACTTTGTCTCGCACAATTTCGCGAAAAAGAAAACGTTTCTGTTGACTTCATTGTGCACGCTTTAATAAATTGCCTCGAGAATTTTCATTTTATCTGTTGATGAAGTTTGTTTATAAGTTATAGTAATATTATTACTAACTATATTATCTTTAAAGTCTGGAATTACTTAGAAAAATTTAATAAATAATAGTTTCGAATAAACTACATCTTTTTCATCAAGGGATATAATAATATAAAATTATCTTCTGTAACGAACTACGAAGACACTCAAAAACTTAAATTGAGTGTGATTAAATATTATAATGTAGCACCACGTACTTTTGTCGGAAAAATCTTCAAACAAAAAAGGTCCAAAGTTTTGTTAAATGGACCCAAACAACATTGGTCCTATTTGCCTATAAAAGCCATAATATTAGGTATGTATATTTCATACTTATTAATTAAATTAAATGTTATTTAAATCTTATTAATTAATTAAATTAAATTAAATGAATTAAACGAAGAGAATATTTTTCAGTTAACATAGATACAGCAATGCACTTAAATTAATTAACAAATATTTTCTTAGAAACAAAAGGGGTCGCTTGGAAAATTCTAATTGAGTTCGATTCAATTAGAATTAAGAAGCAATTGTTTTTAATGTTCTAAAATAAAGTCAGCGTTTTACAGGATTGATGGCAAGGTGTATTCAGGAATGTTAAACGCTGTAATAAAATTTAGAAGGCCGTTTAATATTTTGTTTTAGGGTTAACGATTTAAGGAGTTTGAATGTTAATGAAGACATTCCATTTCGAGATTCTGGTTTTAAATTGTTTCGAGAAGGCGTTATTGTTTCGTTTTTTAATGCATTGCGATTTACGATCTAAGAAGTTAAGAAGAAAAAATATATTTCTTTGCATTTTTAATCCCCAAAAATTTTTTCCTATCCTTGGCATTCATTTATACGACAATTGAGAAGAATTTAAGCTACTTTTTATCGTGGTCAAGTATTTTGAAAGACTATACGGTTAGATACTAAGTCATCTTGTTATGTTCTTCAAAAACAAACAAAATAATAATTATCAGGGCGATAATACTGGCATAATAATTTTAAACAGCCCTTCTTAGGCCCACTTGCGCCAATCTGGGTTAAAGTTAACTCTGAGTTAAACATCATGTCATCTCTATCACTGACTTGGTGAGTGACAGATATGACATGATGTTTAACTCAGAGTTAACTTTAACCCAGATCGGTGCAAGTGGGCCTCAATCAATCATAAAGTAAGTACTTTACTAAAAGTAGAGTAAGGCACTACCTCTTTACTGGAAGAAAAGATTTAAAGTAAAGTTGGGCAGTGATCGTTAAAATTGCAAGTGTGCGAGCAAAGTTGTAAATTTAAATCACTAAGTCTAGCGAGTTGCCGCAACTTGGAAACTTGCAAATTGGATTACTGAGACTTTGACACGACACTCAAAACATGCTCAAAAATATTTGAGGGCCAATCAAAAGTTACGTGGCCCGCATAATCGGACCACATCTAACGTATTGTTAAAGTAGTTTTGAGTATTTGAAATGTAGCGTAGTATGTAATGGTACGGAGTACTATTATAATATATTCTGTGGTAATGGTGCAGATGTATGAATTAATGAAAAACTCTTCTATTACATTTTCTTCGGTAATAATTAGGTGTGCACTGTGCAATAATAATTATAGAATACTTGGAGTTGCAGTTCAAGAGGGCAGTAATTTCTGTTTCATTTTCGTCCTTTACAAAAAATTAAACATACGTGCTGATTTAATATTTTATTGGTTATTGCTTATTACCAAAACCAACAATATTTGATCATCTTCCCACTCCGAATAAACTAGAAATATTTAGTTTGAATGTGCTTTTATAATTTTTCAGAGCAGGCCGTGTGATATCGCCTCAAGAAAATATTGTATACATGATGTAGATGTCGTGACTCGTGAGTATCATAAGCAAAATATTTCAGCAAACGTCGTGTCATACCCGATGTAGGGTTAGGGTTAGGAATTAGAATACAGTTCCCCAAGGCCCCGTTAAGGACGCCAGACTGTAGAGGCGGCGAACAAAACAGCCGGGGTAGAATAAGCCAGGTTCGGCCGGTCTCATGAGCTCCGACGTTTTATGAATCAGCAATATAATTGTCTGGTCAGAAATAATTCGAAGAGATCTGTATCTTTTCAAGATGTTGTTGACTATGAAAACCTGTTTATATACTTAGGTTGAAATGGTAGGTACAAGTAAAAGTGTATTCTACAGGTTAAAAAATATAGAGGTAAGAGGAGCCGTTTATAATTTACACATGTTTTTGAGGATTTTTGTGAAACATCCAGTATCCGCTATCCACCCTTGGTTACAACTTACACCCAACCATCGTGAGATTTGTCTCGATTGAGTTGTTTATTGATATAGCTTCCATCAGATGTGGGAGATTTGCTTCTTAACGATTGTAAATATTCGTCTGTTAAAGGAATCTAGTTTCTTCTTGCAGATTTATTAAAATTCCTTATAACTGTTCCCACAAACGGAACCGTTGTTATTATTCTTGATTAGACCTTGGTGGCCGACTTCAGCCCATATTCTATATTCATAATTCAAGTTCAGAAGGGAGGCGCTAATGACCGTGTCTACGTGACGGCAACTTCGCTGAGGGCCATCTACCTTAATGAGGCCCTCCAATGCCTCTCGGATTAAATATTTTGCCTTTTTAACGTTTTACACCAAAAATAATCGTAACTATGCATTTTGTGAATGGTCCAGATTTTTTAGGAGCAACAACAGTTTTATTAAATCTACTACTGTATTAAAATTAATGTATGTATGTATGAACGGTTGAATTGGTAAGCTAAGATAAAGGCATTCACTACTATTGGAAATGCCCTAGAATGAGAATATTATTATGTGAATATTTTGACAGCTCGAGCTCGGAAAAGACACGAATTCACAGCAGTGCACAAAACGTAGCTATAGTATACAACAACATAAACATTTAATACTACAAAAAGGCTTTACGTTTTCATAAAATCAACAACGTCGCTATTATCTCTCCGTTTTAAGGGCCAGTGTAATATGCTATCTCGGCTGCTATAAAGAAATAGGGTTTGAGGTTTGATGGCATCGTTTTAAATTTGGAATATGTGACACCCCATCTCGTCAAAGTTAGTCGCTTTATGTTGGGGAGATAATGATACGCCCCTTCGTGTTATGATTTAATTTGCATTTACTTGAGTTGTTTTCCTTTCTTAGGTTTGTATGTAAAGATATGAGATAAACCTGTAAGACAATGATTAAATAATAGTTTTTGATTTGGAAGTGTAATAAACAAAATATATTGTTGCGTTGAGTCTTAGGTGTTTTAAATAATAATTTGCAAAAGATGCAACGGCTTGACAACGCAGTAATCGGGTAAACTGTCTACTAGTTTTCTGGTACATTTATACAAACAATACTACAAATTACCAAAAAAAAAAGAATCTAGACACGCGGTCGCGTGTCCAGCCAAGTTCCAGCATAACAGAATGGCGAGCAGCACCGTGTGTAATATTACACGAACCATTTGCAGCTACTTTTGACCCCATCATAATTCAGAAACTATTTCACATAAACGTTTAAAATTTGGCTCATATAATGAGACTTGCGAGATAAATATATGCTCTAAATTTCATGAGCACAGCTCAAACGGTTATTAAGATATTAACGCCCGAAAATCTACATTTTTATCACTGACTGACTGACTGACTGACCTATAGATCAAAATTCTAACCCACTTCCAGATGACCTAGAAGGCTGAAATTTGGAATCCAGCTCGATAATTGTGTGTAAGCGTAGGGAAAAATCCGAAAATAATTACAATTACAACAACAGAATTAAAATGTTTAATAACTAATTTATGAAATGACTGATGTAATGAAAACTGGCCAAGTCAAATCTAATCTAGTTTAAGATCTCACATTATTTAAATAACATCAATTGTTATAGATATTCAATAAAGCAAAGAAATAGACTCTATTATGTGTTCATAATGTTATTTGGTTCCCACATATTTAGATTTTCCATGAAACTTGGCACTTATTTAGATATCCATCATTTTTACGGCGAAGACCATAGACAAGAATAATGTTTGTATGGAACTTGGCTCTCCATTTACATTTATGTTTTTGGTGGGATTGTTTCTACTTCAACAGATTTATTCCAGCAAGTTACAATTTTGTTAGTCATAATAGCTAACTAATCCCAGGAGAGCAGCGAATCTGCAACTGAAATTTTTTAAACTGTCCATATTAATTTTGCAGATGCTCGTCCCCTAACGATTGTTACAAGTTTGAGAGCATTTACGTGCCTAAACGTGAACTGAGGGATCCACAAATTAAACAAGTTTTACGATTTTAAGTGACTCCCGCGCTCCGGTGAACTTAATAATTAGTTAGTTTCCTGATTCTAATCGCTCCGTTTCATTTTGTCTTCGCGAGTTTCATAATTATGATTATCTTTTACAACGCGATCGTCTTTTATAAAAATGGGTCTTTGGGTCGAATGATGCTGAAACTGAATATTACGCAGGATTTTTTCTGGATTTTAGATTTTTGTTTTTGATTTTGTATTTCTGCAAGTATCGGACTAAACAAATTTTGACTAAGAAGCCTAAAGGAAGATTTTGCAGTCTGATCTATGTATGATACATGTTTGTTAGTTACATCTTAGCGTTATAGAATCCAAGATCCAATATTGATGATAAAAAGCCTAGTTTATACCAAGAATCGATAAATACGCATCGTGTCTACGCGAAGAACGAAAACAATAAGTCTGTTCAGGCCCAGTCTGACCAAACAAGTCTACGTGTCTAGAGTAAATCTTGTGTGGTGGAAACCACAGGCGGTCTCCCAATGAAAACCAGACGATTCATTGGAGAAGGAAAATTAAATGTAAGAGGACAATTTTTCGTAAAATAATAAGTAATATAGGTTGTCTCTGATATTATAGTAGCTATCTAATAAAAAAAAAAACATGCTCTTTTAACGACAGGTAAATCCAATATTATTTCAAAGAAATAACAAATTTATGTTTTAATATTGTATTTATCTAGCAAAGTGCTATCTGAGTGAGTCTTTGAAATTTTCCTTTTCTGTCAATACTTTCTAACAGCAACATAATATAATATGTCTTTGTAGCCAGGTAAATAAAGCAACAAAATATTTTTATTGTAAAGTACAAGAATAATACGGTAACTTGTACTGTTCCTTATAATTTCCAAGTGTACGAACTTCGTATATTTTCTCAGTGAAGTTACGGGAAAAATACGTGCGGTGTATGTCAACACAGAAAGGGTCCAAACGAGCTACGAATTTAAACTCCCCAAAACTCAGGAAATTATTTGTTTAATAACAATAAGAGAAATGTTTTATTTAGATGTAAAAAAAGATGTGAAAATAAGCTACCTAACTTAGAGAACAACGTAGAATTATAGAGTACCTCAAAAGGGTAGGAAACGAAACCATATTTTAACCAATTTAAAAAAGAAGGATTCTCAATTAGACCGCATGTATGTTTGTTGCGTTTGTAACTTTCTCGTTTATGAACATATTTTGATGATTATTCAAATAAACGAAATAAAGATATTTACGTCCACAATATATCTCATAAAATATATAGCCACCTTCTTTCTAAAAGTCGGTTAAGTAACAATAAAGATACAAAATTAATGACTATATAAATTTATATTGTCCTATTTATATTAATGTGTACTGATTTATTCCTATTGGCACTTAAAGATCCATTACTCCCAGAATGTCTGTTTGGGCTATAAACCAGTCATTAGTTATTAAAGGCAATTTGTATACTGGTGTAAGTGATATTTGGCAGTAAAAGCGAAATACTCTCGTCTATAAAACGCTCTAATTGTCGGTTGTCTGTCCTTATCATCGTAAACCACGTCTTTACAGCAAATTTCTGCCCAAACATAATAAGCGTTAAACCTTTTATACTACGCCATAGCCACTCAAACTGTTATATTATTTACATTAATGTTGCTGATGGTAATGTCAGTTAAGAGTAGTAAATATGAGATATAATAATTCAAACTAACATGGTAGCTATTTATATTGTACCTCTATAGCACGAAAAGCTCAGGTATCAAGATTTAATCGCCGCCATTGATATTTTAAGGGTGGGTTGCACCAGAGGCGTGGTTATAGTTACAGTTATGGTGAAAGTTATGGTTATAGTTAAGGCTAACTTAACTTTGACCACAAAATTTGACAGATGTCTGTTGCTGGTCTGACAAGGCTTTAAATGAACGTGGGTGGGGGAAGGAGAACTGTCAAAAATGGCGTTTTTGTATGATGTACGTTTTTTCACCACGTTCATTTAAAGCCTTGTCGAGCTCTATGGTTATGGTTAAATATGGCGTCCATTTTTGATTTGAACCAAAGATTTGACATTTTGCATTGTAGTTATAGTTAAAGTTACAGTTATATTTAAAGTAAGTTGGTGCAACTCACCCTAATAAGATCTGTGCTAAATTAAATTCCACAGTCATCACAACCACACATTCTAATAATAATTGCTGTCTTATCGATATGAACATTTGTTTTATCGATATGAACGTTTGTGTTCATTTGGTAGTTAGTTATTTTTTGTGTTTTAATTAAAGTTCTACATTTTCTTGTTATTTTTCATGTACATTTTGGCACAAAACTTATCAATGTCTACAGTTTGAGAGGCGCTGCTCTAATACAATATGTGGGGTAGTCCCTCACTCGCGGAACATACGCAACTAAAAACTTGTGTCGTTAATAAGTTATCTCATATATCTCGGAAACAATTTAACGTCAAACCCAACACATTGGGCGAACATGTGACGTCATAACGTACACGCGGAAATATTTTTACGATTCAAGTTATTTCATATTATATTGTTCCTTTGATGAAAACCACATGCAGCAAAACTTTCAGGTTCTTTACAACTTTTTAGAATTTGTATCGACTATACACATTGTAAAAGTTGCAAAAAATCCAAAACCTTAAGAAAATGTATAGTAATAGCTAACATTTTGGAATGTACCAAACTTGTACTACAGGAGAAATAAAACGTAATAGCATACTCAATATCAAAAAAATGTTTGTTTTTGGAATTTTCCACACTTATTCAAGGTACTTTTTATTTGACTACAAATAATATCCATATTTTCACGATATCCAAACACGACTAAAAACAAATTTTCCTACTGTAACTTTAAATAGCAGCAATAATTTGAAATAAATCCCAATATTACGAGTTCCTGAAGGTATTCGGAGTTATTATTATTTGTTCATGAATAACGTGACTAAACGTACTTTGTCACGTATTTGGTCAAAACGTTTGACGGCCTTGTTCACGCTATTTTAACCCTTAGAGGAAGGGATTAAGGGCGGTTTACAGGCGATGCAATAAAGAATTTGTGGTCTGTGAATGATGTAACTTGTATCGGGGGAGCCATTAGAATTTGTACACTAAATCCTGTGATACTCATCGAATAGTTTCAAATTTATTCTGCGGGTGACGGAAAGTGACGGTCGTTTAGAGCCCTTTATCTGTAAATGTATGATGGTTTATGTTACAGCTTGTTGTCAAATTAACTCTTATAGTTTGGTGGTTATTCCTCTATTCACCAAATAAATAAGCTTATTTTATGAAATAGAAAAGTAATGCTTAATAGTTTTCTGTAGTTCAACATTATTCGCATTAATTTTTTAATATATAAAGTTGGAACCGATCCAATAATATCATTGTTATATTTAGGCAAAAATATATCGTCAACTGACAGTTTTCCGACTCTATTATTGCTAAATTATTGTAACATTGTTCCATGCCCAATCCAAACTATTTTTATCAAACTATAAAACGGTATAAAATATGATTACAAAATATTAATAAAAACTTTATTAACTTAAAAACTTTTAAATTATTTAAATGTAGGTACCAAATCTTTAGGCTTTTGCACTAGAAGGGTTAATGTTTTACATTTATCTCCGAGTGCATTAGCACATAGAAAACCCTTATAATTACAACTAAAATGAAAATCCGCCAGTAGGGTGGGACGTTACTTGCAGGACACGAAAACTCCATAACTATCCTTTATTCAAATTTATTGTCGTGCACTTTAATGTAGTCGCAGTGTTCAGTTGCCCTCCGGAGACCGTTGAACTCAGTGTAACTAATAACCCTGTTCACACTATTTGGGACAAAGAAATGCATTAATTTGCAGTGAAGATAAACTTATGAAAATTAAATCAAAAGATTAATATTGATAATCTCTTTTTGACTAAACTTCTAGCTTTGGATTGGCAAGGCTAGGCGCTTTTTAACTGCTGAAAATAAGCTCTTGTCAAAACCAGTCAGAAATTGGTAATTTTGTTAGAAAACGATATGCTAGTTGATGACTTACTTTAATTAATGGCATGTATAGCAACTTTTCAGTGCTAGTGGGACGCTTAGGTTTTGTGAAACTCGTAAACTATGAAGTGTAATAAGGAGGATTGCGAGTTAGATTTTACCCACAAATATATCGCGTATATATCGCGCTTGCACTGTACAAGTACAATTAACCCCCCACCTTTTAAATAATGATACTAGTCATGTTGCATCTATAATCTATATTATTAGTAGTCTTTTTATTTAAATCTAGAATTTTAGTACGCAAGTAGGCAATTACGCTCACAATCAATACCAGGCTCGCAGACAGAAGAAATGTTTTATGTAGAGTTCTGTCAGCGGCAGTTGTTTGCGCGCGGATTTATTTATGTGCATTTTGCGAACATCAAGCCTCGATGTCGTTATAGATATTTTCTTCGCTAGTTTTTGCTGTAGGCACGAAGCCTTTAGATTGCTATAAGTACATCTTTACGGAAATGTTATCCTAGTATACGTTATAATATACCTACATGTTGCTCAAAACGGCGTAGTCTGATATTTATTGTTCAAGAGAATTATGTCCTTCTGAGGTTTTTAACAGAGTTTATATTTTAAACATCGTTTTTGGTTAGTTACTGTGTAGGCCAATCTAAAGTACTTGCTCGTGCTGTTGTGTCAGGTTATTCAGGGCATTAAATTTCAGGGGTTTTTTGACATGATGTGAAGATAATAATTCTAATATTCATGTACTGAAAAACAGTGACGAAAACTCCTCCCTTTTTAGGTAGAAGAAAAAAATTTGAACATGCTTATTATTTTTGCGAGAAAATAACGCAAATCTTTAATATTGTTTAAATGCAAGTCTACCATGAACGAAGTCACCTGCTAACAAAGCCACGGTGTTCCGTTTTAAAACAGACTGGGGCCATTGTATAATTTGTCCCCCGTGACCCCTTTATTTTACTTTTTAATTCTTATTTAAGAAACCCGCGTGGATGGAATATTTTAGAACGGGTCAAGCGTATTAAATTTGTGTTTTGTTGGGATGAATATTTTTTTATGTAATAAGAAGGCTTGAAACTTTTTCATGATGAAAACTCTTAAATCAACACAAAAATGTTTCCTTGGATGAATTATGCATTTCATCAAAATTGGGTTAATGGTATGGCGCGGAGAGGTAACTACCAAACAGACATACTTTCGCATAGTATGGATTTTAAGAAACATAAATTCAGAAGCTAGAGAGAGAAATCACAAAATCGGTGCATAATAAAAGTATACGCGCCCGGCCAAGAAGGTACAACTGGAACGAGGACAAAAGTTTCGATTCATGAACAATATTCATAAAAGAAATTTATGTAGCATTCAGAACCGATAGCGGGAACTTTTGTTACGTACTCTACAACAATGCATATAAATAAGAATGAAAAATTCCGCTACTTTCTCTATGACGGGGGATATTTTTATTTTTGAATGCCGTAGTTCCCCCGTCCGGTCTGTCAAAATAATAACAAGATGAAGTGCTCGGCTGCCCGGAGTCCGGACTTCTGAAATTCGACTTACTATTTTACTGAACTCCTTCTTCGCAACTTTAATATAATATTCCATTACCAGTAATAATGTACAGTCATATTTTTAACGGATATTATTGGATACCTAGCTATTTTGCTAAAATATATTTATTATTAATTTGCGATAAAAAGTACCTCTTATAATTTTAAATTTCACTTAACTTACTTTCACATGAACAGAATTAAGGTTCAATTGTACAGAGGGCATACGGGAACCCTTTGAAAATAAAAGTAAAACAAATACAATTAACAGGACATTTAGATAACACAGTATAACAGGTCCACTGCGGTCCAGATTTGTATCATTGGTACAAGTGATAACAAATACAAATGACCCATCAAAGTCGAATTAAACTCGGTGGGGGAAGAGGGCGTGGCGTGACTCGTGCGCGTTATTTCAATTACCCCAATAAAGTACCGGAGTCAACGGTAATAAGCATTACGGTTATCGTACACTATTTGATGTACAATATTTTTAAACGCAACCACTAATGGTTAGTGGGTGGAGACACGTTAGTCTGAAATCAGAGTGGTTGTTGTAATAAAAGTTTGAAAAAGAGAATCAGATAAAAATATCTCTTTGATATATAAATAACTTCTGAATCTCAAAAAGTTTATTTGGTGACCAAAATGTGTTTTATAAAACCACAGAAAATTTCAATTGCATCAGTGCAAATATAATAGAAATTAATAAAAAATACAAATGTCATGTTTTTAAAACATGTTTGATCAGTACATTTAATATTAATGTATCTACAAATAATTCAAATTATCACCATAAATTAGTAAAAACAAATGTTTACAGCGGTCTTACCCCCAGAATTACTATAAAGCATTACCCCAATACAATTCGGCGTTAACGAGCAATTATTGCCATACTCGTTGGCATTAAACCGCCCATTGTCCGCAAATCTACGTTTGATAAGCTTATTACCGTCAAATTAATTAGTGCCAGCTCTATTAGACCTGGAATGACTTTGGAGCTTATAACCACCAATTTACAAGCTCCGGCGGAGCTTTAAGCTTTTATTGAATGAAATTGCCTGTCTAATTATTTCATTTGTATAAACTCTATTCATGTAAGCTCTAATTAGTATGATTATGTAAACATGGATCACCATAAATGTTGTATTACGTTATTTTACAGAATATTATAGAACCTATAATAATTTATAATGGAAATCAGTAAAAATACAAGAATTTTATGAATACCTCGATCGTGGGATTCGCAGACACAATAGATTTTCAATTGTTATGCGACACCCGGGTGCCGCTTGGGGATTGATGGGCTAATTTTGGTAACTATAAACTTAAGCAACTGTCAGCTTGTGGCTTAATCCTGTTGAGATTGAGATACCGCTATATTACCTCCAATAACGTTTGCGGGTAATAAATATTGAATGCACTGTGACAACGCGCTGCATTATGTACCTGTTATCGCACTATATAATGGTCTTCACTGTAGCCTCTATGGTCATGTATATTGTATTGTGTTTTCAGAACTAATTAACAACCAAGTAAATGCAAATTTGAATGTTAATAAAAATTAAAGAGCGATATATTAGACTTTAGAGTGTAGAAAACCTAAAGTTAAGTCTTGAGCTACAAAGTAAATCTAGATATTAGTTTTCACTTTCTGATTGATTATTTTTGTTGGATTTTAAACATTGAATTTTACTATACTGTATACTGTTATGATATTAAGGATAATTAATAATGAATGATGATCAATCGTTTGTTATTATAATTATTATGTTTAAGCGTTTTGTACTCCTCAGATATTTAGTGATTATTTCATACTTAGGGTGAATTGCACCAGAAGCGTAGTTAAAGTTAAGGTTAAGGTTATCGTCAAATATGGCGATTTTGCTAGGGATTTGACAGTTCATTTCACAATTTGTTATGGTTAAAGTTATAGTTAAAGTAGGTTGATGCAACTCACTCTTAGGGTCCCATAAAGGGTTTTTATATACACCAAAGGCGTTGTTATAGTTCAGGTTAAGGTTATCGTCAAATATGGCGTCCACAATGGACTTTTACTAGGGATTTGACAGTTCATTTGACATTTTGTTAAAGTTATAGTTATTCCATAATGGACTTTTACTAGGGATTTGACAGTTCATTTGACATTTTGTTAAAGTTATAGTTAAAGTAAGTTGGTGCGACGCACCCTTCATATCTAAGACGGCGTACTTACTATTCGTAAGAAAATTATAAACAAAATCTCAAGCCCGAGAGAACGTAAATCTAAGCAAACATAAAAGTGTGACAAAATCGTAAACTCCTGTCATCCATCTCGATGCAAATTTTTAAATTGAACATAAAACGCGGGCATAAACCCGCGTCTACATAACTCAAACAATACTTAACCTTATCACAAAATTGATCGAAACTCGTAAATTAGTAGCTCTAGGGGCGGTACTCACGGTAGTAAACTCTTTCATTTTTACACTTTAAACTGGCTGTTTCGCCGGCGGGCTATAAAATTGTCACCAAGTATTTACGTCGGCGCTAATTCACTAGATACTGCACGCAATGTTTCTTGCACTTGTTTTGTGCTAAATACTTTTTACTGTAGTTCTCGCACGTATCGAATGTACGTACCAGTTGCTTTTTCCCTGAAAGAGGTTTTCTCCAAGACTTTAACTTACCAGGTAATCGGTTTTTTATAACGTTAAACCTGAGATTAAAAGAATAAACTAGATAAACGCGTCATTTATTATCTATTGCACACATAAAAATTAAACTTGTATGGTCCATATTTTGTAATCGTCGCGTCGGTCGAACGGCCTATAGTAGCGTAGTTTGACTTGCACATGAATAAAAGCCGGCTTCATTTTATTGCTTGTGCAATACTTATATCATCTTACACCTGTAATTATTATTATTAGATGTTCAGTCCCAACGTAGGCACTGTATTAGAGACAGTAATATATTATTTGTTGGGAAACATATGTTTTACGCACCTAGCTGTGCAGTCTGCGCCACATACAAAGGTTTACTAATTAATTCCATTCACCAGAACCGCTATCAAAGAGAATTTTAAGCGCACTAACATTGTTATTTCATACTCCGCGTTCGCCGGCCTGTGTTGTGGCATTTTAATATTTTTGCAAATTGTTGCCATATTATAGGATGGGGACGGCGAATGTTTCTGTGCTGAGGATTTTAATTTGACATAACATGCTAGCTATAGTTTAAATTGTAACGATTTATTGCTCATTATTTTAAGTTACTTAAAGGTCTTGTTTCACCACTTCCTGATAAGTGCCGGCATGCAGGTTATCCACCACTTATCTTGACAGATAGAGTATGAAGCATCTGACAAATAAGTTGTGGATAGCCTATCCGTCATCTTCTCAGGAAGTGGTAAAACAGGCCTTTAATATAATAGCTGTTAGCCCTTTATGTACTATTGTATACTAAAGTAAGATGTCTTAGGGAGGATAAAATATAGCAAATGACTGTTTAGAACTTTGTACGATCGATGTAAATCATACAATATGATGCAACTAACATAGCGAAGGCGGTGCTGCATCGAAATTTTAGGTCGGACGTTCGTTCCATGTTTAACATAGATAATGTCGTACCGTGCTGCAATGTGGAGCAGCTTATAAAAACATCAATATGTAAATGCCGACGAAACGAAACGCAAAAACGAAACGAAAAGGGCAGTGACAAAGTGACAGGTCCGCTGTTTACATCGCTGTGAGGGAACAACCGGTGTAATAGCTTGCATTAGTTAGACGAGTCGGACTGTACCCTCGCGCACTCAGGCACTCGCACGAAAACACGCCACGCGAAAAATTGCTCTACCACAAACAAATAAGGACCAAAATAGCGTCACCAATAAGTAAGCTGGACTCAATAATTTACCATTCTCCATTCGAATGGTACATTTTTAAGCCTGAGAACACATGTAGTCTAGACAAATGTCAGCGAATTCGAGAGACGATCTATTTGGAGATTATTTGCATTTAAAAGACTGGAATAAAACACTAGCTTTAAGCGCAAGTTCGTAGACAAAATTCAAATGAACTGAAATAAAATGGAAACTAAATCTACTTCTCAATTTCTTTTTAAAGAAATAGTTTTATGTACTTTTAAAACGTTCCATGCATGGATAATTTGAATGAAAATAAACTTGATATGTCTGGGATTAATTTTCTTTTGGCAACTTCATTTGGATATATTAACCAGATATTAGATGATGTATGAAAGTAATTTTCATATCAGATCTCAGTATCAGACGCAGAGCTTAAGCCAGTTGAGACAGAGCCAGGGATATCAATCACTAACTGACAGTTATACAAGGTATGAGATGTTATGATATTCCGGCTTGGTTTCGAGTAATCAGCAAATGGTTGCACGCTCCAGTTAAAGTATAATTTTTGTAATTTTTTATAAAAAGTATACTAGGTATTATTTTTGTGTTAAGGGGTTATTTTTGCACCTCCAAGTTAGTTACGGATAAAATCTATTATATCATAAACAAAAAGAGGCAGTGAATAAAAAAATATGTGTAGAAACGTCTTATGGTAGAGTTTTTCCATATTCTATAGCGTCAACGGTTTACATATTTTATAAGTTAGGTAAGCACTAAGCACAATTTAATATGAAAGAAAACAGATCAAATTAGACGCAAAAGGTACTCAAATAAATAAAATGAACAAACTAATATGAAATTTTATATTATGTAAAGGCACAGAATTGGCTGTGGGCCAAACGGCAGATAATTCGATAAAAACACCACCAACAGGAGTTTAGTGCCAGAACTCTAAGTTTATTAGGTGTGTAATACCGAATTTAGCGGGAATTGGCTTAAACGAATAATAATTATGGAAACTTATGATATTACTCACTGTGAGTTTCAGGGGAAAGTTTTTTCAGTAAAAAGTGAAATCAAAATGAACATTTTTCGTTGATTTAATGTGTTGGCTATTTAATTAAAAATATTTAGGGCCAGTTTCACCACTTCCTGATAAGTGCCAGATAGGTTATCCACCACATAACTTGACAGATGAAGTATGGAGAAAGAAGATGAAAATAAAAACCGGCCAAGTGCGTGTCGGGCCACGCGCAATGTAGGGTTCCGTAGCACCGCTAGTTTTTGAAATTTTTTGTATGGTCAATGAATGTACATTTATAACATGTTTTACACTACTAACAACATCATCTCAAAGGAATTTGAACGAAAAGTTCCTTTATACTTCGCCGAATACATTTTTTTAGTTGATCGACTATTACTCAATAACTTATGAAGTCAACTTAGTCGTGATAGTTTTCCTTTTAAATTCAGCATATTTCCTACTCCCGTGATTTTTTTCACATTTCCAGAAGCAACCGTTTAGCTGGTAGAAGGGGGGGGACACTGGACTCTAACGATTTTTTCCACTTTAAAACTTAATATTTCACAAATGGATCCCTAAACCGGAAAATGACTTATGAATACTAATCCAACGACACCCCACACGATGGGGTGGGCGCGAAAAAAAAAATTCAACCCCGCTTGATGTGTAGGGGAGGTACCATAAAAAAAATATTTTTTAAATATTTTATGTACCATTTTGTAGACATTATTAATATGTATATTCATGCCAAATTACAGCTTTGTAGGTCCTATATAGTCTCTGAGCAAAACCGCGGACAGACAGACGGACAGACGGACAGACGGACAGACGGACAGACCGAAAGTATAAGGGTTCCTTGTTGACTACGGAACCCTAAAAATGGATGAAAAATGAAGATGTTATGTCAAAAAAGTTGTGTATAGCCTATCCGGCACTTTATCAGGAAGCTGAAGTGGTGAAACAGGACTTTGCAGTAATACTATAAACGTATAAGTTCCTCAATCCTATCATTTTAAGTTAGTCATTAAGTACAAAATCGCAACTCGAAACAAAACTGGGCAAAAATGGACCACCAAAGTTTTGTTTGATCCTTTTCACAAGTTTCCTACATGTCGAACGTAGTATTTGTCATATTTGAAGTAGTTGTCAATTAAGAAAATATTATGAAGAGCTATGTAGAGAATCGTACAATAATAATGTAAATAAATGTTTAGAAGACCTTTTGGTGTTTTCTTCATGGTCATTCTTTAGCCGGATGAAGAGTTAGAACTGGATGCTATGGATGTACAGTTAATGAGAGTTCTTTAATATAGGAATAAAGCTAGTTATAAATGGTAAGAAAATTCAGACTAGTTGCCTTGGCGACACATAAACAAGAATTTGAGAAAATATTTTAAACCGGAAGACATCCTGACGATATGGAGGGGCTACTACGTATACAGAATTTTATTCAGAATTCAATAGTTAAGGATCATGCAAATTTTCAAGGGTTATCTAGGAGTACATTAACGCGATCTTGGGTCAAGGTGAGACTTGAAAGCTTAGATAATACATGGTCACAGTTTGAGAGAAACCATTATGCGTTATTGAGTATGGACGAGTTTAGAGATGACTGTGAATATCTAACGAGCATGGTCTATGATCAAGTAGAAAAAGTATTCTTGGAATACAAGAGTGAATTATGGGAGGCTCTCTCATTAATGAAAGATATTGCTGCTGCAGATGGTTTGGCTGAAAAACGAAAGGTTGAGCATTCAAAGTTTATTAATTTGCCAACAATAGAAATACCAGCTTTTTCTGGGAAATACACAGAATGGCCTACCTTCCACAATTTGTTTGACACACTGATACATAACAACTCTGATTTAAATAATATCCATAAGCTATACTATCTTAAAAGTAAAATTACCGGAGAGGCCGAGCAGCTATTAAGTCATATCGCTATCACAGAGAACAACTACGAAAAATGTTGGAGTTTATTGAAAGCAAGGTATGGTAATAAACGGTATTTAGTTAATAATATAATGAATCGTTTATTTGGCCAAGTCAATTTAAAATTTGAAGACAGCAAGGGAATAAAGCAGTTACTAGATACTACAAACGAGTGCATAAATGCTTTGTCTAATTTAGATGTTGACACTTCGACGTGGGACATTATAATTATTCATCTTGTATCCGAGAAACTCGATCAAGAATCGAGAAAACAATGGGAGCAGAGAATCAGTTATAATTTTATAGATAATTTACCAAGTTTAAGAGATTTTTTTTCAATTTTTGGAAGCTAGATTTAGGACTCTGGAATATTTAGAGCTAAGAGAAAAAAAATCTAAAGATGATAGAGCGCAAAGGACACATGTTTTTGCAACAAAATATGTTAGTGTAACTGCCAATAAGAAATGTCCGTACTGTGGAGGAAGTCATGTCCTGGATCAATGCCCTGAGTTTTTTAATCAAGAGCATATTGATAGGGTTGATTTTATACGGAGTAAGAAAATTTGTTATAATTGTTTTGGTGCCTATCATAAGGCTAAAAGATGTAGGCATCACAATGCCTGTCAGAGGTGTAATCGACAACATCACACGTTGCTACATGCGGAAAATAGTTTGCCAAGTTCTAAAATTCGAAACCGTAATTATGATTATAATAAGAACACTAATAATGGAAAACCATCGATCGGTAGCAAGAATATTAACAGCTTTTCGAACTCTGTCGCACCCGTAGACGATGTAGAAGTAATATTGCCTACTGCGTTAGTAAGAGTAGACACGAAGAAATCTTGTGCATCTCTTGGAACCTTACTTGATCAAGGATCGCAAGCCTCACTTATATCCGAGAAGGCTGTCCAGTTGTTGGGACTTCGCAAGATTCCTGTAAAAAGAGTCCTGTCAGGAGTGGGGGGAGAGGAACAGACGTTGTCAGTCGAACACATGGTCGAACTTACGATACAGTCTACTACTAGAGGATTTTGTTGTAATATCCAAGCCTGTGTTCTAAATAGTTTACCTTCAACCCAATCCTCAAACTCTACTAACAGAATTAAAAAGAGTTACTGGCCAGATTCATTATTTTTAGATTTAGCTAATCCCAACTATGATAAACAGACTAATGTAGATTTAGTATTAGGTGCCGATGTGTATGGACTTATTTTGCAAAATGGCATCACTCGTGATTCGTCAGGCAATTTGACCGCTCAGAATACAAAACTTGGTTGGGTTGTATCGGGTAGAGTACCAGCCAAAACTAAGTACACACAATATGCTCGGGAAGGTAGAAGGTACATTTGATACTAATTTTGAATTGTTAATTTTTAGTATATGGTTATAATTGTTCGGGATTTTGTGTTGGTTAATAAGTAATGTTAACATACACTTAAGGTTTTATTTATATCAATTATTGTACTATGTAGAAAGGTCTCAGTTTTGTTTGTTACCTCTAAGGTAAATTAGGTAGATTGTGTAACGATTTTATTATTATTGTAATGACGTACAGTATAGTCTACAGTCTACACTGTGCAGGTATCATGGTGGGCGGTTTAGGAGTTATGAATATAATAGATACATTCATGGTGGGCGGAATGTCGAACGTAGTATTTGTCATATTTGAAGTAGTTGTCAATTAAGAAAATATTATGAAGAGCTATGTAGAGAATCGTACAATAATAATGTAAATAAATGTTTAGAAGACCTTTTGGTGTTTTCTTCATGAATGCAACATTCAGGATATGTATTATGTTTTCTATAAACACGACTATTGTGCTATTTACATCTAGATTATATTTATTTATTTATTAAGAAGTACGTGCGTAATTTATTTGTTCCCAAAACCGTTTTCGATCTCACCTGATGCCGCGTCTTACAATTCCTTTAATCTATGGAAGGATCTTTATTGGAAAACCCATTTTATTCGTGGACGTTCCGTACGAAATATTATTTATTTTGGGCGGTATTTAATATAATATGTGGGTCACATTCGACAAGGGAAAATATTTGGGGCCAATCGATACATTCCTTCCATATTGTCCTTTCGACATAAAGTATTTCGTAATTCAGATTATAGACAGTGAAGAATTATAATAAAGATATTTTAAATTTTTGCATCGGATTCTGTCTTCTGTCTTCAGTCTGCCGTCTTTCTCTGTCATGTAAGTTTTCCAATGTGTCAAAAAAGGACACCTTGTGTAATTATTCACTTTTATGTTTTCATAACGACATAACGAATACAACGAATAATATTCTGATTAAAATATAAACATACAAGGATGTAAAGGAAATATTTCCTTTTGACTATAAAAAATTATATTATATTTTTTTAATAAACTACAATTTAAACGATCATACTTGTGCTGACTGATGAGACATAAATATAGACAGGCATACTGTATTTACGATACATTAGAATCATAATGATTCCTTATGATTACACAAATATTTCTTTAGGTACTCAAGGACCGCCAAAAAGCAGCTAAAGCATCGAAAAAAAAAAACTCAGCAACACCTAAGTATTAAAAAATAAATAATAGTCATACTTAATATAAAAAAATGCAAAAATATTATCTACTCATTTACGGCGCTGTAATACCCGGTTTTCATCGTTTATCTACCCTGTAGAGACGTTAACATGCGTGAGACGACTTTTTAATGACGCAGTTTAATCCTCCCGTCATATTCAAAGAGGAGATAAGAGAAAGTTCAGTACTCAGTTTTATAGTAATTATTGCTCTTAAATGTTACTTGGGAACTTCAACTAAAATTCGAATATAAAACATCCTTACTAATAAAATTAAAGCTGAGCTCCTGATATTATATTGGTTTTTTTTTAGATACATATTGATTTGATAGACCAGTCACACGCGGTGTTAGATTGGCTATTCCAATATAGAATTGGAAAAAGCAGCCCATTTTAAAGTGCATCGCATCGACGCGTAACATTTGTTAGCTGACCCTAAGATGGCCATTTGCAGCACATGGGGGTCGGAATAGAGCTTTAAATTCACAAACTGGGATGGAAAAAAGATTCTAAACGCGTTGGTTGTTTAGGTCCTTTTACTGGTAGCCGACTTTGCGAACCGTTGTATCGCGTTTAGCTGAGCCGGCCTTGGCGTCGTTATTTTCACCTGCAGTGGTTTATGGTTTTAGCAAAACCTTTCTGGATTCCGTTACCTCTATAGTGTAGTGTATTTTTGGAAAAGATTAACATAGTAGAATGTTATGTAGCATTTTTTCTGTAGCCCATTTCCACAGGTCTTGGTTAAAATTGGACCGAATTAATTAAATTTTGGTATGGACAATAGATACTAGAGTAGACGACGGGGAACACATGGTTTTTAGGCAAGTGGAGCTGCCAACAACTTCTAGTGTCTTATAAAAATGATGAACGACGGAGACCTGACATTTAACTCAGGGTACGCAACCAATCTTCGCAAGTGGCAACAAAATGTTAAGGCTTTCGATGACAATGGCTTAAATTGTAACCAAATCATAAGTCGAAGGTGTAAACTGTACTTATACATTTTACGAGCGGTCTGCAAGCCAGTTAATAATTTAGCCGAGCCCCGTGTGGACTGTGGACACGCCCGCCGACCGCTAATGTCATAAGATAGCCGCTTAACGAGGCGCATTGCAGCGAGCAGCGACGCACTAACTAGCTGCACACACCTCGATGTTACAGGTATAATCTGGTACAATCTTATTGTGTGGTTAAATGCTAATTTAGCCACACAGTAAGATAGTAGAAGTAAAGAATATAAATGGAAAAGTTTGCCTTTCTATCCGCCTGTCTGCCGATCTTCATGCTTAAGCGTCTGAATTGATCGGCATTCGGCTTTTAATGACATAAAACAATGCGAAGACAGTGATCCTTTGTGTTTGTTGTCTTATACTCGAGATATCATAAGTTCAACTTGATGCTGGCTTCTCATGGCGCGTAATATCAAGAGCCGCGCCTCGCCAGTTCGAGTCTGACACGCCGTGTGAAAGGGGTGGCTTGAGGTAGCGTGGGTTGGTGCGAGCAGCGCGCGTGACGCGTCCGATCCGATTGAAGTCGGTAACTTCAAAGGCGCAGCTCGGCGCGGCTTGAGCGGCTCGTGATATTACACGCCGTGAGAACGGGTAGCGCGGACTCGCCTGTTGTTTCGTGCTCGCTTGTACAAATCGGCTCGGCGCGGCGCGGCTCGTAATATTTCGCGCCGTGAGAAGCCAGCAAGGCGAATCACAGTGACATTTAATAAGAAGTTTCGTGTCTCGTGGTTTAAACCATAAATAATGCTACGAAATATTAAAGTCAAGTTCTAAGGAATTTCACATTTGAGTGTAACTTTTAAAAAATAGCACTTGTTGCATACAAAATGAAGGAGGTCGCTGTCGACGCGCGGTGGGCCGGAAAATCCGTTTTCCACACTAACGACTATACAGCTTACGGGAAAACAAATACAATATGCGTAATATTTTATCTAAAATCCGCGCTCTACTTAATATAATGACAGCGCTGTGGGTGTTGCAGCCATCGGCGTGCTCTTGAAATATTATTAGCAGATTTTTTGCATTTTCCGTGCAAAATGTTATTAGATGTAGCTATGTTTACTAATTATTTATTTTTTTTACTGCCTAATTCTTCTTTATGTTTGTTAGTAACCTTGTTGCGCCAAAATTTGTTTACGTAGCGAGAACCGTACATTTTTCGGGAAAACCTTCTCTGTCCTTTCCCAATATTCGAAGTCCATTTGGTTTAGTAACTTAAAATGAATAGACAGACAGAAATACATACTTTTGCATTCAGAATCAGTACGTATTTACCTATTTAGAGTTCCAATTTACAACACAATACCTGAATTGTTAAGCTGATTGAATTTCGCTCGTTCTCTACTCACGATTCCAGTTTAAAGAGCCATTTAAAGTCGATACAATCAAGACTTGATCAGTAAAAACACGAACTTAAAATATGGTTCTAAGTAATGCTAATAAAAGATGGATATCTCATCGCTAAAGAGTCTGAGGGCCCTCGTTAACGGCTGATGATCTGTACTCATTGAACGCAGCCAATTAGCAGCCGAGAGCTTAGATGGTGGTGGGATGGTTACACAGGGAATGCTAAAATATATGAAGCTGTAGTCATAGAAAATTTAGTTGATGATTATAGAGTATGTATTACGAAAACTCCAAAAATACTTTTTACACCAGTTAGTATTATCACGATATTTCGATGGCTTAAAGATGAGTCAATGGTTGAAATTTATACAGGTAATTAAGGGCCGGTTCACCACTTCCTGTTAAGTACCAGATAGGCTATCCACAACTTTTTTGACAGATTCTCCATATTTTATATGTCAACGTAAGTGGTAGATAGCCTATCCGGCACTTATCAGGAAGTGGTAAAACAGGACAGTTTGAGATTGAGGGAAGTCATTAAGCAACATTTTTTTATTTACCAAATGTTTACATACGTACGGTATTAGGCTACATGGGCTCTGAATTGGCCAAGAGGTCTCATGGTTCTTGCTCTATATCTATATAGCTAATATCCAGTATAATAATAATTGTATATTTAGATGGTGGTCGAAATATATCTTAGCTTTACCTGTACAACACGAGTAATTCTGCAACAAGAGCGTGACCTAAGTTCGTTACCTCCCGCGAACGTACATTAGCGCGAATTACTTTTGCCGTTTTGTTTGTATCGCATAAAGAATTTATCACCCTACAGAAAAATATTTAGGGCCACTGGACTTACCACAAAACTATAAATTACACTGTTAATAATGTTTAAAGATCGTTAAAAAAACTATGATAATATCACAAAAGACAAATTTTTGCCACGAAAATTCGGAAAGTTTAAGTTACTGTAATTTTAATTAAATACAATTCATGTAAACCTAATTTAAAATTAACAACAGCCTGAGTTACCCGTTGTAAATACCCACCCGCAATTAATTTCCAAGTAAATTCATCAGACAATAATCAACACAGGTATAAATGGTTATAATGTTCAATTATGAAGTTTACGGAATTAATTTACCTTGCCGACCCCTGTGGGCTCCTTGACTCCGAGGCGGCGCAGCAGCGCGGGGGGCGGGGGCGGCGGCGCGCGGTGGAGTACGCCACTGAATCCGGTGGAGACCTCCTCTTCCCGTTTTCGCCGCTCCCGGTGCGGTGATCCGCCACTGCATTTTGTTGTCCTGAAAAGATTTAGGGTTTTAGCATTCGCAGGCATGTTACCTAGTTGTCGCTATGTGTGTTCCTATTTATTTATTACTAGATGATGCCCGCAACTCCGTTGCGCCAAAATTCGTTTATCGCGTGTTAACATACACATTAGTACATTTTTGCGGGATAAAAAGAATCCTATGTCCTTTCCCGGAACTCAAAGTATGTCCATGCCAAATTTCAGCAAAATCGGTTCAGCGGTTTGAGCGTGACGAGGTAACAGACAGACAGACATACACACTTTCGCATTTATAATATTAGTATGGATTTTTGTTAGGCACAGGGCATTCGTACATTTAGGAATCGGAGTTTGTCTTAAAACCAATAAGTTTAGTAACTTAGAAATTCTAAGTTGTTTTGAAAAAGCTTGCATAGTAAAAGCTGGATCAATCGATAAAATCATAGGCTTTCTTTGACACCTTGAAGCAATCAATAAAAAAAAAAGTATCCACAGAC
The DNA here is from genome assembly GCA_905404155.3 of Plebejus argus. Classification (NCBI taxonomy): domain Eukaryota; kingdom Metazoa; phylum Arthropoda; class Insecta; order Lepidoptera; family Lycaenidae; genus Plebejus; species Plebejus argus. Next base: position 5,538,745 of record FR989929.1, on the reverse strand, counting down.
GAACGTATAACCTCCTCGTTTTTGGAAGTCGGTTAAAAAAGTACAAAATTATCTACGATTCTCCTCGTGGAGCTGTATGTAGAAATACCATTAGCTATGTCCACATTGTGCCCTTTCATCTTCAATTTTCATAATCTTTTGACATTCGAAATGTCAAAAGAGCACAATGTGGACATAGCTATTGGACGTTCATCGTTTGAAGTCGTTTGTGCTCGTCACTGACAGCTTGACAATCATGGTGTCAATCGTGTTTTTTATGACTTATGCCCAACGTAGTGAGGGACCTTAAAACCCGGAAATCCACCCCGTACAGTATAATATGTGAATATTAAAACTTCCTGCACCGAACCCCGGAGGAGTTTGTGATAAATAGTCCTTACGTGATGTCCCCGGTGGCCTTTTTTACATTTTTCAAAAATTCACACCGCGTCAATATTCGCGTAAAGGGCCCTGTACACTGATGGATAGCTTTTACGTGACTCCCGGCAACGGATCGTATTTTATTTTAATGTTCGCCGGAGATGGCGGCTTAAAATTGAAAATTCTCAGGGCATATTGGGAATCATTCGTGATCCTTCGGAATTTCATTTCAGTATGCAAAATATGTACTTTTAGTTCTGTCACGTGACGTTTACGTGACGAATTTAAAATTGATACCTAATTGAGTGAAAAATAGTTTAGCGGTTTGTCGTAAATGTAAGTGTGCGAAAATTTTACATAATATACCCAATTGCTACTTACAACTGTATTAAAAATTTCGAACCTACAAAATTTTTGGGCACAAAATTTCTCAACAAGGAGAAACATCCTCATATTATTTTCATTCCTTATAATTATGACCTCAGCTGATATCAATCATTTTCTTTTATAATATTAAATAATATCGAGCAAAAACCTGGTATCACAAAAGGTAAACCAAATCCGGCTGCATTAGGCTTTTATTATTAGGGAGTTTATTCATTCATCAAATTATTTTATACTATTATTAGCCATTAATGGAGTATAAAAATAAACGGTATTTAAATAGCGTGTTTCCCTTCGCGTGCGACTTACCCCCAGTTTATTGTATTTACGAGTATTAACATTCTTGGGGGAGTGTTTGGATACCTCTCGACTTGGCCCTTCGTGTCCACACTAGTGGGCCCGTGGGCCGTTTAGATATGGACTGAAGGATTGCATATTGATTTGTTTGTGGAGTCACAAATGGGCAGAGCTTTCGGCGTCTAGTGTGTAAGTAGCTTTAGTCACTTGTCTTGGGATTGGGGAAAGAGAGCCGATCTCTTTTTTTGAATTCTAGATGTAATTTTATTATTGTTTGTTACTAAAATGAGATTTTAGGACAAAAATAGGTAGTCTGGTTATAATAGGCTATCATATTATAATGTTCGCTTTTAAAACCACTTGTGGGTATAATATGTGTGACGGCCACAAAGGAAGATCTTCCGACCGAGTGAGGTGTTACGCCCGGTTAGGCCGAAGCCCACGTGATACATTTCAGATGTCGTATAATTATTATATTAATTATTATGTACTGATGCGCTCAGAAAACTTCGATAGCGCGATGCAGGAATGTGGCGCTAATTGTGGGTACCGCCACAAACTTTACCTACTCCGTTCCGTTTGTTACAAAAAATGCATTGACATAAAACGGTAAAAGCCTGTATGCTAATGTAATGCTAATTTATATTAAACTTTTAGTTAATATTTCACGCGCTTAGCCAACCACACAGTAATTTTAAAAAAATATTTGTTTTGAAATCGTAGAAATTACACGGTAAAATTGGCTATAGCGTGTCCTTATCATATAATTCTGTTCTGAATAATAACTTACATAGGCTTTCAGGTCAAAATTATAAATTTCTGAGTTAATTTCTATGGTTTAGGAAATGGGAACATTAGTTTTCCGTAATGGTTATGAACTTGTCGTAATTTTCTCTAACCTCAGGCCTTATCTACAAAATGAATAAGTCCTGAATGGAAACATGAATAGTACATTATTTATTTAAAATTTTAATTGGTAAAATTATTACGAACGCAAATTAAATAGTTTTTAAACAACAGCTACGTTATTAATTTATCCATTGTATTATTCCTGGAAATTCGAAAAAATCGAGAGAATCTTGACAGTAGGTATCTCTAAAAATCAAAACCAAATCTAAATAAGACGTAGGTATATAACTTTCTTCAAATAACAGTAGTATTAGATGCAGCAAATATTGAACACAAAATTTAATTTCCATCGATATCAGAAGCAAAGATGAACCCACAAGGCGAAATTCACTTAAATCCGAACACAAATATGCTGTAGATATAAATCTTGCGATTTCAAAGGATATATACTTTATGCCCCTATGATGTCGTTGATTTTACGGGTCGGCTGTCGCACTGAAAACAATCTGCGAAAGGCCGTCTCCTGACATTTGATAGAATACTTGGACCATGAATAAGCAAGCGCGGCCATTTTGTCGTTATTATTTTTCTAAGAAACCAATATGTCGGCCCCGTAAAATCGGGCTTGAGTGGTATGATTTCATTTGTTTCTTATTGATTTCTAATATCTCATAGTAGAAATTTATTTGAATTACATGGGATACATAGCAGCTCAAATATTATTTCTACTGAAAATTGCATTCTCTTTTACCGTCGTCAACACAATATTGTTACAATGATCGGTCAAGTCTAGTTGAGGAGCAATATTTTTTCATTCAAATCATGATTACTTCCAGTTACAGTACCTACTACTCTTGCACCTTTCATTTCTGACTAGACCATTTTTTTGCAAGCGACCTCGTGGCAATCGTCCAGGGGCCAAACAATGTTAACTATAATCTACTTCAAGCCTGTTTTACAATATTAAACCCTATTTTGTTTACATACGGTTCAAACTGAAGTTTTATGCTACACCCGCAACGTGGCAAATGCAGCATTGTTTGGGAAAATGACGGCAATAAATCTAAAGAAAGGCCTTTAACAAAACTGTCCAATGGCGTTCGAGCTTTTCAATACATGCTGTAATCTCGACTACCGTGCTTGTTAAAGGGTTTAGTTAATAAGTTTCAGTCAGAATTTTGGAAAAGTAGTCGAATCTCTACAGTACATGATTGTACAGTTATGGGCCGTAGTCTTGGCAAAATTGTAGAGTTTTTAAAATACGTTATAAATATCAATTGGATACCTTACCAACATCCATTTGAAGAACGTACCCGTTTCCTAACGTACTCGGGTAAATAACAATCGTAAATTACGTTTGACCTTCACTGTTGAAAGCTAAATAATTCATATTTCATACCGTCGCTGTAAAGGAATAAATAAAAAGTCATGTAAACCACCGTTAACAAGTACCGCTTCGCCGTGTACATGTGTTCTGACATGAAACTACATGATTTATGTGTCATATTGGCCGAAAGTATTTTGTGTCACGTCACAATATGAACTCTAGGCAATTTTCGTATTTGCAAGTTACAGAGTTATTTCAAATGTTATAGAAGTTCCTCGATTTAACTATTTCGTTACAATGTATCTTCGTTCCTTATTCGATCTAGTACGTTTTCTATCAAACTACAAATTGTTTGCCCAAATGTCAAATCAACGCACTATGTATTTCACGTACATACTTGAAAATAGAGAACCGATTTAAGAAATGATAATGTGTTAATGATTCATTAAAATTGTATCGGGGAATTCTTCCTATACGCATCTCCATGTAGGATTACCGAAAAACAAGATAACGATAATCTTATAGTGTGTGTCTAACCTGGCGACACAGGAGATACAGTGGTGGGAATGTGTGGTAAGCCAAAGCCCGTTTAAAAAATAATCTTAAAGTGTTTATATTATAGATATCACAATTAGTATGAAGTAGGTACGACAACCTATAAATTAGAATTTAGATAATAAATATATTTTATCTATCTAATGTAACCAATAGCTACCTGACTGAGCAAGCAAGGGAGAAAGACGTACGTACACAAAAAGTAACATCCGCAAATTCTTTATTATAATGCAAATTTGGATGGTACGATATTATTAATATCGGAAGTAATAAAAGAAACGAAGGATCCCCCTACCGTGTAAGTCGAGAGCCAAACAACATGGGATATTAATAAAGAGGTGGGCTTTGTAAAACTCTTCATTAGAGATCATACCATTGTTGTGGCGGTTCTTTTTGTTGGCGGATAGCCGCTTTTTGTGGCCTCGTCTAAGTCACAAGCGACGTGTGCTTTGTTTCCGTGTGATGGATTCGTATTCGGTTATGTTTTTAGGGTTCCGTACCCGAAGGGTAAAAACGGGATCCTATTACTAAGACTTTGATGTCTGTCCGTCCGTCTGTCTGTCTGTCTGTCTCCAGGCTGTAACTCAAGAACGGTAACAGCTACAGAGTTGAAATTTTCACAGATTATGTACATCTGTTGCCGCTATAGCAACAAATACTAAAAACAAATTAAAATTAATATTTAAGGGTGGCTGCCATACAACAAACGTGATTTTTTCGGCCTTTTTGCTCGATATCAATAATGGCAACAGGTAGGCACTTGAAATTTTTACAAAAGCCTTAGATATATGTGTACTTTAATATTTATTAATAATGTTAAAATAAAACGAAACATTAAGGGGGGCTCCCATACAAAAAACACAATTTTTGGCCTAATGTTACTCTATAATGGTACGGAACCCTTCGTACGCGAGTACGACTCGCACTTGACCGATTATTATCATATTTCTCTTTGAGGTTTAGGTTTTCTAAATATTATATTGAATTTAGGCGAGGTAAATCACAACATAGTTAAAAACAGCGTCGTTTTCTGTTTCCTGAAACGTGTATGCTTATAAACTGCTCAAAGGATTTTATTGCGGTTTGGTCTATAAGATAGAGTCAAGGGACAGACTTTTTTATGCAATACATGCATAGTTTGCTGGATCAGCCTAGAATAAAGTAATTATCAAAAATATAATATTATTTAAGTTCATTAAGTTTGATCCACTGCAGCTACATAATAATAAAAGTAATATGGCGAAACCCAAGTTTTCTCTACATGTAATATCAAAACCCCTTGGTCACAAACGTAATAGTAACACCAAAAAACTATTAAAACAATCGCCATGTTCTTAACAACTAGCCCAAGCGTCGTTATCCCCTAAACACCAGATGGACGCATAATATGGCGCTTTATGAAGTTTCTAGGGGCCCGATTTTGTAGCGTGTTCACTATTTGAAGCTTACAATAGACAGGTTTTACACATACTCTAAGGTAAATCACATAGGTAGCCGGTAGGTACTAAGCTGTGGCTTTAGTAACCATCGTTTTACTGTGAAAATCACGGACGTATGAAAATAAAGGTTCTTAAAAGATAGAAACAGGTAATAGAACTGTCGCCTGAGGTTCAAAAATCTTATCAGGTACTACGACAACAATTATGTTGAACTTAGACTATATACAGATTACAGATAACTAGACGTTAACAATTTTCTCTTTTTACTTTCACATTTTTGCACTATGCATAACATCTGAAACACTACATATTTCAGAAGACATTTGCATAAGACTAGAGAGCTATAACGGAATGAAATAGTGAAAGAATAAGTAAAAATTATGCTCTTCTCACGGATCTCACCACATACGCTGTATGCTCAAGACCTAATCCCTTTTTATGAGGAACCCAACGCCAGATGGAGGCGGCATACACAGGAAAAGTTTCGTTAAGCGTGTACCAGATTTATGCAGACATGTATGAACCTAAAACTAAGACATGCACAGAAAGTTCGCGAAAAGGCTTCATATTTTTTGGACTTGGATAGGTACTATAAAATGAAAAGGGTTAAAGATTATTACTATAATTGATCTTGTAAGCGGGCGTAAATCTATACTAACATTCCGTGTCTTTTTGTCTGTTTGACTTATTCTGATTTTGGTGAGTAAGTATAGAATAAAATAAAAAAGTAATGATTAGAAGTGTATCTCTACTAAAGATACACTTTTGGATCCAGAAAGGAAAAAGTATAGTAGAAAAATGCAGAATTCCTGCGCGATAAACGAATTGCTGCGCAACAAATGTTGCAGGTAATACGCATATCCAAAATGTAGAGAAAATAACGAAAAGCCAATTCAATTTAACGGAAGGTGATATGTTACGTACTTAAATATTTTTAGTCTAAGCGCCATAAATTCAGCCAGCAAGCACATGTGCCGTATAAACTACGGGCTCAAGCAGTTACTTGGAAACTAAGCCGTAAAACACGTGGAGATATGGTGTGACGCCCTAACGCGCCCTGGCACCCTGTCCTGACGCACTGGAACGCCTTTATAAATGTCATCACTCCAAACTTTATATTGCACAAAATAAGTAGGGTAGAAATGTATAAAGTTTTGCTGTGCTTTTATGTAATGGGTGGAGGAATTTTCGAGTTTACATTTTAAACATTGGGTATTCTAATCTATTTACATTTTTTAGCTTAAAATATTATAAACATTATCAAGTAACTTATATTAATCATTAAAAATAATATGATACTCTAGAAAATATTGATCTCAGACTGTAGAAATCGTAGCCTTTTTTGTAAATTCGCCACAAAACATCTAAACAGATAAAAGGTCTTGAAGACAAATCATGAAATTATTTCCTCGTGATAACAACACTTAACAACCTCCGCTCATATCCGGCTGACGGATGCGATATGGAGACGTCGCGAAAAAATATGGCGTTACAGGAAACGAATACAAATACGAAATAAAAATAAATGTTAGGTGGAAATTCGGAGCGCGGAAATGAGAAAAACCATGCGACGCTACCCCCACGAGGGGCAGACTTTAATAATACCACGCTCGGTGAAAAACAATAGAATTAAATAATATAATATGAAAATTTATAGATGCCGATTCAATGTTAGGATTTTCTTATGAAATATGTGTCAGCGAAACGCCCACTTTTGTGCACGAAATGAATGCAAGCGTTATTACAGCGTACGCGAAATATTACGAGGACTACATTAAAGGACAATAGCACAATCGGGGCACATTTTGTCCTGCTTTTGAAATTAAGTTTTTGTGTAGAATTACAAAGGGTAAATTACATAATTAACTTACTTTAGTACCCTTTAGCACTTTTTCTTGATTGATAATAATGACTTGTTCTACAATTTACAGTTTTTTATTTTATGCATTTTTAAATTTTGAAGCAGAGAATTTACGATAGAAAAGTATAGATGAATAAAAATGCTGGAAAAATCCAAAGCATTGAAACGTCTATCATTTTGATATGAAACTGTTCCTATTTACGGTGTCTGCTTTGCATAGCTGATGAGTACCTACAATACTAAGCTCATGTTGATATTTACTTGCCAGCTTTCTGTATAACTATATCTCGTGTGCCGTATTTGCGTAGAGGGGAGATTTAGTAAACATATCGAGTACTCGTTATCTAATGCATTTATAATTCCATATTTATATTCTTCGCAGATAGCGTTTTCTTTTTTGCTGAAAACGTTTTTGTATAAATACAAAGCTGTTACTTCGCATGTGCTATTTAATGTGTATTAAACAAACACATAATAAAATAAAATAGCTTTTTTCTCTTATAGATTTTGTATGTTCAAGTTGTTTATCTGCAATTAGCTGTATTATATTATGTAATATTATGGTCGGCTAAATGATATATTGTGGTTTGAAAGAAATATTGTTGAAATAATGTATCGCAGGCTTAACAATTTGACACGCACAGACAAACAATAATAAATAGATTGTTATAATAGTTTGTAGCATTAGTAGACCGACGAAACAAGAGGAAATTTATGAACAACAAAAGGGCTGGCGGGCGTGGTAGAAACAATAGTCTTGCTCAACACCGAACTTGCCGTCATGTTTCAAAAACTTTGACAGCCAAAATCTTGCTGAAGATTGCAAATAAATTTTGTAAAGTGCAGATAGCTATTAAAAGGCTTCAGTTATTTTGCCATAAAAGTAGGCACTGTATGAAGTTTTATTTTTTAACTAGATAATGCCTGCAACTCTAGTTTTACAGAAATCCATATATCGCTCGGAAATCGTAAATTCTGAGATAATAAATAAGTAATAGTTAAAAAAACTATAAACACGCTTTTATATAAAGCGTCGGTTACAAACAAACATACAAACATACAAATTGAAAAATGGAATAATTATATCAAATTAGTATATTGTTATCGGTCCTCGATAAATCTACAAAGTTTGAACGAAATCTGGCTGTTTAAAGTGGGTCAAAATCGCGCCCAAAAAAGTCGGTTACAACTTACAAACAAATATACAGGTGAAGCTAATAAAAAGCGTACAAAAAGTATGTCCTTTCTGAGATTTAATGTAAATCGGATCAGAGGTTTAAGCGTGAAGAGGTAACAGACAGACAGACTCACGCATTTATGATATTAAGTATGAATTACATTCTTAAACTTTATTATTTTAGACATAAACACGTATGAATGCTAAAAAATAAAACTCCTTTCCTATATTCCTACCAAACGGCCAAATAGTTTGGGTTAGTGTAATTTATCAATTTATCAAAGTGATACATAATATTTAAATGAAATACTAAACTAATATTGGTAATAAAGTATAATTAATGTGAGGCAATTTCGTTAATGTTATACTGTGATTACACTTTAATTAGAAATAATAGGGAACGTATATCAATTACCGCTAAATTGAATGATCTATCTATTGTACAAAATCGGCATGTGAACATTAAACACACAGAAGATATGAATTTTAATTTTCATAGTAATGTCAAATATGACACGCATGTTATCATTTACCTAAGGTAACTTATTTTAAATGTACCTACGCTAATAGATGTGTAGATATATTATGAAAAGTGTGGAAAGTGCAAAACTAACCTTTATAAAACAATTATATAATGCAACTAGCAAAAAACAATTATTTTGTCGGTTTGACAGTGAAAATTCAATCTCTATAAAGTAGTAGTAAAAACTATTGGAACATCTGGAATGTTGATACCTAATTGATGTTTTTGTCAGTAGATATTTTTTATGTGTGAAAGTTAATTTAATTAACTTCAATTAACGAACATTTGCATAATTTTGTTAGTAAACTAAATATTTGAGTTATCAATACAAATATTGTGTCGTATTAATGAATTAAATATGTACCACGATTGCATAAATTAATAAAATTATTTTATTTACGAATGCTAATACCGCAAATAAACTAAAATTTACGTTAATTTATTTAAGCAATGTTTTGTCTGATTGCAGTTTTATGTCTATAATAATGAGGTTAATATTTATTTTACTACCAAGTATCAGTCAAATCTAAACAAATTTTAACTAGACATCCACTTAGCGACTTTTTTAAAGAAACTAAAACGGCACTCAAAACGTTTAATTTAAACCGTTATTTTCATGCACATACTTGTTTAAAGTATAAAACTTTTTAGCTCTATCTCAGCTATTCTCTATGCATTGTGAACCGAAACCGCGCCCGAAGTAATCGCGACGATTGCTATTTCCCATAGACTGGGGGATTTTATTTCTATGTAAATTTACATAATGATATTTTTGTCGCGCAAGTTGCGGCAAGATTTACTGCGGCGGGTCTCACGGGGAAGTAGGGATGAAACAACGATAAGCGACAAAATCTAGAGGAATCAAAGGAACTTTCGAGATTTTATCATCACATTATTCTCGGTGAATCATTATGGGATTTGTACGGGAATTCGCATCTGATTATTCATGTGTTCATTTCGTTTTTGTTTGCTTTATGCGTGTATTGAAAATGTTATTTGCGGTTGAATTACTTACTATGCATAATATGGTATTGTTTATTATAATCGGCCATACTAATCTTAAAAATGCGAAAGCTGAGATTACACCACTAAGCCGATTTTGATGGGTGTATTTAGTGATGCACTTTGTGAAAGGGCATAGCGCAGTTTTTTTCGGAAAACACTACCTCAATCTGGTACCAAGATATATATAACACCTACTTTAACTGGACCAAAACGACAAAATTTGTTTCAGATATGTTAACAGTATACCACAGATCCAAAACGTAAAAAAATATTAACCCAGGTTCTTACCTGCTGTAGCTATCCAAACGTCTCTCTAGTCTAAGTGCTTCCAAAACTATCCAAACGGTCATTTTTCAGCAATTTCGCGTTATGAATGTTAGCATTTTCTACAAAATGTAGTATGATGCGATCTCGATGATATAGCATAACTTACATCTGCTGAAAGCGGGTCGGAAGCGGTCGTATATCGTATTGTGCTCCACTGCACGGTCGCGATTTACTGTTCCAATCGACTTCTAAATATGCTACGTCTTATAAACCCGGGGGCGGTTTATGGGACTCGAATACTGCTTTACTTTAACATGCATCTCAAATGGCTTTTTAAAGCGAGGCGTTTTAAAGGAGATAGTAGGTGAATGGACGATTGCATGGTAGTGGACCGTATTTTTTGACGAAATGTGCTGAATGGATGGTCTTAATTAATATGTTCTTCATCTCCCATGAGTCATGACATTAAGATTTAAGATTTAGTTTTCTTACTATAAGCTATGACTTAGTTTTTCGTGAATAAAGTAGGTAAATCTTGTCGAAAAAAGTTGATACAATATAGTCATATGTGGTATATGACAAACCTTTATCAAGGTTATGGTTGTTCGATGGTTTGTTGGATGTTTCAAATTGAAACGCTTGTAGACAACATAATATTAATTTGATGTTGATCTTGGCAATTTTTTTTTATTTGCTATTTCAGTCTCAAAGGTTATCAAGCGAACAGCTAAGTACCTAGTGCTCAGAAAGTTCATCAGGGTAAGGGTTTACACGTATCACCCTGGGCAGACGATACATTTGCATTCCCATTACAGTCGCATGTTTGTCGCCCGCACGCTACTATGTTTGACAAATACTTTGCGACGTGTTGCACTGCACAGAGGTTCTATTACGTAACAATAGATCATATCAATTTACATTATTGTTATAGTTTAGCAAATATTTGAAATTTTGGATACCCGCTAAGCACGTTTTAATGAAATTCCATCCTTATGAGGGTTAACCGGCCGACTTAAATAGAGTAAGAAATTTCTCACTGGTTTTTCAACTCACGGCAATTTCAATCCGTGTTTTAACACAGATTGTAAAATTAATATATTTTGTATTGAAGCCATGCATATCAGTAATTGTTTACCAAGATAGTTTTAGGAATTAAAAACAAACCTTATTTTATAAGCTTCGGGATTTATAGTTATAGCTTCGGGAGATTTCATACTCTATTTATTGAAGTCGGGCGATTTGAGGTTTTTGATGGGAGTTTTAGGTCCTCCCAGAGTGGGTCACGATGGACAAAACGCTCCGTGTATCGTGACACCAGAGAAGGCGGGCCCAAGCAAGCCCCAAGTGGGGCCTCTGTCGGCTTGTAGGGCGAGAAGCGCCCTCAAATGAGTGTGGTCTGACAAAGGTCGGGCGGCCACTGACGGAGTTGCGGTGGGTGTCGTCGTGCCCGTGGCTACGTCTTGGGTGGCGAGAGGAGCGTCGCAGAGTTTTAGTGGGTAGGGTCGCGGCACATACCATCTACGCCGCGATGAGCCCCACATATCCGCAGAGGGAGTCCCCATCCCCTGCGTCGAATACGTTAACGCATTTCTCTGCGTGAAAAAAAAGGTTCTTAAGATCTATCTGGCGTTGTTGATTAGTCAATAGGTCCTTAGCCAATCAAAAAAAAAGTAAACAAAATGTTCAAGAACTTCGGAATTTGGGCATTATTAGATGGTAGTTATCGCTTGCTATTGTCACGTAATACTCTACCGGTATCGATGTAATTAATTTACAGTTTTTCGAATTGCAACTTTTTGTTCTGTAACATGAAACTCACATTTGCAATTAATTCATTAAGCGTTTGCTTTTTGTTATTTATGTCTGTTCATTAGAGACATTCACGAGAGAATTCATTTTACAGTATTCAGAGCAAATATATATTGGCTCATTTTGCTGAAAGTATCGTGTTTTGTACAAAATAAAATTACCAAAGTTAGAACATACAGAGGAGTAAAGAGTAAAACTATTAATTACCCGTTAGTTAACTGTTAAGAACAACTTATATGTCATAATATTATGTATACTCGTAAGCTGATATACCTACTGCAACATTGTATTACAGTATGTTAATGTTTTGTTATTAAAGTATAGTACTGTCTTATTCTCTGTTAATTAAAAGACAAGTTTTTTCTTGTTACTTCAAAAAAATGTGTAGCCTTTTACTTTAAAAAAAATTATAAATTCAAACACTTTCAGGTTAAGATTAGACGACAAATGTCGCTAGCTCGGCCGGTTTAAGGTGATTATCTTATAACTTTATCAAGATTAACGGTGCCCTACTCTTAGCCCTTATAAATGGCTTTGGCCAAAAGATTTATTCTTTTTTGTTTTGTTTTTTTGTCTCTGTACAAATTTACCTAAGTAACAATATTCTATGAGCTACGAATCAATTTCCCTGGTAGTATGAAAAACTAGATGACGCCCGTAACTCCGTTGCGTCAAAAGTCCGGGGAGGAAGAAGGAAGGGAACCGTCATTTTTCTGGGATAAAAAGTATTCTGTCCTTTCACGGGACTCAAAGTATTTCCATACCATTTCAGCAAAATCAGTTCAGCGGCTTGGGCGTGACGAGTACTGACAGACAAACAGACACACTTTCGCATTTATGATATTTGTGTGGATTTTCATACGTACTCTTGGACAATTACCATAGTCCTTAAAAGTAGGCATTGTCATACCATTCAAAAAGTTTTCCCTCATAGTTCGCTTTAGTCTGTGACGGGGTCAGAAAGGGCTTGGATAAGGGTCCTCCAATCTGGCGCCTTACATTCCAAAAATAACACGATGGACCCCAAACTAACGTTTTAAATATTTGTGATTTATAAGTTTGTCGAAGGTAATCTATAAGCTTTATGGAGGTTAATTAAGGCCCTCTTAAACGGATAGGCCGATTGAATCCGATCGAATTGACGCAGGCCGACTTGCCCGATTCGTTATGTGCATTTCCGTGTGTGTGCAGGATTGGACACAATAAGTATACTCGCCTTCAATATAAAAGATATTTCGCAGCGATTACAATACTGTGTCTTCAGAGTCGGCCACGCACACATTCTTACGTCTGTCAAATGGCCGGACTAGCGTAAGAATGTGTGCGTGCGGACCGTCTACATGCAGTCAGCCTGGCCGACTCTGAAGACACAGTGCTGTGTATAGTAAGGATCCCTACGACTTTTTTTCTACGTTCATTTATGGAAGTATTACACTTCATTAGGAGCACGGTTATTCCTAAGTGTACAATCGACCTTATCGCATGGAAATAAGGTACCAAAGCAATCTGTGGCACCGGATCTGTCAGCGGCTGTACACTACATATACGTCACTGTCACAATACAAACGGAAGTGTAATCTGGCTCTAACACGGTACATTAGTGTGACGCCGGTACACGCTCGTTACACCTTATTACGATAGCAATAAGGCACAAAATACCGGCTATGACGCTTCATAACACGGGGTGATCTTTTCGTCCTGCTACATTAGCTATGACTTATTTACGTATATGACAAATGGTGAAGACGTTGTCATAACAAAAACTATTTACGCAAACGAATATTTTACTTACCCTAGCCGTAGAACGTAGATTATAATAATATGTACATTGGTCTCGTTTTACTTCTACGAGATAGATATAGATAATATAGAAAGCTGTATGTTGTGGAAAAACATGCTATAAATCCAAACTAGCGTAAAAAGTATAGGCACGTCACTTACGTGCCGGTACCGCAACTTTTGCCAGATTTTATGGGAAAAATATTATGGTCTACTCTGTATGGTCTACTCCGTTTTTTGAATTAATTGTTACTTCTTACACTTAGAGTGAGTTGCACCGGCTTACTTTAACTATAACTTCAACTTTAACCTTGACAAAATGTGAAATGAACTGCCAAATCCCTAGCAAAAGTCGCCATATTTGACGATAACCTTAACCTTAACTTTAACTACGCTTCTGGTGCAATTCACCCAACGTTAAGACAAAACTTCTAATTTATAAAAAAAAAATCTTTTTTATTCCGACACCTTATCAGTTACGACATTTTACCAAAGAGTATTTCTATTTATATTATACTATATTTTGTATTTTGATGTACTTACTCTATCGATTGGCACATGTTTCATCTCTTGCCGCCAAAATGAGGTTTTTCCAAAATTTCCAACTTTAGGTACCCATTAGGTTCCTGCTCTTTCGATTAAGTGATGTCTAATAGAATGACTTATGTCTTATAGTATCGAGATATCGATATTACATCGGAAATGAAGACATAGTCCGTTTGCGCTGTTCTCGACTGTCGATGTTAGTTAAGTCAACACGATACGTGTGTCATGTTCCGGATAATCCCGGTATTGTGGCTGACATACTAATACGTCCTACATACTAGCATTAATCAATACTAATATCATTTTAAATAAGTGTCTGTCGTTTCTTCGCTCAACCTATTCTAAAACTAAGCTCGGGTAAGAAATATAACATCACTTCAACAAATTGTTATAAACCGTCCGTGGTTTATAACAATTTGTTGAAGTGATGTTATATTTCGCGTCTATTGAATCTTAAAACTGAAAAAGCAAAATTCTCTTTTTGTATACTTAACTGACGAAACAATATTCGTCTATTGCATTGCAGCAAGATGTATTTATCATGGTGTCACTTTGGGGTAGCATGGGATAGAATAATTATTGTCAGGGCCCTAGATAATATAAGACATATTTTTGGTGTTCTATAATAATACATAATACTGTATATTCCTGTTGTTTGAAATGACATTTTTTGTGCAATAAAAGGTACAATATGATGGAAAAAAAACTTATTATTGTGGTAGAGAGAAAAGGACGACCAAGTTACATCATGACGTCCAATGCTCGTGAATATTTTTCCAGTCATGAGGTTAACCTCAGTGCACTATAATAGGCCTCCTATTCTAATTCCCCGCTGGCCTATTTCCCGGTAATCCCGCGTTATTTACTATCGTGTTCCGGGACAATTAATATACAACACTATTTTATTTCATTACGGAGGGAGTTGCCGCCTTAAGTCGCTAAGTTGAAGTTGCTCACGTAAGCGGATTTTCTGAAACTTGCGCAAGCAACAACGAACCTTACGGCCGCACAAGAGAAATTTTATGTTAACTTTAGTAAGTAATGATACAGTAACGGCGCATTCAGACGTGCGCGTTTTTTTGCGCGTTTTCTGCGCACGCGGATTCTGCTCGCGTGTTTTCCCTTTTCCCACACGCTACTGCAGAAAACACGCAGAAAACGCGCACGTCTGAACGCGCCGTAGGTATCATAACGCATAACTCATAAGTATAAAACTGTTATAAGCACTGAAAATATTCTTTTTAATATTAATTAGCAACAATAATATTAAAAGAAGTATATTTATTACTACTTATAATATTAAGAAATGCCTTCCTGTAGACACAGTTACGTACATTACGTAATTGCGTAAACTACGCTATTTAATATCAAATACGTATGGGAGTTGTATAAAATAATATAATTATTATTTATTACACAAATCATTATTAAGCTGTACCTACAACTTAACGTATTTGTGATATTGTCATGGAATTCATGTTTAACATTTGGATTTTAGAGTATTCATCACTGTTTACAATAATAATTTCAGAACATGTTTGCCATGAAAATTTTTAAAATATAGTCGTGCACGTTAGTCTTTTAACGTTTGTTGCCGTTAATAATACAAGCCCACAACCTTAGTAGGAAATCCCATAAAGGAGAATCTAAAAGATAAAAAATATAATAATAATAATTATATTGGCCATGATTTAATTAACATTTTTGAAAAGTTGTTTTGTATTTTTTAGGGTTGTGATAATCATTTCAATTAGTACCTTTAAACCGATTTTCATGACATTTTAACCAACTTGTTAACTTGTGCAAGGTAGTTTTTAAGTTGTGACTTAATTGTATGGTCTTAAAACTCTCCTTTTAAAATGTTTTTACTTTCATTTTAAACACACTAGGCCGAAATTACGAGGCGTAAATTCCGCATGATTACGTCCGCAATTTCAAACGCATACAAAATACGGACGAAACGCGACGGAATAATGTGTCATCGGTAATATATACATTGCGGGCGTAATCATGTGGAATTTACGCCGCGTAACTTCGGCCTAGTGTGTTTAGACATTAACACTTATGTTTCTTTGACAAGATTCTAAAACTCCATTACAAAATGCTCTACGTCTGCACTTTGCCAATGTAAAGAAGTGTAAAAAATACAAACGTAAACTACGTGTCCTTTACATAATGAATGTTAGTTTACGTCTTCGTGAACTAAGTCTAAGTTTTCTATTTTAGCGGTGCGTTTGTTAGCGTAATTAACGTTGACAGAACATGCCATGCCCTTCTGTCTACAAATACACCGGTACAAGAACAAAACCCTTAATTAGATTAATACCGATAATAACATCCTTGTATGATTATGATAGATATGAAATTATTAATTAGTACATAGTCTTTATAAAGGAAGGTAATAAAATTTATCTTGATATACTTTAGTTTAATATAAGAAGAAAGATTTTTAGAAGCTCTTAAAGTTATTAGATATTCCTAAAGATAACAATATCTTAGATTTTTAAGAATATAATATGTATAATAACAATTTCTCTATTTTTAAAGAAATTGATTTTCGTGTCTGATCTACGTGTTTTCTTCTTTTTATGTCAAACTCAGCCAAGACCCAAACAGATCTAGTCTACATTGACCTATGTCGAGACATAGCCCGTGCAAATAACGTAGAGCAACCTAAAGGCTAAAGCCTAGACCAATTTATCCAATGGCCATTACTTATAAGATTATCTTTTTCTAAAGTTATCACCGCAAAATAGATATCGCAGATTACCTACGCTTATCTTTACTACAGGAGAATACTCGAGACAATAAAACACAAGGAACGTAGCTTTTAACATCTCAATGAGCCGTTCAAGGAGGAAAATAATTAAAAATTCCATCAGCCATAACGTTTTGACCAAAACGTCGTCATTGTCGCGACTTAAGCTTAATAACGGAGGACAAAGATGGAGACATTAAAACCTTTCTAGTAACAAAAGTATATCTTGAGATAAAATGAGCAATAAGTTATTTGAAAGTTGGCTACGGAACGAGCGAGGGATGAGAGAAGCGGAGGCGATTTGTGCTTGCAGAGCTAGTATTCGTTTGGTCAGGCGACTTGGTAATCTATATGTCGCAGTCATCTGGTTCAATCTGTGATTCGATTGAATGACTAGCGTATTCATTGAATGACACCGTTCTATTGAATGACTAAAGGACAACTAGTCAAGACGCTGACTGTAACGTTTAACGTCTTGACTAAACGTGATCATAGTGAAGTCGTTAAATGGAATGCTATGATTTTTTAAAAGTATTTGTTGGTGGCGTACTAATAGGTTAATCTAGAAACTGACTTCAATTATGAGGCGACGGCTACTTCTGGGTGGTTTACAAAAAAAAATAACCACGATGGCTAAGGCGGGAGCTTCGCTGCGCTACGCTCTCCCGCCTTGCCATCTAACCTAACCAAATCCAATCGTATTGGACAGACGAAGTAATAAATACATTGCTATTAATTACCTAAGAATTATATACTATTCTTATACATTTCCTATTCCGTTAAAAATAAATACATTCAATTACCTGACTAATTTCATATCCGCTCTCTTCAAAGGGCTATGTTAAAAATCGCTAACTAGTTGAACGTTGAGTGACAATCAACGTTCGGCCGAGTCATTCAATTGAATGGAGTCATTCAATGAATGCGCTAGTCATTCAATCGAACCGCAGATTGAACTAGATGACTGCGACATATACATATGTATAATAAAACTGTAGAAATGTGAATTCTGTACATTAAAGATATTTAAAAAATAATAAGCAGGGGGTGTTACTACATCGCTATAGAAGCCAAAACTGTGGTTAGTTTTTTGTCTGTCTGTCTGTCTGTCTGTCTGTCTGTCTGTATGTTTGTTCCACTATCACACGAAAACTACTGATCCGATTTGAATGCGGTTTTCGCAAATATATTTGTCTTCGTCCAACTTAACATCTGGTGTATAAAAATTGTCCCCCCCACCCCTCTAAGGGGACGAAAGAGGGGGTCAGATTTTGTATTTTTTTTTCTTTAATGGACTTACGTCATATTATTACCGGGGTTAACTTTAACTCAGATCTGCGCAAGTCCGCCACAGTGTTAAAATTAAATATTAATAAAGAAATTAAAATTTTAACAAATCGGTTTAACTGGCAAGCTTGAATAGGCGACAAACAGGCATTGATCCACTGTACATTCCCACCACTGCACTCCTGATAGTAAGGATCAACGACGAAAACTCTTTAATCTCAGGAAGCTCGAGGGACATACCAACATAGCCCTTGAAGAGAAAAATATTCAGAGGAAGGGCACGAGTAGAACGTACTCCAATTTAGTGTTATCTATCATAATATATACACTTACGTATTTAGTAGAAACAGGTGTTTGCAACTACACGTCGCTTTTCTCGTGGCCTACCGCTCAGCTCCGTGGGGAAGTAACATAAAATACTCAAAAAAATATTTTAAAAGGTGGGTGGGGTAAGTACGCAACTAAGATAACTTTCTCTCCGCTATGAATACAAAGCAGATCGGTTTTGTTTGCTAAATACCTTCAGACGTTCTGTGGTAACATATTTTGTTCCTAGAACTCTCTCAGTTATCTAATAAAAACCTTAAATGTTTGAGAAGATTCCGAGTAAAAATAACTGATATCGAGTTGACTTTTTAACCAAATTAAAACACCTGATTTTGTTAAAAGGCAAGTGGCATCTCAAATCATCGGCCCCCGTTTCTCGCTGATTACATTATGTAAATTATACATCCACCCTTATCCGTTTCACCTACATAATATACACGGATGCTACGCTAATGGAAGAAACGTTTTAAGTAACATTTTTGGTACCATTTTTAACCCCCATCAAAAAATATTTTTTGAGTTTTTTTTCGGGTTATTTAGGTCATATTTTGGGGGTTATTAAGGTTAAATGTGACCTTAATAGCCCCCAAAATATGACCTAAATAACCTGATGATTAATGATTTATCAATACGCTAATCAATAATCATGAATATTATGTTATAACTTATAAGAATTTGTAAAATATTATAACGCAAGAAAAGAGAGTTGAAGATAGTAAGCTCTTAATAGCTACCACGTCTGTCCCCTTGATGGCTTTCCACATTCTCATATCTCAAACAAAAAAAAAACACAAAACGTCGTATTCCCTAGCAATAACTAACAAAAGGAATAAAAAAGTTACGACGCGATCTCTTTAGATCTTTGTTTCCATTTAAATATATTTCGGTGAGAAGCGTTTCGTCACCCTCCTATTCGAGACATTTCAAGATTAGCGTAAAGAAGAATGTTTCTATTTAAAACCTCTTATTCCTTTTTTCCGTTCACGAGAAATCCGTGAACATCTGTGTTGAGCGAATCATAGGTATTGTTTCCGAGAACGACTCTTGTGTGGAAATTATTTTCGCTTCAAATCAATTCTTAGGTATTTTCACACCAATTCGGTTTATGTGGATCTTCAAAGATTGAATATCTTTTTCGATTAGATTAGATAAATTTTTTCCTTTGTTAGTGTCTCAACTCTCAACTGTTCTCATTGAAAGTTTACGCATTTATTGCTTTCTTCTAATGTATTTTCGATTGCTGTTTGCTAATTAAATATATAGGTGAATCAAGTAATTTTTCAGATGAGTTTATGATGAAAACGCTATGTGGGATACTCATTATACAATATACATGCTACTAGGATATTACGTATTTTGTATAATATAAAAAGATATTCTGCTAGCATCAGACTTTAGTATTCGCTAATTTTATGTTACTTTAATGTTTCTAACATACAGCTCTATCTTAATAGTATCTTAAATATTTTTTTCGATATCGACAGCACGACTGGTTTCAATCATCGGAAAAATAACGGGCGGCCTTTAAAGTGTCTGGCGTTTCAATTCGGTCGTATAAATCATATCGGGCGCTTCTTCGGCAGGCGAGAAATATTGTATCTGTCAAAAATGGCCGACTACCGGGCACATCAATCAGAAGGGATCGCTTTGTCTGAGTTGTTGGGGGTACAGAGACGGTTGATTACAGTCTCCAGTTGCGCTTTTTTATTCGCGCAAAGTTTTATATGACATGGAGATGGGGTAACGGCGTATAGATTTAGACACATGTGTGTGTGTTTTCAAGTTTTGTAGAGACCGTCTGTTCAAAGTCTGAAGTTTTTTTTAACTATTGCATAGTTCTTATGGGCTTTGAATCAAGAAATTCCGTAACATTTCGGCAAACTTCCGCACGGTGTTTGTGTGCATGCGACTAGACGTAAGTCTGTAGACCAGTGTTTCCCAAACTTGCCGGGACCGCGACTCATCTACAAGAAAGTTTAAAGTTCGCGGCCCACCTCGTGTCATGAAGACAAAAAAGCAGCGGTATGTTGCTGCCGCTGCATTTACCCGTTTCTTATCGTATTCAATACTACTGACCTACTGACGTTCACTGCTGGACTTGGGCCTTTTCTAAAGCCCATCACTACAATCGAACGAGTACGACAATCGTCCTTTAGTTTCAGGGCCCACCCAAAACATACCCGCGACCCACCAGTGGGTCGACCCTCCCACACTTTGGGAATTACTGCTGTAGACTATAGCTGCTAATTGCAATAGTTTTACCGCGGTAGTTCCATAACACCACACGTATTTTTTTTCGTATACTGGTGCATGGTAGGGCTTATTTTGGTAACAGGTACATAGTTGGATAAGAATCGACCGGCTCAAAAGTAATCCTCACCCAATCCCGAAACAAATGACGCAAAGGAAACGTATTTGTACAATAGTCTAAGATCCGATAGAAGAAAACGTATCGGAATCACGTACACGTAAGCGCGTAAGCCGAAGACAAATATTATGCACCCCGATGTTCCGCAATATCGGCCAGGTGCCGGCCAACACGAGTCTTTCAGATCTATTTTACCCCTGATGTCACCTTTATACCCATGACATAAAGTTCAAGGAAACTCCGAGGTGAAATAACGTCGGAACAAATGTACGGACGTGACCCGCGTGTCTACGCCGACCTAAATACTTCCAATGAGGGTATTTAACTATTGGTCAAGACTTTGGGAACATCTGGAGTCTGCCAATTGTTCAATATCATTACGATCCAAGGGACTCTTGTCTTTCTGATGTTGGGAGGGTTATTTGTAAGGATTCCGCCACTATCTGCCTTTCATCTTAGTACCTTTAGCTGTCTATAATAACAGGACCTATTATAATAAGTACCTGACATTGACAATATTATTTATAAGGCAACGTGAATTCCATGTAAATCCTTGTGAAATATAAAGTCAGTGGGATTTAAAATTAAATAATTATACACTTTCCTTGCACTTATTCCACTTTATTTTAATAGATTTATTAAAGAATTATAATATACACGACCGGTTTCGAAAAATTCATCATCAGGTATACACTGATGATGAATTTTTCGAAACCGGTCGTGTATATTATAATTCTGTAATAAATCTATTAAAATAAAGTGGAATAAGTGCAAGGAAAGTGTATAATTATTTAATTGAACATGAATTTCCACCAAGAAGTGACAGTACATTCAATATCATGTCTAAAAGCGGGGATTTAAAATGTTCATGCCGTTACAGGCCAATAATTTTAGTTACTTAATAATAATTTAAAAGCTTTTCTATTTATCACCGAAATGCTGCCATCTTAAAATTTGTCCAAAACGTAATTACACTTTCTAAACTGCCAATGCATCCCTTAAAAATACAGTTTAAAATTCAAACCTCAAACATATTACAAAACAATAATATCAATTTCATAATCGTGTTAAATTGCAATTAACAAGATCGAGAGACCCGAGTTATCCCGATACCCGGGTCTCGACATCCGTTTCGTTATTATCTCGGAGATATTATATGGCCGATCCGGCCCAGCGATCCGAAAGCGGATAAACGGAAATCGGTATTTGAAAGAACCAACGATTATGGTATCTCTAACCCGATAATCCGCTTTATTGATGTTGTTTAAGTTTGCGATTGATTTTGGTACTTTAATACCCTGTTTGTGAGGATTTTTAATAGGAGTTTATCTATTCTACAGGGTTGTTAATTGGTTAATATTTTGACCAATCAGAAGGCTTATGGCCGTTCCCAATATTCAATCTATCTTTAGTTTGACATACAACCGATCGCAACTGACATAGAATTGACATAAAATATATGGAGCTAATGTCTAATGTGAGCTATTCCTATCTCAAGTAAAAGATAGATCAAATATTGGGAACGGCCGTTAGTGAATAGGTAAACTTCAGCAAAAAACCTCAAAACCGGCAAGCAACTGTATTTGTAGGCATGTTATAGGTCGCTTAAATACCCATAGACTGTGGTGGCTGCACCATAATAACGTCATTAAATTTGCAGGTGTGAAGATTATAATAATTAATGATTATTTCAATTTAACACGCTAATATGTATTTGCAAACGTTATAACTTATAACGAATGTTATTTCAGACCGCAATACCATTAAAAGCTGGGGTCAGCTTATGAAACATCAAGCCCAACTAATGACTCATTATCAATATGTTAATGAAAAATAATACCACAGCGAAGTCAGCAAACAACAAATCGAATAACAGTTACCAAACAAAAATCTGCATTCGGCTGCAGCAGAATTTACACAATTAACGCAATTTATTAATTAAAGGACTGCTAGTGTAAATGAGTTCAAAATAAACTGGTTATCCGAGCGTTCTATTGGACCGGCAAATTTCACTGAGCCCACAACGGTTTGCACATTTTCATTTGCGGCTTTCGCTCTAATGCCTCCGCACTTTATGTTAAAACTGTTAAAAAATTTACTTGTGCATTAATGAAATTCTTTTTTGTTAAATCTGTTTCCCGATCGTTTACTGTAATAGGCGAATGCGCTTTCGCCGAAGCTTTTAAAAATACAAGGACTAAAGTTCTAGATAGAACATAGTATAATATCTTGCACTTTGTTTTTCTATTTTTTAGATTGTGTGTAATTTAGTTGCGTTACTCTGATTTAGGACAAAATATAACAATATTATATGATATTATTATAATTATGCTATGCACAAATATAATATTTGCACCAAAATTGTGTGATAACTATGTATTAAACAGTTATTAAATCAGTATTGTAATTGCATGATATTTGTTAAACTGCGCTTTTTCATCCAATACGCCGTTGGCGCGACTCCAAACCTCCATTTTAACGGCAGTCATTAATTAACCCTTCTGAGAGATGTCTACATTAAAAACTCATAATTTTACAACTATTTGATAGCACAATATTTTTTTGGCTTTTTAAATTTTATCGACAGTTCATCCCTACGATCCATTTGCCATTAAAGGGCCTTTTTACGTAGGGCAATTTGCCAATGCTTTCACATTTACGTTGCTATCTATAGCATACAGTATAATAATTTACATCGATCATGGGTCATCAATCATCATAGACTGTCTACACGTTCGTAAGCTGGTATTAAGTCATACGTGAAGAGGCTGCATAAGAGTTTATTTGTAACAACATTAATTTTATATGTACACTAAAGAAAGGCAACAGTTTATTTCATTAGCGGCTATTAAAATTAATATGCCTAGTAAATTTTAATGACCGATTGCTTTAAAGCATCACAGAATACTTGTTGCATATTAAGTAACAAGTACTACCTCTAAGCAAGCTATAAATAGTAAGTAAAGGTTACACTTACAACAGATGATCCCTATCTATTACATTTAATCGTGTAGCTGATCTCTTACGACTCTATCAGGTAACATTTAACTATTCATTAGGTTGCATTACTTAACTGATTGCACAATTTTCTAGGTACATAATATTATTATATAAACAACTAGCCCATGTATAATTCGATTGAGGCCGCATTACTAAAATTTCAATCTGTAACATTCGACTGGGTCTGGGACTATAGTTACTGATTGGCTAATGGCTATTTCGTCAACGAAACAAAACAATAAACTTATACCTATCCACAGCTAACAATATGAAATTTGCAAACACCTTTTTTAACAGACACTAAAAATAATAGCAAAAGTTACACAACTTTTCAAAAACAACAGAATTTGATGAAAACTCTCTTATAAATCTAAGGTTCAATTATTACCAGCATAAATTCAAAATTTCATAAAAATTATATACTTCGTAGGACATTTTGTAACCTTTCTTGTGTTTTGGACTCTTGGACTTGGTTTTCAAAACATTCATATTCTGTACGTCTAACATGCGACGCGTGAACTTTTACTAAGCCCTATATGTAAAATTACACCCCCGTTTAGAAGACATGGATGTCGCCGGGCCCCGGGCGGAATTAAAATGAGAAGAAAATTCCAGCTGCGAACAACGCGACGTCACAGGCGGGTACAACTGGTGGAAATATACGAGTGGAAATTCGTTGAGTAGAAAAATTCATGTGGGGAAATGTGACCTTATTTGAATTGAAAAACCTGATTTAACAAATTAAACTATTATGATACCAAAGAAGTTCGTAGATACGTACTAAGTTAAGTTTCTTTAACACTAAGGGCCTGTTTCACCACTTCCTGATAAGTGCCGGATAGGCTATCCACCAATTAACTTGACAGATAAAGTATGAAGAATCTGTCAAAAAGTTGTGAATAGCCTAACCGGTACTTTATCAGGAAGTGGTTAAACGTGCTCTAAGAGAAATATAGAAGAAATAACAAAGAATGAATAATAATATTATAATAGGTTCAGAAAGGTAAACATAAGTTATTATATTTTCTGGGAACGAGAAATAACAGAATTATACTTCATCTCATTTCTTATTGAAATTGAATATTTTGTATCCTACTGTAAGCGGCGAACGTCAACAATAATGACAATTTAATTTTTTATCTAAACCTAATTATCTTCGCTAATTTCAGATAGCGGGTAATGAAGTTTTAACTAGATTGCAACTCAACGCCGGCCAATATATCAAACACCAATAATCGCCCATAATTCACAGCACAATTTCAACCTGAAAATGAACGGTTAAAATAAAATATCCACGAATATAAGTTAAAATTATGGTGACGGGGCTTAGGAATCGATAGAGGAGGATAACGGATTTTGCAATAGATTTTATTGCTTTTGTGAATTGAGTTTCAGATGAATTGAATGTCTGTTGAGTGATATGGATGCGATCAATCATTATAATTACATAAGTCCATTAGGGATACCACACGCAAATAATAGAGAGTTCGTTGTTCCTTTACTCAAGTTGCATTGATGATTTCAACGCGTTTCCAAGTCTACAAATCAAATTTTTTTGACTAGTATTACTTAGCAATGCCCAAAATATCATCCCAGGTATTTTTTATTGCTTATTCTCATTATATTATCATACTATCGAATATAAAATATTGACTACAGATTCAGATGTTACCAAGATATTGGTGTTATCACTAACAATCCTAAATAACTATGATTCCTTGTGAATAGCTGCAGCAAGATTTTGAGGAAATTCTTCACTACACGGCTTGATTTTATCGTAATATTAATTCTATCACACACATAGTACTTACAAGTTATAGGTCTGATAGTCATGTGTCTGGAAATCCAATAATGCCAGATGAATCCATGATTATCTGGAGAAGAGATGCCTAAATATCTTCGCGCATACGTCTTTCGTCTTATTGCGTATTGTTCCAGCTATTTAATATCCTCGGTTAATCTATTTTATGTCTTTCAATATATTATGACTGTTTTAGTAATAAGAAATATTTCAAGACCATAAATTTTTCATAATATGTGGTCATATCTTTCTTTATGGGTAGATATTTTAATAGTAACTGAAAGCAGACTTAAAACGGTTTCATTAAAGTGTATACTAGTCTAGTTTATATCAACTTTTTGCAACTGTCCTCTAACGTTAAGTGTTCTCTTTACAGGCCTTGTAGCTCCTAAGTCAAATTCTATGTGCCACTAGGGTCTTACCTTCCAAATCGCTAAAAATTTGGTCCTCTAACATAATATGAAGGCTATTGATGGAAATCGGTTAGAGTTTTAAAGAATTGTAACATAGTTATTTTTCAAAATCATTGATTATTTCCCATATTGGATTTCAATTATTAACTTCTGTAAGTTGGGTAATGTATGCTCATCGGATAATGTTGGTCGATTGAATGATTAACTCAAAATCAAATTTACTCCGTGATCAATCTATGAAATCAACTCACTGGTAAATTATGGTTTATTAGCTACGGTTTTGTAATTAAATTATTTAATGATCATTATCGGTTGAAGTTTCTAATAGAGCAGCCTGATGTTCCACCACAATATTTGAATTGGAAACCTCTATATAGAGCCGTTTTGAACTTTTTTCGGAATGGGGAAGGGAGCATTAAGAAGAGGGCGCTATACAGTAAATAATCCGACCAATATCCGACATGCTGCACACGTCATATCAGAATATTGACTTATCAAATGTTGAACAAAACTTTTTGTTTACTGTCTATGCCAGTACTGTCGTCAAGCGTTAAATATCGAAGTAATACATCCTTAATCCTTATGTTTGTTGAATAAAAATGTTTAATATTATTATATTATTATTTAAGTAAAAAATGTAAAGTCCTGTATGACCTGATCGAAAATTCGATATTTACTTTTTAAATCTTTACTTCTCCCGGCATTCCCGGATTCCCCATTAGTTGTTTTCGTTTTACTTGGTTAATATTATATTATATGTTTTCCGGATTTTAAACATTTTTGTCACCGATACTCTTTAGAGTACTTACATTACTGATAACTGTTGAGTGTTCACAGTAGGTAGACGCGTAATATTTTGATGCAATTACCTGTAAAGAAAAAAATGCGATCAGTTAAATTTTTTACGCAATAAAATACAAACTTTGTGATAAGAAATTTTACCCATACTAATAATATTATAAATTCGAAAGTGTGTATGTCTGTCTGCGTCTCTTACTTCTGTTAAGAGGTAGGCGTGAGCCCAAACTGCTGACACGATTTTGCTGAAATTTTGTATGGAGATACTTGGAGTCCTGGAAAAGGGAATATAGGGAATATATATGTCGGATGGACAGAGTTTAGATCAGAACCTTCAGACATTGTGGGCTTAGATGGGTATCGTACAAAAGAACAAAACTTGTAAAAATCAAGTCTTGTCTTCAAATCAGAGCGCTAAATTATTATAACACTGTACACAATCACTATTCTCTCGACACTATACTCGAACACTTCACTGTACACTACACTACACTGACACAAAGCGAAACGTAGGACAGTTTCGTAAGCACTTGTTGACTGGTCGACGGCTGGAGCGAGAGTGAACGACGCTCCGCCCCACCAGAGCTTTACGACTCTGTCGAAGCGCGCCATTTCTAAGTTGCACCAATTCGCCGCTTGGTGGCGCACTTGCGCTTCGTTTCGTGTCTGTATTCATGACCGGATACGACACGGCCATCCTGCGACGACGTGCGTCCTCGCACGTTAATCTGAAACAGTATTGAAACAAGCACAGTACCTATGCGCTCGACCATTCCTGACGCTTCATAATGCTGTCAATGTATGTTGAAAGAAGTTCATAGTTTATCAATCAAACTTGTTTATTATAACCAACCATAAATTCTATTCGCAAAAGAACCTTAAAAACAAAAATTGACAGCATTAGTCTAAAGACATCATTTGATTCTTAACTAATACTAAAACTCAAGATTAAACCTCATAATTGAAAACGGCTCAAGTCGAGCATTAAACCAGACGCTCAAGTACCATTGATGAGATGTATTCTCAAAAAAAAATCACATTTAACTTCGGTTACTCATTCGTGGTCAAGATTCACAACACACAAAGCGAGTCAGTCACATGACTCTATGGTCTTGGCTTTCAGGCTAGACCCGACCACAGCATCCAGAGCTACTGCCCTCCGCGTACCCACGGACAACCACAAGGGTCGATACCGATTTCTACTAGGCTACGGCTACAGTACAATGGTATGGTCTCCGAAGTCCGACCCAACGAACCGAGTATCCGAAAAACAACTAAAACAAATGCACTAAACATCTTCAACAACATCAATAGGTACTTCGCACTCAGGCATTTTTCTAAGAGGATCATGAGCGAATTTGTAAGTACGTTTGTTCGTCAACGACTTTTAAAGATATCGGTCATCATCTAAAAGTTCTACAATTTGAAATGGACCTCTAAATTTGGCATGCAATTTGGTTTGGTTACGTTCTTCATTTTCTATCCAAACGTCCCAAACGAAATCACAATTACTATGGATGAATGAAAACTGACTATTTACTACTTTCAATTTATCTTAGCAATTAGATTTATTCAAAAAAAAAAAAGCATTAAAAATGGTTTGAACTAATCAACTCTTCTAATAGTAATTTACTAAGTTACGATTAACTAATCATGTAAGTACCTTTTGAGAATCATGAATTTTATCAAAATAAATTCAATGACAAATCAATGACAGCCTTAGGATCCACATTCTCAGTTCATAGGTTTGCAAACCTGCGCACACAGCAACTCATACAGAGTGCCCGAGTCACACCACGACTCAATGATCAATGCTACACGGCATGATCCGACTGTACCACCCAGGACTACCGCAATACCGCCTATCCACGGACTACCCATAGGGCAGATGCCGATTTCTACCGGACTACGGCTACAGTATCCTGGTACAGTCTCCACACTTTTGAATGTGAACCCTACACAGCTTTTGACTCTGGCAACATTTCTTAAGTCTCCACCTCATTATCCTCATCAATCTCAATAGGTACCTGACTTTCGGGCATCTTTGGAATACTAAAATAGCATTTTTGAGACCAAACGGCATTGTTAAAAATTCAAACTGTCCCTCTGGTGAAATGAATGCGGTACGCTCAATCGAGTCTGCCTGTTCAGGTATTAATGGAATCCACTGGCACAGTCCAATTTTCTGAAGTAATTGGCACCATATAACCTTGAAATTTGGTCAGTAATTAATTATAATCACTAATCACATTCACTGAAGATAATCACTAAGTCTTAAAGTAATTTTAAGATCCAATCACATAATCATTCCAGAGTATCAACTGACAATTTTGGTATCACAAGTCTGTTACAACTACACACAATAATTAAGTCTTACAATAATTGATTTCTGTCAACACACAGCCCTGTGGTCTGCAACCACATCTCATTACCCTAAACCTAGGGTTCCCTGGTTTCCAATGAAACCCGACCTCCACCAGAGTTGACTGCTTACCGCGTACTCACGGACAACTCAAAGTTGACACCGATTTCTATCGAGCTACGGCTACACGACAACCTCTGGTACGGTCCTATCAATTTGTAAACTTAATTATCAGTCTCTATGTCATCATTACTATTTAGTTCCTCAAAATCGTCAGTTATACTCTGATTTTCGGGCATTCTGCGTAATCTATCATGAGCGTACTTATATTTTCGGTTAGAATTCAACTCCCTATCATCAATACACATAAGCTGTGAACCATCTTGTTTATTTACCAAGATGGCAGGGCTAGCAAATGAGGATTTACTAGGTCTTATTATGTTTGCATTTTGCCTGAAGTAATTCACTAACCCTATCTCGCATAACTTGACGCTCGATTGGGGACAATCTATAAGGGCGTCTTTCTAATTCGATCGTGCGCGTACTTATATAGCGCACCGCTTATTTGCCAAAGACCTTAAAACATATCGGTCACCACCTAAAACTTCAATTATTTGAAAATTGAAACACACTCTTTCAATAATGAGCATTCATCACCGGAGTCAAAATCGAATTTAAAACACTCACAAAGCGACTTACGTACTAGATGGGGTTGTGACTTCACACAGGTCGACACTCTTCACTGTTGGGGTGGCAGCAGCGCTAGATCCACCCGCAGTACAGCGGCTGGCGATGTGGCCAAGGTTGCCACACTTGTAGCAGGTGATAGCGTTGCTGCTGGCTGGAGAACGCTGTACCGCCCCTGACGCCGAAGAAGTAGACGCAGGCTTCTTAATATCATTCTTCTTCGTGCGACAGTGTGCTTGCTTATGTCCGAGCTTGCCACACGCATGACATTTGATTTGCGGAAACGTTTCTTGCTTCATACGTTCCTCGTTCGTAACGCCATGTCGGAAATCCACAGGTGACAGGAGCCTTGCGTTTTAAAAACGAAAAGGCCTGCAGTTCTTGTTGCAGCTGACTGCGCGTTGTTAGCTCCGTTGTAAATGCGAGTCGTTACAGGCGGCTGTCAATTTGTGCCAAATAAGCGACCACAGTTGACACTGCGATTTGTTCTACGCTCACATTCTTCCATCGGCTGAGCAGCGACGTTATGAGACGACTGGCGTAGGCGGAATAGGTCTCGTTTTCTTTTGGCTTTTCGTTATTCAAATTTATGAGGGTAGCCACTGAAATTTCAACGGTTACAAATCTAGCCGTGAATCATCCGCGTCTTGCCTATCCGGATTAAATTCTGGCAAAATAACGTTATTACTCACAGCTGGGGTCCTCAATGTTTATCAATTCACGGATTTGTTGATTCTGAATTTCAAAAAGTAACCGCCATTGATCTTCGTTTTTGTCAAGGTTATTTGCGTCTTTTGCACGATTTGATCCCAGTTCTGATGTCGGATGGACAGAGTTTAGATCAGAACCTTCAGACATTGTGGGCTTAGATGGGTATCGTACAAAAGAACAAAACTTGTAAAAATCAAGTCTTGTCTTCAAATCAGAGCGCTAAATTATTATAACACTGTACACAATCACTATTCTCTCGACACTATACTCGAACACTTCACTGTACACTACACTACACTGACACAAAGCGAAACGTAGGACAGTTTCGTAAGCATTTGTTGACTGGTCGACGGCTGGAGCGAGAGTGAACGACGCTCCGCCCCACCAGAGCTTTACGACTCTGTCGAAGCGCGCCATTTCTAAGTTGCACCAATTCGCCGCTTGGTGGCGCACTTGCGCTTCGTTTCGTGTCTGTATTCATGACCGGATACGACATATATATAAAGGGAATATGGAAAAGGGAAGGATACTTTTTATCTCGAAAAAATGTACGGTTCCCGCGAGAAAAACAAATTTGGCGCAATGGAGTTGCGGGCGTCATCCAGTCTACTTATATTTCATTATATAGGAGGAAGTGATATTCGCTTCTCAGTTCTCTCTATAAGCGAATTCTATTTAGCGTCGGATATTGACGCTCGCTAGTTCAGTGCCGATGTCTCGTTCGTTAGGAATGCGATTAAAAAGCGAAGCGGCCATGATGGAGCAAACAGTCCCAGCATTATATTCAATTCTGTGTCGAGTTCATTTCAATCTGGATATCGTTCTTCTGGAATTGCTGGACATTTGTATCGTAAGGTGAAAATTTTGCTTATGTTTCTACTGATAAGATATATACAAGGAAGCAAGCTGGCAAGGAAAATACTGGGTAACTATAACCTAATTACAGGGTGTAACAAAACTAGAGGCGCTGACGGGAAACTCGTGAGTGATGTGACACTCGGACCCTTGCCCATACAAAAGTTTTAAAAGAATTTGATACTTCAGCGCTGCTACTTTCACGATGAACTCTCTACAAAGAACACGTACATTACCCTAAATTATTATCACTTAGGTATTATAGACAAGCCACCACCATAATCTAAAACTAGAGAGCTACTTTCCTTACAACAATTCATCTGTCTATCATTGCAAATATCAAAACTTTTGTTTAACTACACCCAAAATTAGTTTAATTACAAAAAAAAACTTCACACGCCGCCATTTTTGAACGCCATACACCATACGCATCATGTAAATCAATGGTGTAAAGCGCGCGAAACAATGATCAATATCAGGAAATGGAAAGTTTACGAACGAATTTAAAAAATAAACATTTTTAAATCCGGCACCGAAAGCAAATGTCTGTAAGCCTTTGCTGCAGTCATTGTATTGATTTTGCATCCGGCCAGAGACTAAAATGGGCTCTCGGAGTGTGGCTTAAAATAAATACTGGTAAATTGCAAAAAATACTCCGTTTGGCTTCGTTGATACTTGAGATACATTTATTAAAGGTTGTATTTAAAGTTGCAACGTTTTTATAATATTTATCAACGCATAATACAGACACGCATGAAAAATTATGAAACCATAATTATTTATTCAACTACATTTGACACATTTAATTAAGAACAAGACACAACTTTTAGATTTTTTCATCTTTTAAAAACCGGGTTTTTCCGCCATTTTTTTATTTTTTCCTTCTTTTTCCCACAGCCCGTGGGCAGTAAACTTGTAGTCAATTCCGCTGATTGAGCGATACGGAGAGGAAGCACTAAGCAAAGCCTCTTCCTTGATTGCGACCTAGATTGGCCACTTCGATTGCTTGCTCACCACAAAAGGCTCTCATAATTAACTTTATAGTGACGCATGACGTTGTAATATTAAAGAATGGTTGCGATCCTTTGTTACAGTTTTAAAGGCGCTTAAGCTTTATAATGTAAAAAATTAAATATCGTCACATTGGACCATGATGGATAACTAGTAATACTACCATGATTGCACAGCTGTCTAGCAACCACGTCAATTATTTATGGTCAATCATTGACAAAATATGCTCTTATACAACTCTTAAATATGTTTTTAATCGACTATATTTGCCAATCAAGGGCCAACTTGAAAAACCAGCATTAGACGCTAGACGCAAAAAAAAAAATTCTCACGTATGTTCACCAAGCCTTATAAATTTTCATTACGTTGTGACATAGACAAAACACCTAAATTCCTAAATAAAACACTAAACTAAGCCGAGATTTATTACGAAGCCAACAAAAAATATGGCCAGCCAAAACTAATTACGTCAATCAATCGTTTAAAAACATAAAAATAACGCGCACCGATCCGTCTGTTACAGATAAGCTATTACTGGCATGTGGCCAACTTTACTTGACATACAGCTTGACTAATAGCTAAGCATTACTTGTACAGGCCAATTAACTATTGAACTATTTCTTAAGGGTCTATTACATGCAGCCGATCCGTTAGAAATAGTTTTAAGGTAATAAAATTACTGTATTCGTTAATAATTAATATACGCAGATTGCTTATCAAACATTTAAAAATATGTAATTGAAGCTTAAAAAGTCTAGTCTGCAATAAAAAAATAAACTATGATAGTGGCGTTGGGCGGTACGCGACTTTTAAACTTTGCGCCGTGTTCGATTCCATTAAATTGTAATCGAACCTGTAGCTTTTCAGCTGGATGTGAATGAAAATACGACGATCGCGAGAGAGAACTGCAAAGCTAATAATTTAATTTACCGTCTAAGTTTACACTTAAAGTTGGTTAGGTGTGATGGATGCTTTAGGTCAATGATGATAATATTATTTATCTATTATACTAGCTGATCCGGCGAAATTGTTTTGCCATAATATTATTACGTTTTTACCGTCGCGTTATTTTAAATCGTGAGTTTATTCTTAAAAAAGTGAAAAGTAATGTTTTAATGATGAATCATAAAAATAACAATCTATTGTAACCTAAACCTGATGAGAAGGAGTAGTAAACTGGTAAGAAGGAGTGCCAAGCGGATTTTTGAGACAGATTATAAAAAGTAAACTAAAATGTTCAATATAAAGTGCTCTATTAAAAACAAAATTGGCAGAGTCGGAAAAGGATTTTAGACAAAAAACTGTCGCCGTCAAACAATTTAAAACTTTCTATTTACAATGCTAGCCAAAAACATTTTGTCATACAAAAACTATCGTATCTATAATTTCATTCATTTTTGTCGGCGTCCTTCCAACGAACCTTACAGCGATTACGAGATGTGAACAGAGTTATCTCCATTCAAACTTTGGCTGGCACATACTTTATGTCTAAATAATTATGACAAACATTCTTGTGATATGATTCTATTTCCTTTTGTAAAAATATTTTTGACCGACTTCCAAAAACTTTTTTTGTTAGCCACGTTCTATGAGTTATAAAAAAGTGACACGTTAGATATTTTTATAATCGCAATAAGGCTTTGCTTAAAATTGCCTATCAAACTAATAAACTACACTTCAAAATTTTACTCAAAATTGGACTTTAGAGCGGTATTTGTTGCGATAAATATAATAGTAGATAGAGAAGTAGTGGAATGGAAGTACTGGAGTAACAATATTACTTTCCAATATATCTACTAATTCAGTATGTTTAAAAATAAAGAAATCTAGATGTAAAAATCAAAATCTACAATGATATTCAGTAGTTTATAAAAGTGTTGATATGGTTGTAAACGTCGAAATATTATGGCCAGTGCAAATTGCGAATTTGCACGTTTTAAAAATCTAGATCAGACCGCTTAAAGCGCAAAGTGGCGGATCGTTTACAGAGCGGTAAATACGCTGTGTCAATCCTATGACACATGGCATGTCGTAATTGACCGAGTTACCTAATTACAAGTCAGCAAAATATTATAATTTTTAGAACTGAAGTCAGCGAAATTTCTATGTGCAATTTTCAACCTTAAAACGACGCGGTAGGGTACATAATCTAGAAAATAAACCCGTGAGGATGAATTTGCCGGTTTTTTGGACGGGTTCAATAGTGTGACCCCACTTGAACCTTAAAAGCATGCATTGCTAAGTTTTAAAGACACATAAAATATGTCATAAATTCATAATCATTCGTCGGCGTTCATTTCAGAACTGAGTTTATCATACAAATATAGTCCGAAATTTTAAGGTTATTTACGCGAAATCAAATATTTAAAAACTGAGGAAACCACGAGCGACGTGTAAAAGTTACGTCATCTACGCTAATTTTAAATCTCAAATGCACCCCTAATAATCTTTCAGGAGTTTCAGATGGACACGTCTTTATTACTTTAATGTTCTATGTATACGTGCAAAGAAACCTTTTCAGTTTTCTTGTATTTTTTGCCATCTTCACTACTTGTTATTTATTTCATGTATTGTGTACATACCTGGGCACTTCCTTGGCAGGACTGGACTGGGTCTCCTGGTGACTGAACGACGCCATCCTATTTCATTACTTCACTCATTCTAAGTCTCAAAGTTAAACACGGTCACTCGACTTAAACCCACTTTACGTTATTAGGAACATTGTACTGTAAGAGAAAATCTAGGGACTTAATTTTCATGAGATTATGAAAATACCAATTATTGTATACTTGATTTTCTTGTAACGAAAAAAAATTATATCATCTTTGCTTGTTACTTTTGTCTCGTGTAACGAATTTATCAGATTGTGTGTAATCAGGAGACTCCTTTATTGCAGTTTCATTGCGAAGACTTGTATTGTATTGTCAGAAAATACTATAATATGTTTTTTGATCCTGACTTTAAAGATAGACAATAGTAATATCTCTATTCTCTAATCCTTATAACATAAATGCAGGAAATACTCTATTAACATTACCTATAAATTATTTCTATTAACTGCGATCGTAAAGCTATCGACTACAATATTAAATGTTTTACTTCAACACTAAATCCAAAATTGATTTGTTCAATCACACAACGAAATTTACAATTGGCTGTTCAAATAAACGGCGTATTCTAGTAAAAGTTCCTTTTATGATCAATAAAATGCATTCAGCATTGAAACTCGTTAAAGGCGCGATTTGGCGAGATTTATTCGACGAGTTATAGCGAATAAAACCTCCTATTGTAATTAAGTTTTAAGCTTCAACAGTGTGTGATCGCACCTTTAAGAGGGTATAAATTCGTTAGGCATTAATTGTTTTAATGTCTTGAAGCGGCAACGGAAAATGAGAAGACTCTACGATATGATATAGGTAGATCTCTAGGTAAATGGAAGGGTTTATTCTGGTTTAAATCAATTAAAATAAGAAGATTTTGATTATAATATACTGAGTGATTTTATTATATTCAATGAAAAGAAGAAATACCTGATAGAAGAATCTTAAAGGGGAGTCTTAATCTATATTAAGAGATGGAATGAATATGACAAGACCTATTAAATATAATAGCTTTAGTTTTTGTATTAAAATAATTAAATTAAATTTGGCATGTGAAATTACAGTGGGTGGCCAAATTAATATACTCAGAGTGAGATTTTACGTAAATTCGTATTGGTTGATTGTTTAGTCATTTTCTGTTGTTAGTTTTAGTTTTTCCATTTATTTTTTTGTTACTGTATGCTGTCTTCTACATTTTGTGAGTCAGTAACATTTATTATTTAATAATAATCTTGTAATAATAACACCATTTAGTACGACAGTCACTTAAGCCATATTTCCTGTGTTTAGTGCGTGCAATAGGGAGTTAGATACAGGCGCTAAAAATGATTTTAGCGTGAAACCTGTTATAAAAGCAATACCTAAGTCTTATCTGTTTTATTATAATTTATAAATAATAGATATTAACACATGTTTCTAGTGTTTCTTGGTTATTTTTTGTGATAGGCCATGGGAAAGAATTCAGACATTTCAGCTAGAAATAAATCTAAAATTTAGATGCCTCAGAGTCATATCAATCACACCCAGAGAGAAATAATAATAATAATAATAATAATAACTATTTATTTCAGATCATGACAATCCATGAAATAGCGAGATTAGCAGGCGTTTCCCAGTCTACATTTTGAAATATAAAAAAGTGATGAATCTAAAAAAATCTTTGTCACCATAGCGAGTTGAACAGAAGATGAATCAAGGCGGTTTATTGTTAAGAACATAAAAAACCCCCTTAAAGTCATAAAAGTTGTGTAAGATGATGCTGGCGTAGCTTTATCTAACAGAATGCTACGGTGAAACTGAAGAAACTGAATTTCAGTTGTTTCCGTCCTTCGAAAAACCTAAGTTTACCCCAGATGCATGCATGCTAAGCGATTGGTGTTTGCTAAAATGTAAAAACACTGATCTGAGAAATACTGAAAGGAGGAAAACAAGTTATTTGCATATTTTTTTTTAATTATGAAGATAAAGGCGTGACATCAATATGACCCAATTGATTCAGATCCTCCAGGACAATCCCTTGTTTGTTCACCGAAGGCGAAATGAAAATGTTTATAAAAGCTGTGTTATTGAACGAGTGAAGGCTCCTTCGTTGGTTACGATACGGGGCGAGATTAGTTCATAGAGGAATGGTCGAATACACCTGGTTGAAGGAACCATGCGTTAAGACCAAAATCTGCTAGTTTTTCATAGTCATCTCCATCCCCAGATGGCTGAATAGCAGCCAGATGGGACCTGCATATATATGCAGGACTCTGCACCTTACCATAAAGCTAAAAAAATTATTAACTTTTTTAAAGATAAAAATTTTTCCTTATGAAACACGAAAACGTATTGTTTTTCAAGTGAGTATAATAATTTGGCCACCGACGGTAATGTAGAACAGAGGTGATTATAAAAGCTATCATTTGAGACACAAACGATATTATAAAACAAGTATTTAAAAGCCTAAAACAACGATTATTTTTATTACAGTGTAAAATTACTTTTACGTGGAGAGCTGCAGTGTAGCCCTAAGCAATGTAAGCGTTCGTTGAATGCACATAGCAATATCTCCATAGAGTTGTGTAGTGGCTAGAAAGAGAGTCACACTATATTACAAAGTAATTGAAAACTTTAGTCATGGATAGATTAGATAAAGTTACGATTATTTGATTTTCTGCACGTTATACAGGATGTAACAAAACTAAGTGATAATACTTTAGGAATACGTGTTCCTTGTAGAGGGTTTGCTGTAAAAGTAGTAGCGCTGAAATAACAATTTTTTTTTCAATTATGTATGGGGAAACTCGTAGCGCTGGGGCGCTTGTGTATAGTACAAAAGTGAAAAAATGGTCTTTCAGTGCTGCTACTTTCAGGGTGAACTCTCTAGAAGGAATCCGTACACACCCTAAAGTATTTATCACTTAGTTTTGTTACACCTTGTATTTTTTTAAACTGTAATATTATAACGGTTGCTATTTTGAAAATTTCTCGGTGACGACACGATGTAGGTAGGTACTCACTTTTCAGAGACTTAGGCGGACTTGCGTAGATCTGGGTTAAAGTTAACTCTGAGTTAAACATCATGTCATCTCTATCACTCACTTGGTGTCGAGTGACAGATATGACATGATGTTTAACTCAGAGTTAACTTTAACCCAGATCTGCGCAAGTGGGCCTTTTGTTTCTTCTGTTTCTATTTTTGTCGTTTATCTCTTTCTAGATAATGATTGAGGATAATGTTGAACGCTCAGCGCATTCTATGGCTGAATGTTAAAAATGTACGACACCGCTTTTACTGTGATGTCACTCGGCGACTCCAGAATAATTAAAGTAGGAGCATCCTGCTAAGTACTGAATAAATCATAAACTTTGAAACAGTTTCAGTTGCAATTACAGCGGGGGAGTTTGATTGAAAATACGCATTGTCTATGCTTTTACATACTACTGAAAATAAAGTATAATATTATGTTTTCTTGTAACAATAATTTATTTGCTTACAACAAAATACAGCTGAAGTCCTATTTAGAGTTCCGTACCCAAAGGGTAAAACGGGACCCTATTACTGAGACTTCGATGTCTGTCCGTCTGTCTGTCAACAGGCTGTATCTCAAGAACCGCTATAGCTAGACTTCTGAAATTGTCATAGATTGTGTATTTCTGGTGTCGCTATAACAACAAATACTAAAAACAAAATAAAGTAAATATTTAAGGGGGACTCCCATTAGTCATTACCCATACAACAAACGTAATTTTTTTGGCCTTTTCGGCTCGGCTTTGGCTTATTATGGAATACATAATGGCAACACTTGAAATTTTCATAAAATCTTCAATTTTATACCTACTTTAATAATATTTGATAATAAAATTGAAATAAAATAAATAATTAAGGGGTCTCCCATACAAAAACACATTTTTTCCCTACTTTCGCTCTACAACGGTACGAAACCCTTCGTGCGCGAGTTCGACTCGCACTTGGTCGATTTTTTTTAATGGAATATCATAGGCTGAAGTGGCAATTGACAACTAGCAAATAGTGAACCATAGTGATTGGTGAACCATTTCAAGATAATTGGACTAAATTGAAATAGTTTTGCTCCACTCAAACGAATTGTTGAATACTTTTTACATTTTTTCCAACAATTTGATATTCGATAAAAATTGTTAAGTCTATTTGAACTTTGAATGTAACGCTCGACGTTTTTATGTTATTTTTTCAGTTTATATTGCCAATTCGTATCGAATTGTTACAAAAAAAATCCTTGTAATACCGTTTTAAATACATACACGTTTTTAGTAACTTTGTTCGCAATAATATTAAGAAGATGTATGGTACTTATAGTAAATAATAAATTTTGTTAGTAAATTAATACTTATGTAATATCTTTTAATTGGATAATATTTTGTGTGAGTGACCTTATACTTAATTTAAAGTAGTCGGTCAGTAGAGCCTCCTTATTTCAATTTGACAAGAAAGTTACTGAAGCCCGACTAAGTTTAATTAATTTACAAATTTCATGAGAAACGCGAAACCCGTGAAAATTGAGAAATCGAGTTTTCGCGATAATGTGCTATTCAAAACCCAATCTTATATTTTATTATTTTTCTCGGAAGGATAGGCTTTCACTCGTTTATTTAAATAATTTAATAGGAACAGGAAGTTACTTTCTGCACAAACAATAAAATTATATTATGAAAGAGTTATCAAAGTGCTTACTGTTTAGTTTTTTCAACGAAGCCGTCTTAACTTCTGTTTGTTCATCACTTATTCTTCAAACTGGATTAAGAAAGTTAAAAGTTCAGACGATAAACTTCTTGACTATCTGTTTTCTTGATTCCGTCAGTGTACGGTTGTGGACATAATCTGTGTGCACTTTGTGGTCCTTATGCTATGGTAATAAGATCGAAAAGGGGTAGATAGTTGCCGGTAAATGTATGTAGGCCTCTAGGGCGTAGGGTGGGTTTATGATTACTACTTATTATAAAACAATGGTTTCGCTCCCTGGTTTTATGGATTATAAATTTTATTAGCGTATGTTGGACGAACGCGTTTATTGCGAGAGGAACCTACGGACCAATTGTTTAGAGCACATAGTATTATTATGTCATTTGAAGTCACACATACATACAAAGTAAATACTTAATATTAACTATTTATAGTATATTATATTTGTACGTAAAACTTGTGTCTACATTCTCTAACAATACCATCAATGTTGTAGGAATTGGGAAACCACTACATTTTTTACAGACAATTACTAACAATTTTTTTTTTATCAGAGGCAATTTCAAGCTGTAAGTTTAATTGAACCTTCTTTCCTTCTATGGCCATTTTTAGGGACCCGTAGTCAAATGCCAAATACCTTCAAGGTATATTAGTATCAACGCCTTAAAATGACACATTAAATTATTCCACGTTCCTTACAGCCGTGTGACCCACAACTTAAAGCTTCATGGAGGGTATTTTATTACGTGCATTTACATAGTTAGTTCCTACTATTAATTAGTTCTGTACTTTTGTTTAGTTTCCCTTAAACGATAATGAATTGCCGAGCGTGGCGTGACCGAGCCACTGATTCGGAAATTCTACAAACTTATTGCCTCCAGTCCCCTATGCGTTGCATTTTTGATAGTTTATAGGTTTTTGTTTACTTTTCTTTGGTGATTTGTTTGTTTGGCATTTTCTTTTGTTTATTTTTTTATAAGCCAATTGATTATAACGTTAA
This sequence comes from Plebejus argus, assembly GCA_905404155.3. Taxonomy (NCBI): domain Eukaryota; kingdom Metazoa; phylum Arthropoda; class Insecta; order Lepidoptera; family Lycaenidae; genus Plebejus; species Plebejus argus. The sequence goes on along the minus strand of FR989929.1, from coordinate 5,497,884 downwards.
CATTGCTTCCAAATCTGAAAAAATATCACTCAATTTAATTAGCTCAGTACTGCCAACATTCATAAATGTTGCATAAATATTTCAACAGAAACCCAGAAAATAAAGCCCGCAGAATACCGGAATAGTTTCAGCGTGATTTACTTAACAAACACTTTTACCAAAATTGCCAACACGTCGGCTGTAAAAAACGTAAAAATCCCCTTTACGGCGTTTCATTGGTTTGTAAAGCTGTCCGTTATAACTTCCGCACTTACTGTAACGGTTGTTTGTTCGAAAGGAATTGGATAAAAATAAACATCGGTTTTTCTGCGCGAGACTACCAGAAAAATAACGAACGTATTTTTATATGTCATGCCGCTGGATGTTTTTACAAACACTGTCGCTTAAATGTCACAGCTCACAAAATTGAACCGATAAATTGTTACATAGCGGAATGAATGACGAAAATGTTTTCGCTCCTGAAGTTTCGAAACGCATCCGAAACTTAATAAACCCAACCCATAATTGTTACTTTAGTGTTTCAGCACACTAGAACAATATTAGTTCATTAATTTAACTGCCCTAGTAGACAATTAGTGGCAAGCGATTATCGTAAACGCTAACACTAACACCACAAAAGGTATGCGATTAGACATAAGTCATCGCTTCGCTAGCGAATACTAATGTCAAATCCCATACATTTTGTGGCGTTAGCGTTTACGATAATCGCTTGCCGCTTGTCTAGGCCCACTGGAGAGAAGTTGATTTGTAGTCAGATGGCGGACTTACAATAAATTAAATGTAATGTCATGGTCACCTCACAAATCACGACTAAGGGTCTGTATTCACTTTGATTAGTGCAAGTGATTAGTGATTAGGATTTAAAATTAAAGGACTTGCACTAATCAGTCGCTGCCCACACGTACTTTTTCCTGATTACTTATCAGTTATCACCTGTCCTAATCACTTGAACTTATTACTAATCAAAGTGAATACAGGCCTTAACATTCATTTAATAAAATCCTATCAAATAATGTAGATCCGTCATCTGCATAATATATAAATTGATTTCTCTAACGGTACTTCAATACACTTAGTTGTTAACACTGTCCGTTAAAAACAATTGAATTCAAAGATGTCCAAAATTCCATATCTGCTGACTGAGTCTGCTGAGTGATGTAAAATTCAATTTTAAAATTGTTCATTTCATTTTACAACCGAACTTAACATTGTAGCGAAGTTTGAAACATTTCGGGAGCAGCGCGTATCCCCAGGACACTTTTAGTCCTGCAAACAGAATTTTTAATTATTGAGAGCGAAACTTCTGCGTCTTTATAATCTGGGGTACGAGGTGACGCTGACAGTTCAGTTTGTACTTCAAAGACAATCAGGATAGATGAAGGATTATTGCTGAAATTACCTTTGTTTTGTTTGTCATTTGCGAAGTTCGTGGGTGGGTTTTACTTCCGATATTTGCTCTATATTTTAAAACATTTGGTATACTATGTTATTGCTTTTCCATAAAATTGACAATTTCTATATCTTAAATTAGTAGAACTACTACGGCGAACAAAATTTACTTTTCCAAATATACTTATATACATATTTTTAGTACCTAAAGTTAGGAGAATGGCTACGGCGAAGAAAATTTTGTTAGCCTATGTGTTTACCCACGTTTATGGTTCATCGTAGCAATTAAAGTACAAAATATTCGATATTATTGTTAGAGGTGTTAATAAATGTCAAGTTAAAACAGCATATAGAGCAGACTCTATTCAGATTTATTTTGTGAACAATGAAAAAAGATGAAAAAAGAAACTCGAACAATCACGAGTTGAATAAGTGTCATTCAAAGTATTATAGCCAACCATTGGCTTTGTACACATTGTGTCTTTTTCTGTTCGTCAAGGGCATGCGTTATAGCGCAGTCAACAGGGAACGTGAGGCATGCCCGTGACGGGCGTTGAAATCGTGGCGCTTACAATGACACTTTTCTTTCAACGCGGGTCGATTTTGACGCATTCAATTATTGAATATGCGAAACGAAAGTTGAATAAAAAGAAGATGACGAAAATTGAAGATGAAATTGCATAATGTGGACATAGCTATAGATGACTAATCTTTGCGTCATAACTAGGTGACGCCCGCAACTCCGTCGCATTAAAATTTGGTTATAGTGCCCTATAACCGGTTAAATAGTAATATATTGAATAAAATATTATGTCATTTCTTAGAATTCTCAGTATCTCCATACCAAATTTTAGCAAAATTGGTTCAGTGATTCGGGCGTGAAGAGGTAACAGACAGACAGACAGGCAGGCCCACTTTCACATTTAAATAATTTACAAATGTTACCACAAAAGTTGGGTATAGAAATGAGTTTAAATACACATTCTAATCCTTTGTTCTAGTATCAAGACGCTAACGAGGCGTCAGGCATCAGGCGAGTGAGAGCAAATTCATCAGACGTTAGACGCGATGCACTCGGGCATTAGAAATGCATTATTTGTTGAGAGCTCTCCTGTTATTTACTGTGTTCCGGGAACAGATTACAGTACGGTTCCAGTGGGAATCCAGATTACTTCGTGTTTAATGAAGCTTTTATGTTAAACACAAGTTTGAGTTCCCGCTCGGTCGGATTACGGGTCCTTTTGTGGGAATCGATGTTGGAATTAAACATTATACATTTTAATTTAAATAAATACCTTCAAATTCAAACGTATGCATAATATTTTAAGAAGTACTACTACTCCTAAAGAAAAAACTAACTACCATCCTGTAGACACTTTTTGAGGACAAGTTTTAGTTTTTGTCTACGACACATGCTATTTCACGAGATAATAATGTAGTATTAATTTTTAGTGTTAAAAATCAATATCGATGCAGATTTCAGAGAAATTTTATATAAAGAAACATAGATAAATAAAAATTTCGCGTATTCTATTATTACGGTAGAAGTAGTACACGATTCTGCTACGTGAATCGCCTGAATCATTTGAATTAATATTATCTATCTACTTATAAAAAAATATATGTAAGCAGATAAGGTTATGGTCACCAAAATGTTAACTTCAGTAAAACGCTGTTGACGTTTGATCAAAGTCGTATGAGTCTTATGACCGCTCATAAAGTGAGACAAAAATTTAAATGCTCACGCAATCTTAGGTCTCAAAGCAACAAGTCTAGACTTCAGACTGCGGCCTGTCATGTGCTCACCGCCTCGGGACTGCTGACAGTATGAATATCTAGTCACAGTTTTCCGCATTTTAGCTCTTTCAATATAAGCAATAAATTGTACCAGGAAAATGGAAAAATTTCTATCTTCCGCACTGAGTGGATAATAAAATGGATAATTTTACTTAAATATAATTAACTCAAAATGTTGACATAAGCCCCATACATTATCTGTCAAACTCTTTATTAAGGCGTCTCCCAGACAGACGTGGGCAGCGGTGGCGGTCGCGGTGGCGGTCAGTTTTTTGTACTGCGACCGCCACCGCGTGTGTCTGTGTCGTTCCTAGAACTTTCAAGTCATCCAACTGACCGCCACCGCGACCGCCACCGCAGGCCGCGTCTGTCTGGGAGACGCCGAAATTGAAGGTTTACTATAATTTTATTGTATAATATTCCGCACTGACGCACAGACATAATGTTAAGTCAACTGAAATTAATATAATGATTTTGACCTGAGCTCCATACATTTTTTGTCAAACTCCTCATAAAATAAAGTTAAGTAATCATTTTATTTATTGTTATTATTAATATTAAATATCTCTGAGTGCGGCCGTTAATGTTACAATTTAGTCAATAACATGGAAAATGTATCTAGAGAATTTTCCATAAAAATATCCACTTGGACGGGTCACTGGGTATTGGGTAATGGTCCTCTACAAACAAGCCAATATTGACATTCCCTTACACTTGTCATATGCAGAGATTGTGCTTTTGAATAGCCAATTTCGGTGTATTGGAAACTTAGTTATCATTTAAAAACTATATGAAAAAGTTAACTGTAACGTTAAGTACTATCAGAGAAGTTGATTCCTAAGCACATGGGAGACGTTCAGTCGCGTAGTATCCAACTCAGCCGACAGATCACAATTAACCATTAGGTTTAAAGGTCTTTGCAATCAACATTAAATTGACTTGATCCGACCAAATGACGATAATCTATCAACTGCCAAGGAATCAATTTCCTCGATGTTACCTAAGCTGGTAGGAAATATGAATATTAATTACATTCATTTTAATCAAGCACTGATTAATATGAATGTAAATAATATCGAGTAAGTCTTGAAACAATATGAGAAGACAAAACCTTTTCTATTTCAATGTCAAATTTTTATAGAACTCATATAATTATCATAACATATTCTGATAAGAAAAGAACAATGTCAAGATTTAGCTGTTTCACTGATTTTGCTGAAATCGGTTCTAGATTTTTCGTAGGCGTTGCTACGAGGTTGCTACGTACGTACAAAATATTCTGTTTGCCTGTATTTGTAAAATGTAATATTATAATAATTACTTATCAGATCGAATACTGCTATAATAGTGTTAGTTCTAATTAGAATTAAATAATACATGACTAAATAATTAACATATCCTTAAAAATCTTTAATTCATTTCAAAATAGAGTATTCAACAATAGAGTATTATAAATCTAATACTCTATTGTTGAATTTGTTGAACAATAAAATTCATTATTAGTAAAATTATGTCAGTATTTTTTTATTCACTTAAAAAGCTAATAAAAGGATTTATTTTGACTTGCGATGAAACTGCAATCTACTGCATACCGGCAGCGGATAGAGGTAGCCTGCTGAATATGTATGAAACGCTAAAGATCGGAAACCCGGATACCTTTCAACCCCGGCGGTTGAAACGTAACGTTGTAATTTATTTTACAATTTTTTCAATAAAAAATACTAGTACTTATAATTAAAAAATCGGTTAGGTACTCTTGCATCTAAGTTGGTATCAAAACACCGAAAATTTTTACTTACTGGGACAAATTAAGGACCTACTCGAGGACGTGTAATTAAAATATTCATCTCAAAGCTTTCAAAGACGCGTTTGGAGCACTCGGGAGAACACTACACACGAAAACACGCGGTGGTCGGGAGGAGGGACGTGCGGCGTCCTCCGCGGTGAATGCGCTACTGAACTTCCGACAGACTCCGTACCGCTTACGGGATTAACTGCGACAAACCAAAAAGAGGAGGCTTACTACCGAAATTTTGCTTTTAGATTACGTACGAGTTTGGATCTATTGTGAAAGTAGAGGATACTGCATAGATCCATTTTGAAAGTAGAACGTAGTGAAGGTAGAGATTTTATAGTGGTCGACAAAGCTAATTAAGCTATAACCTATTCTTTATTTATTTTATTATAAGAAATTTACAATAATGATTTAACATCTAATCATTTTAGGTAACTTCGACTTCTAACTCTGTTTAATTTGTCTGTCTCTATCGTCTCTATTATCATGATTTTCATGACAATTTTAATAATTAGATAAGTATCCATGAAATTTCAATTTATCAAATATGGCGAGTAGTCAGTATTCAGGGTATATTATCTGTAAAATAATATCCTAAAACTATTTCAGGATAATATCGTACGAGAATTAATGTAAAAAATACAAATATCAGAGCACTAAGTGACTTTAAAAAGTATAATACATAATATTTTAAACAACTGTAATTAACAAGAGTCGAATACAACAAAGCTAATTAGGGGCATAATATTAAGCAATAAAGAAGTGAGCCCTCCCGAGTAAAAATGTAGAAATCCGGGGGAGTAATTACTCCGAACGGCTCCCAAACTCGGACAAACATTTTTTACTATTAATTAGACGACCTGAGACTTGGAGGCTTCTCATTTGGCACCAGAAGGCTCATTTGCAAGCCTTTATGAGTCCGACTTAGAGAAGGTTTCCGATTTAGCGCCTAATCGATTTCTCCTCTCCACGATTCTTATTTGCATCGATTTTCTAATTAGCTGTTTTTACTATCATTAGAAGTCTCTCGCTGTTTAATGACTTAAAAAAGGAGGCGGTTATAATTTTCGTCCTCAGATTTTTTGTGTTAATGTTGTTATTTAGTCTGAATCTTTACACTTCCGAATTTGCCAATAATTTGATTCTATTGATTTCAAACTCCAATTAATGTAGCAAATTCATGATTAGTAAAATTTTAGTGTCTATTTCGTGCTACTTCCTTAGCCCTTTACGGATTCCTGGACGCACCAAAAAGCTAACCGTTCTAGACGTATATTAACAAGAATTGCTTGTTTGTTCTGTAAATGTCACATTAAAACAATTATTCCGCGAAATACCATTAGTTCCGTGTACACTCCCCGTTTGGGTATAACAAGACAGCAAGACAGCAGGTGAGCGGTACAATGTATTATGCACTTACCAGGAGCTGTTTTATTTATGACGCTTATTGTAAATACGATAAACGTCTACATGTATCCAATTTTCTATGGCAAGTGGATTTATTGCTCCCATTTTGATGTAACTCACCGTTAAAGTTGATACCATGAAATATGGTGTAGTGAGTACAGTCCGATCACTGGATTGGTTGATTTGGTATCAGGCTTCCATAAGGTGTGGATGAAATATCAATATTTTCGTGTGCGTATAAAAGAGATGAGCTATAGTTCAATGGGCGAAGTTCTATCGGGTAACCAGACTTTAATTAATTAGCTGATATTATGAAGTCCCAGCTACGTCAAAATAAATCAAGAAAATAAAACGAATGAAAACTTATAAAGATAAACACATGGTGGCCCGCATGTTCAGAAATTAAGTGAGACCCTTTGTTTAGGTGTTATCTTGGTGTGACAAAGAGGCGGCTTTTAATCTTAATTAGTAGGTCATGATGTGAGCGACAGGGCTGTCTATCAGAGGCTCATCAGAGGTTGCCCCGCCTGCGAACGGCCGGCGATTTTAGACCGTTCTGTGATCCTTATTAAGTAGATAGGGATACTATACTAGGGATAGGTGGACCCATCAAATTATACTGATTCATCCAGATCAGTAAATTTGATTTTTGTGGCTAATATAAATGATTTTTTTTCACGATCTATATTATTAACTATAAATAATCAACCAAAGCTGCAAATTACTGAAGGTCCGTTGTCTTTGTATGTCAAGAAACATTTCCAATGTGCCAAGATATTATTCGCTTAAGTATACTTGTTTGCTTCCTTCTATGTTTGATTAGTAAGTAAAATGAATCTAGGTAATCATATGGCAGCTGGTTATCTATCTCTGCGTAGTAGTTCACGGTAGGTGCCGAAGGTATATCTGCCAAGTATATTTTCAATTGACTATTACTTGTAGAAAGTGTGAAAGCTCTTTAGCTATAGAACCTAATGAGAGAGAGGTACTTACGCTATCTACGAATATTTGCAGTCTATAGCTAGTTTAACACGAAGCGTCAATTAGAAAAAAAAGCGTAAATTAGATACAGTCATTTAAAATTAAACAGATGATAACAATTCAATTAATTTTCCATTTCCATTTGACAATTAATTTGAGGTCAATTATTATTATTGTTTACTTTACTTGCATTTCACTTCAAGTAATTTTTTTAAAACAGATTAATCCCTAAATCCTTAAACCTGACGATTTTAGCATCCGGATCAGCTAAACCTATCAACACAAATTCAATACAAAACCATCAACACTTGACTTCTTCTGTCATTTAATCAGCGGCCCAGAAAACAAAGTATTCAAAACATTTTTATGAGCTCAAAACAGCCCTCCCCTAACATCAATGGTGCATTAAAGTAAGTTAAATTTGTTTGCATTATAATATTCACCTGCCCAGTGGCGCGTTTAATACTCCCTGTCCTGGGGGGCCTGACCTCTATTATACTACGTCACTTCGAGTACTTGTAACAGATTTTTATTTGATACATTACAAACGAGATCACCCCTTGTGTCCCACGAAATAGGATACAAATTGGATTAAAGGATGTGAGCAGTAAAGGGGAGCTTAGTGCAAGATGCGTCCGCCCCCGTAATAAAATAGTTTTACTCGTGAGAAGTTATGACAAATCAATAAAAGAAGGTTGGAAGTGTAATGTAAAAGGTATCATTTTCTGATTTAAGACGCTATTATTCACACTGACCCGCTTTATCGAACTATGTTTGAAATATATTTTATTATTTATCTGTAAAAAAGACTGCATTATTGTATTATGTGACTGCTCCGAGATTGTCTGATTACTGTGATAAATAATGTCATTATGTGCACATTTTAGTATGTATTTCAAGCATGTTAATTTTCAAAGAACAGAATATTATTTAATGTTATCACAATTCACAACCAATAAAAACGTGCCTCCTGAAAAAGATGTAACAAAAATATGACGAGCGTTCAGAGCTTGGGGGAAATTGAATATTACACAACCTAATCCTCCTTATTACTTGACAATATCCACCAAATTTCCAATCAAATATGTCGGCTCATCGGTGAGGCCTCGTCGGGATCAGATTAATTGCCATCCACTCTCCAGCCAGATTAACGACACCAAAAACGTCAGGGACTTAGTTGCCCCCCTCTACCCTAATGGAAATCGCTTACAGCCAAATAAAAATTAGCAAATTCAGTGATTAGAATTTCGGGCTGCTTAGCTGTTTAGTTTTCCTTCTTTTGTAGTTATTAAGTGTCAATGTAGCCATCAGAGAAATTATAGGCAGATGGAGTACCTACGTTTTTTGATCAGATTATGTCAAATCAATGGTAGTCCTGATCTGTCCACTATGATGGAAACCCAACCAAATTATGTAGATTCGTCATCTGCGCATATATTAATTACTTATTAGGTCCTTTGTACGTTTAACATTAAGAATGCTCCAACTTTTTAATTAGCAGGTCGGATATCTATCAGTACGAATATCGACGTTAATGACATTAAAATAAGATTCATATTAGCGGGCCTTGTACAGTGGCGGTTACGACGCTCGCCGCGTTCTTGATATGGCGAAAATGTATGAAAAAATTTGAGAAATTTTCTTATTTTTCTTATAACTGGAAAAATTGTTTATTTTTATATAAATTTTTTAGCGGACTTTAAAGAGGACTAAATAAGCAACAATTTTTTTGTATATTTATTTTCCTCAGTTCAGTGTATTTAGATATTAATGTACCTAATCAGACCCCATTTTTTCATATTTTGCGATTATTGTGATGGTTAAAACATATTTTATGTGAAAATTTTGTATGCGGCTATAGAATTTTTATGGTACAGTCGTGGAGATGAATATATTATCTTGCATTTGAAACCAAAATATCCTCGCAGTTTGACTCCTAATTCTTTAATAGGGTACCGGAAAATCGCTGATATTTGTAATAGCGTCCTTAATATAGTACTCGTAATAATGTTTTTATGGATTTACATCTAATTCAAATATTTTCTCGTATGCAGAAATAATAAATTGCTACGCATTTCTAACTTAATTAAGACTATGCAGTATAAAATACACATTAAGTTTATTAAAGTCTGATTAGCACAAGTAATTGGCTGTACATCACGCGCCTGGCTAGATTGCGCTTTGCGTAAGAAATTTCTTTTTGAGTTACGACCGTGAGATTGGCAGTAAGATTTTGATTATAAATAAATAAAATTAAATTAAGAAATTTAAAAAAACCCCCGCCAAAAAACTTTAAAAAGTAATGAAATAACATTTCCTGACTTTAAGTTTAAATCATTCCTAAGAGTAAAGTAATATTTTAGTCCATAATTGTTGTCAAGGTGTGTCGGGGGACCGCTAAGTAAACTACCACAACAGCGACTTTTGCATTTTGTATCGCCATAATAGTCGCTGATTCTCTCGATTCGGGTCGCTGTGAACAGACCCTTAATTTATATTGTTATGTGAAATCAAACATCTACATTAGCGGTCCCCCGACACACCTTGACAACAATTATGGACTAAAATATTACTTTACTCTTAGGAATGATTTAAACTTAAAGTCAGGAAATGTTATTTCATTACTTTTTAAAGTTTTTTGGCGGGGGTTTTTTTTAATTTCTTAATTTAATTTTATTTTATGCTTTTTAAACTTGTGCAGAATAATTCCTATCAACTGGATCATATCCCAATGAATACCATCTATAAAATATGTCCTCTTGGATGAGGCCATCAATATGAACCCAAACATGAAACCTCCACTTTAGGTTCATACGGAGCTTAGCTCCTATAGAATCCAGGTGATGCTGCAGCAGCAGCATGCAAATATTTACTGTTTATCCACGTCTTACTGGTTGTCGCAATTAAAATGAGCCCAAACACGAAACCTCTGCTCTAAGTTGGTGAGGAGTTGGGTATCCTATTGATTACCAGGTGATGCTGCACCACTAGGTCAACTTTCCAATAATGTGTATATATTCATAAGTGTCTTGAACCAGGATGCAAAATATAAAACCCATCAAACGACTGCAAGTTGCTAATCGTCCTATCATGAACCAGATATACCGTGATATTTCAGCAATGAGCAGGCTGATGATGATGAACTATAGCTAAGAACACTCACCGTTATGTCAGCTTTCAAACAAAAAAAACTAGATCAAAATCGGTCCACCCGTTTGGATGCTACGATGCCACAGACAGACAGACAGACAGACAGACAGACAGACACGTCAAACTTATAACACCCTTCTTTTTGGTCGGGGGTTAAAAATTCATAGTTTCCAAACACCACCGTAGACGAGATATGCCTATTACGTAGAAATGTTTAGAAGATAGAGCATAGCGCTCTATTTATTTATTTTGTTTAATTTTAGTCTAAAAAACTAAATTAAATTTCTTATTTCCTAAATGTTAGAATAATTAAATATAATTCTACGTTGCAAATTAACATTATAGACTATGATAGTTGAAAATCTCTTGTTGTCTGTATAAATTAGGCACTTTTCTTAAGAGATTTCAAAAAATCAAAATATTCGTCTATATGAGGCCTACTACCGGTTCGTTAACTAACCAGGCGAGAAGAACCGTCAACCGGCGTAAGAAACTTGCAATTTCTCAAAGCACCTTACGTTACAAAGCATTTAACATACATAATATTATATTTGGTAGTATGTGGCGTAATATTTCAAGAAGGCCCAATCGACCAATCAACCATCGACCGTGATGAACCCACAAAGTCCGTCAAAATCTAAAATTCTATAATCCATTAGGATTATAGAATTTTAGATTTTGACGATTTAATCCATTACACTGATTTAATCCATTAGGATTAAATCAGTGTTGTTGAAATATTCTGTCGGGGCATCAATCAATTTACTGCACATCAGCGCGGAGTGTTAGGATGTTTGTAAATAAAGACGGATCGCACCCTGCACTGGGAGTATTAATGTCTTGTGTATTAATTCCAATCTGAAGTAGGTACTGGATACAAAACGAAAAAAATATAAATAAAATTTTGTGTGTAAATAAGTGAGTTGAAATGAAGCAGTAGCAAGAATTATTATCAAAGTGAGCTGATTATGGTCATAACTCATAGCTGATGACTGATCAGTGATCATTAATCATAGCTAAGAACCATCAATAAAGTTTTTCAATACACAAACTAGATCATAAAGCGATTCTTCCATATTTTGAGACACACTATGCCAACGCTAATGCTAATGGTACTGACAAAATCCATGCATACACTTACACACCCAAGCTTCTAGTTTAAACATAAATTACAGATTATATTGTGTTACGATGGATAACAAAACGATAGTGATAGGGAATAATTTATTAAATTTTCGAGGTCGAGAATGTTAAGACATTAAACAATAACCCAAGCAACCAAAATGCAAAAACTTATAAATTCAGCGAAATTCAGGTGAAATGAAAAAGAAATAATAAAATGGCGACACGAGGAAAATGACAAGGCGGATACCTCGTGTCAAAAGTCATGGCAGTTGGAGGGTTATATGAAGTGAAGCGGAGGTAATTCCAAATTGCTTGTTGTACACTCGCGTTGGAAAAAGGTGTAAAGGGTGTAAAGAAAATCATCTTTTAAAAGTAGGCGATGTGCAATTTTTCTTTTTAATTAATGATAATATAATACTTTGTGTTATATTTTATTCTTCTTTCTTATAGAATTATTCGAATCAAAATACTTTGATTCAATCAATTCAAATCACGAATAATAAATAATAATTATTGCTTGATAGATAATTATGAATATTGTAACTAATAACCAGACTAACAACAAACAAAATGTGACGAACCATACAAAACCGATGGACTCTGTTGTAACTTGTACCACATGCACTAGCAAAGAAGTTAATTTATAGGCATTTCGTCGGATTTGTCAGCCCGAGCCGATAGTCTTGAGCAAAAAACATAGATTCGCCATCTGTGAATATGGTGTTTCAAAACATTCTGCTCTGGAACTCTATATTTTGTTCAAATGAACTGTACCACTGCACCGCGCTTACATTTGGCACCCACTTTCGATATCAAATGCCTTAACGTGAACGAGACCTTTCCTTTAAAAAATAATTCGCAAAACCTCGATTTTACCTTTAACTGTATTGGTTTTATTTTTGATATTGCAGATAACACTTTGATACTATTGAACAAGGTGAACAAGATTATTTGTAAACAATTTGCATGCTTACTTGCTACTTTTATTAATACAAGAGAAGGATGTAGTCGCAACCGTAAATTTCTTGCTAGCAATGTATTTGCTAAGAAAGCTTTTATATTGGTCACCTCCATTGTTTTAAATTTACCAATTAACGTTGATTTTTGCTACTTAAGCATGGTAGGTACTTTATTTTCCTGTTCTGAGGTAGGTACACTTAGATCTTAAGCATTCGAAAGCGCTTACATTTTAAAATTAGACTGCGAAGCTATTTGCACTTGAGGGGTGGACAAAAGGCTGTATTGAGCGGGGCTGGTCGGGGCTGGTCGGGGCTGGTGGCCACTATTCACCCCAGATGATACGGTTCACGTTTCAACTCTTTCAAGACTAGTTACATAATATTATAATTAATATTCGTCAAAATACCTACCTAATAAGAATTACAATATTGGGATATAAACTATTCAGAAAAAGTATATTATGCTAATATGCACTGCTGGCTATTATTACTACACTTACTACATAGTACATACAATACTTAATTAATTTTTTGCTCCCATGCAATTATTGTAAACGTAAAACTGTAAAAAAAAAAGCGGCCAAGTGCGAGTTGGACTCGCCCATGAAGGGTTCCGCAGCAGCAATAAGGTTTATTTTTATGAAATTAAAAGGTTTTTGATTTATTTTTATATTTCAGTCGATTTAATGAAATTTAGAAGGTTTACCATTTATGACGTATAAAAAAACTACTGGCTAGATCTCGTTCAAACCAATTTTCGTTGGTAGTTTTTATAGTAATCTACATCATATTATATATTTTTTTGAATTATCATGCCCCTACTTTAGAGTTTAGAGGGGGGGGGGACACATTTTACCACTTTGGAAGAGTCTCTCTCGCAAACTATTCAGGTTAGAAAAATATGATATGAGAAACCTCAATATGATTTTTAGAGACTTATCCATAGATATCCCACACGCATAGGTTAGATGAAAAAAATTTTTTTTTTGTTTCAGTTGTACCTATGGGGACCCCTAAATTTTTTTATAATTTTTCCATTTTTGCATCAAAATCTTAATGCGGTTCACAGACTACATCTATTTACCAAGTTTCAATAGTATAGCTCTAATAGTTTTGGAGAAAAGTGGCTGTGACATACGGACGGACGGACGTGATACAGAAATGTAATCCCATCCGAGGCAGCATTAACAGTGATAATGAAATGATGATTAAATAAAATTAAACGAAGTAAACAATGAAAGTTATTTGGGGCCATAATGCAATTAACGGGGCAAAAACTTTGGACGGGCATGAATCATTGGGGCCGATTTATCGTCTGGTCCTTGTTTTTGCCCCGGGCACGCCGATAATGCCCGTTACAAATGCACAGATTTGCGACACGCGGGGGATGAAACGATAAGTGGTGATAATATATAAATGTAAATCCTTTACATATTTGGTGGAAATACGATAATACGTGTATTGGGTTAGCAATGGAATGTAAAATGCAAGTACTAAATACTAATATTGTTATGTAGATAGAAAATAGGGGAAATCTTCTCTTCTCATGTATAGGACATAGGTAAGTAGACACAAAGTAAGTAAGTAATTCAATATTATTGCAATTACAATAAAACAAGATGAAATAGAATGAAAAAATGAAACAAACGATATAGATTATAGATGCAAACAACATTTCCAGTACTAACGAAGATAAACTCGCAATATCTAAAATAAAAGGTAGTTCTTATAACGCAGTAATAATCACAATAGAAGAACAAAAAGCAATTCTGTTAATCGAAGCGCTGCCCGTTTGTTATCGTCCCACTACCGGCAAATGGACAAATCAGATTATTTCACCCACTATGAGTCTGTAGATAACGTTTGACGAAGTACGGCGCAAGTCATGGGCTAAAGGTGCAGTGTAGCAATATTCTAAATGCGAAAGTGTGTCTGACTTTCTGTCTGTTACCTCGTCACGCCCAAACCGCTGAACCGATTTTGCTGAAAGGCATGGAGAGATACTTTGAGTCCAGGAAAAGAACATAAAATACTTTTTATCTCGGAAAATTGACAGTTTCTTCGCGGTAAATGAATTTTGGCGCAACGGAGTTTTAGGCGTCATCAATTGTTCTTTACTTATATGAAATAGTTAGGGTTAAAACGGCAGTGCTATGGGAAATGTCGCGTCGTCAGTGTAGTTACTAGTTACGCCTACGGCCTAGCAAAGTTTCATTTTTAAATTAAATCGTCAACGTATGAGTGGCTTCGAACTACGTCCAGACTCACACTCGGCACTCTGACCCGAATAGAGAATCACCGATGACGGATAGAAGCCAGCTGATGTGCTCTCATAGAACTAGCTCTACGTCTACTTTAGGTTACGATTAATATTATTTAATAGATGACGCCCAGACTCCGTTGTGGCAAAATTCGCTAATCGTGCGATAACCGTACATTTCCCCGGGATACTAAAGTATGTACCTCTATACCAAACAGTAAAATCGGTGTGGGCATGAAGAGGTAACATTTATAATATTAGTATGGAAATTTTCTAGCTTATTCCTTTCCAACAAATAGTATCCATACGGCAGCTTGTACCACGGTCGATACAAGGCTATAAATTAAGAGATCCCCGCTAAGTCCCCAACAGTTAGCGCGCCCCGCGGCGTCGCTCGCCGAAGACATCGGACCACTTGTGTGGAAATTATCTTAGCCAGATTATCCCCGTCTGAACATTCTTTTTCGGTCGATGAGTAATATTTAATATATCATCGTTAAGGTCGGAAAATACAGGAGCTGAGAATTAAAGCTAAATAAATAAATAATAAACATTTATAGTGAACTATTTTCATAGGTAACCCTAATCGAGGACAAGCACATTGCTCATGTAGGCGTGATTCAGATGACTCTTTGCAGTATTTTTTGTCTCTAGGTTCAGTAAGTTTGATTTGAGACAGATCTTAAAAAGGCAAAGTTGGCAATTAGATCAAAAACTAAGAAAGCGTTATGGGTAAATGAAAATTAAATATATCTTGAGATAAAACGTATTTCAGCATTACAATGGGACGTCTTCATTGTCTGATGCTTGAAGCTTCGCATTTGCCAACACCAGCTAGTGGTCCAAGTCATGAGAAATGCAAATAGAAAATATGCTAAAACTCCCATTTTTTTGTATGATATAAGTGGGAAACAGATCAGTTCCAAATAGTACATACTGTTACGTGCTAAGGTTCGATGATTCGGAGAAAAAGACCTGGTGACTCTCTTGAAGACTTTTATTTACACTACACTTAGGTTACACAACTCACTAAGTCCAAACACTAAGCACTAGGTCCAACACTATGCACTAACTCACACTAGATCACTATGTCTAAACACTAAGCACTATCACTGGTTCACTCACTAAGTCACTTGTTTCTCACTTCCGAAGTCGCTTTGATTATCGCTCACTCGAAAACATTCGAAAACTGACTGGCCGGCCCGTCTACCTGCCGTATTTATACGGGTCGAGGCGAGCTCTAGACCGTACGAGAACATTCCACAATTCGCATCAACATGTAAACAACCGTGGGAAAATTCGAGCAGGTACGCGCAGGTAACAAAAACATACAAGTAGCGGCATCTGGTATTGAATAGGGGATTTACGCTGTCTGTGATGGTTTCGCCGGGTGCCGCTAGATGACACTACGTGTCCGCATTCGTAACAATACTATTTGAAACTGATCAAATATAATATGTGATATTAAAGAATTTTTTATATAAGAAAAATGTGATATTATGAAAGCAGAAACCCTCGACTTACAGCAGTTAACACAAAGATAATATTATATTGTAATGATGATCACTTTTTAATGACGATTTTGACACAAGCTTCGTTCATTTTCTGTCTCTTCCAAACTCTTCCTGAAAATATAATTGAGTCATCAATAAAAGATTTTTAATAAAAATCTTTGAATTCGACCGTTAAACCCATATCTTGATTATCGTAACAAGCCCGCCGCTCTCTCCTGCCGCTAAACGCTGATCAATTAAAATTCCACGCGGTAATATCGAGGTCTAAATTGCAAATTTAATACAGCCATTTGCATCCGAAAGGGGCTGTGTGAAGTCGTTTTTCCATTCAGTGATTTGTACTCTTTATCTAATAGCTTCATCTAAATTAGATATGTGATGTCTTGTTTTATCCTTACCATCTTCTTAGAAAATTGCTGTAATAGTTCTATCGGTTCTATCTATCAGTCTACCAGAATCTGATGGCGAATTTTGACAGCAGATTTTCAAAAAATATCCTTGATCATTGGATAAATTTATATATTTGCGTGTTTCACACACAAAATCAGCCGCTATAAGAAAAAAAGGATCAAAATGTTTTATTCGAATTACCCCGGTATTACTAGAGTCAATTTATTTTCTCACTTTTTGCCATCAGATTACTGGTAGACCTATAAAATACAATATATTAAGCATAAGTGATGTCTTATTATCATTATTTCAAAAAAGCTTGAGATAAAAACAACAGCTATCATTATAATGTTTAAGAATAGCCAAGATTCAAAATTATGTCAAGCACTTTCTTCATAATATCTTATTAATGAAATGAGCTTTTTGCTTTCGAAAGCTGGTATGATGTGTAATCAAAAGAAATCAATCACATCATAAAAAACTCTTTACTCATGAACGGACATTAAATAAAGAATACCCTTAAACAAAATATGATAACCGGTGATTAAATTTTAAACTTTCAACAGGATATGCTGAGCCGTCCATCTGAACCAACAACTTAATAGTCTCTGATTACATATCAATTTACTTCAACCTCAACTCATCGACCTTATCACAACACAATAGAGGAGAAAATGCAATGAAAAGTTGAAAACCATTGTAATTCATTGGTTTATTGTGAGATCGGACACAGTATAAATACGTTTTTAATTGATTCTGAAATGAATCAATTTTGGCCAGCGCTGTGCAATATTTGAATATTGGACAGTTTATTTAAATGTTATTCTAGTTTCGCGTAAATGACTTTTGATTACGGTAAATAATTGTGCTATATTATTGTGGTTTCACATATAAAAGAGAACTAGATCATCATATCTCCGTAAAGGCTGAAGGCAAACCGCAGGTGGTTTTAGTGGGTAAGAGTCCCGCTGTATACCCCAGCTTAACTGAGGAACATCCCCAACCCGGGTCACCCATGATGGGTTTCCCATGCGCATAAAAAAAGACTCACAATTACTCCATGGCGTCTAAATTCGTTAATCGCATGGGAATCGTACATTTTCCGCAATAAAGCTATCATACGTCCTGATTAAAAAATATGTCCGTAGTTAATTTTGTAATAAATCGGTTTAACCGTTTAAGCGGTGATAGATAGATAAGTGGATAAATAGACAGATAGACACATTCGCGTCAATGTCACTAGATTATAAATTATGAAAAAGAACTATTACTTCGATACAGTTCCTGAAGCTCCATAAAAATAATTACAAGAAAGGACCGCGGAATGTACAAAATAGAATCATTATGGCTCGAAAAAAACTCAAGTCGCACAGTCAGGGGAATGAGAATTTTATATGAGACAGTGGCATTATGGCGTTTTATTATTCCAGCGGTATCCGCGGACGTGACGCCAGGGTAATGATATTTCTTCTGCGGTCTCCGCTGCTCTTTTGTTTCTCATGCTATTTAATGGAATCGAAATAATTTATGAAGTTAATCCCATTATAATATGGAAGTTTGTGATGATGTATGGGCGTAGAGTCAGTGTATAACACAATAGCAGAATTACATAAGGATGTCTACAGGACATAATATTATTTTGAAAAGTATCCATACTAAAATTATTATAAATGCGTAAGTGTGTCTGCCTGTAATTACCTTTTCACGCTCAAACCCCTCGACCGATTTTGCTGAAATTTGGTATGGATATATTTTGAGTCTCAGGAAAGGACATAGAATACTTTTTATTACAGAAAAATGTACGGTTCTCGGCGGCGATAATCAAATTTTAGTGCACGCCATGTCAAATATGCGGGCGTCATCTAGTTTCCTATAAAATATAAAGATTTTTAAATTTTTAAGGCAAATGAAGTCTCCCATGTTCCCTAAAAGGATAATATAATTATCTTGAGTACTATTTTAGGTACGGTCATGTAAATAACGAAGAAACCATTAAATATGATCATAACGATGTGTTTTTATGTTCTTGCGGAGAGAACTATAGAACTTTATTAATAAGATTTCTAAAATAGTTTTGAACTCTGACTGTAGGATGGATTCGAACAGTTTTTATCTAAATGATTCCTGAATTTTGACTTTTGATTGGCCTACGTAAAACATTAACCAATAAAACAAACTAGTGAATATATTATAAACTAGCTGTTGCCCGCGACTTCGTCCGCGTTAGTATAGTAGATCACGTCCCAAGTATTATTTTTCAAACATATTCAATGTACAGAATTGACTTTCTTACGATTTTATTACAATATGTATAGATGACTTAGTTTGTTCCTACAAAGGATAATTAAGATGCAATACAAACTCCACGATACCTTTTAATTGTGAACAAAAGTTTCATGAGGAATAAGGGGGGGGGGGGTTTGGGGGGGCGCAGCCCCCCCAAAACAAACGACACTGGAAAACCGTATGTGTAGTTTAGTTTTTAACTTTGTTCTTAAAAAAGATGTATAACGCCGCAACACCGCTTTGTTTGAAGCAAAATTTGGGGAGGTGGGGGGGGGGGGGGGGTCGGGGGGGGGGAGCCCCCCCCCCCAAGAAAAGACCGATGCCAAAGCTCCCAGCAAGTTAATCAAACGACACTCGAAATTTGTATAGAAAAGACAGACAAAAGCTCATAGCATGGCAAGGAGTGAAGATAGATACAAAGTGTGAAGGAGAAATTTGTAGGAAATTTTATGGGCTTTCATTACGTAAAGGACATTTTTTCTCTACAACGCACCGTTTTAGCGATATAAGCAAAAAACTAAAAATATTGAAACTTGAGCCCCTCCCCCCGCCCTAGGTGATATCGTCATAATATATAGCCTATGTGTTGACCCGACCTCTATATAATATTCGTGCAAAATTTGAAGTAAATCCATTCAGTACTTTCTGAGTTTATCCCGGACATACATACAGACAAACAGACAAACAGACAAACAGACACACAGACAAACAGACAAAAATTCTAAAAACTATATTTTTGGCTTCCATATCGATTGTAGATCACGTCCCAAGTATTGTTTTTCAAAAATATTCAATGTACAGAATTGACTTTCCTACGATTTTATTATATGTATAGATTACAATCCAAAACCTTATTAACCGGCCGTAGAGTCAGTGAGATTTTGTTACAAAAAATCCACTTTTAAAATGCTCAAGACACTTACGACATCTGAAAACTTGAAGACTAATAAACCCTTTTGAGCTACCGAATATCTTCAAAGCACTGAACAGACATCAAAACAGTTTTTGCTTTCATGTATCGCGATGCTCACAAACATTAAGGCTACCGTTTTCTTTTAGCTCCAGGTGTAACGGGAATCTGATAAAAGCAATGAAAAGAAAAGCATATAAAAATTAAAAGCAGGAAAAATAATAGACCTTTTTAAACATAATTCAAAAGCATAAAGATCTCTTTATTGTTAAAGAAGTCTTTATTGTAATAGCTATGCTGGCATTGATATTAAAATGCCAATAAAGAGTAAATGAAAATGCAAATAAAATAAACAATAAAACAAACAACTGCACAGGTTTAATTTGTTTTTGTTTAAAACTTTTGATAATAACGTCATATTTCCAATGAAACTTTGTAGTTAGCAACAAAAAACCGATAAATATAATATTTTGTGTCCAACTTTCCGACTTTTTAAGATCCCCTCGGGGTGATTCTATACAATATAAAAGTTCCAAACTAGTTCAAACAAACTGTGATATAATCATGAGTCCGTGGCCGTCCGTACTTTGTATCGTGACATTAGGTGTTAAAAATTTTCACAACTCAACGTATATTATTTGTAGCATGAACTTTATAAGTAGAGCTCCTATAGTGAACTAATAAATAATTAACTTTGTAGAAACGTATTCTATCAAATGTATTGTGATAAGCTACTTTTAATGTTGGCAAGATTGTTTTGAATTATCCAAAATGTTGACACGGTAAAAGGTTTTGGAACAAAGTATAAAAGTTCTACTAAAATGCGCATCTACCTTAACCACATCAAAATCCCTATCGTAGTTTTAAAGATGCATATTATAGAGTCAAACACCGGGGAGTGACTTTGTTTTATAATGATATATTGTACATTTCTCTTTAAAAGGTCTGTATACAGGGTGTAACAAAGCTAAGTAACAATACTTTATGGTGTGTATGTGTTCCTTGTAGAGTTCACTGTGGAAGTAGCAGCGCTGAAAGACCAATTTTTTTTCACTTTTGTATGGGCAAGGGCCCGAGCGTCACATGTTTCCCCATACAAAAGTGAAAAAAAATTGGTTTTTCAGCTGCTACTTTCACAGTGAACTCTCTACGAGGAACACGTACACACCCTAAAGTATTATCATTTAGTTTTGTTACACCCTGTATAGGTCAAGAAGTGTCAACCGCTATCCTCGCATCCTCAAATCAATACCCAGGCGACGCGACCACAAGTGACGTGTCTGCGAGCGCCTGAAATTGGTTTATTAAGGCATCAACAGGCTGTATTGCGATATCGGCCCGCATTCGACATCCATTTTCGATGGCCCAATTACCTTTCCTCAAATTATACACACGAGCGGGATGATCGTTGAATATTATTTTACATGAAAGTTCCTCGCGGTTCTTTCCCACTGGGTTAGATTCATATCGTGGCAAAAGGTCGACGGACAAGAGGAAAACCATCAGACCAGTTGTGATTGGTCAAAAAAATCGTTTGACGTTTTTTGACGTAATAATATTATGAGAACGTGATAAAAATCGAACTACGTCGAAGCTAAATTAATGCTACAATTTAATTTCGTTATTTTTCTGTTGTTATGGTTCCGTACCCAGAGGGGAAAAACGGGACCCTATTACTAAGTCTTCGATGTCTGTCCGTCTGTCCGTCTGTCTGTCTCCAGGCTGTAACTCAAGAACGGTAATAGCTAGAGAGTTGAAATTTTCACAGATTGTGTATATCTGTTGCCGCTATAACAACAAATACTTCAAACAAAATAAAATAAATATTTTAGGGGGGGCTCCCATACAACAAACGTGATTTTTTTAGCCTTTTTTACTCTATATCAATAATGGCAACAGATAGGTACTTGAATTTTTCACAAAATCATGAAAAATTCAATCTGTTATATTATATACAAATATCTGTTATACTTGTACTTTAATATTTTATAATAATCTTAAATGAAAATCTGCCGTAAAATTTTTCCATCAGATTCTTTTAGACCTATATAATTCGCTTTAGTATGTCGACTTTTGTAACTGTGTGTATCCTGACTTCTCACTACAGAGACCTATAACGGACAATAATTACATGACATTGGTGTGGCTTCATTCTCAAAATTGGGTGGTCGATGCCCTGTGTTATTAGGAATCTCGTTAGAAATTCATTTTAAACGTCTTTTTCCGTGTAATTGATTTAATTATAGGGAATGGAAGTAGACGAGCATTAAAATAATATTTATTTTAAATACTTCTCGTGTTTATCGTGATGTGATCGATAATTTTTGAATTCGTACTTTAGATTCATACGTCATTTGGTAGGTTAATAATAAAAGAAATCAGAAAATTTTCAATTCAATCTAAGTATTTAGATTGAATTGTATTGTAAATTGTAATATTCAGTGGTTGGCTTTGAAATAGCGCGATCAAATTACATAGGTCCGCCACCTGGCTATGAATCAACTTCTCTGATAGTACTTTGTCATCACTCATCTTCTTTGTCTAGAAAAGTAATGACGTTAAAGAAAACAGGCGACGAAGAGAGTTGTCGAATTTCGTTAGAGAAAATATGTCGAAGTCTGGTTAGCTGGCAAAAGTAACACAATCCAGATCACCAGATTTTCATTGCTTCAAAATAAACACAAAAGAATGCCCTACAGAGGATAAATCCATACTAATATTATAAATGCGAAAATGTATCTGTTTGTCAGTCTTTTAGTTCTTCACGTTACAAAACCGATTTTGCTTGAATTTGGTATAAATATACTTTGAGTCCCGGGAAAGGATATAGGGCAAATAGGTTTTCACACGATAAAGGCCGTCACAGACCTAGCTATAATATATATTAATATATTTATAGCTAGGCATATTAATATATATTTTCTATACAATTTTCGCGTGACCACACACTCAGCTATAATATATATTTCTGTGACGTCACCATAATATATATTATTGTATATTAATATACATTATCGCATATTACTATATATTATGGTATAGCAAGACATATTCCGACATATTTGTACAGCGTGTTTCGAATTCATAGCTCCCAATTCATAGCTCCACTTTCCCGTCGTAATGTCGATTACCTACTCTGGTATGTGGTATTACTTACGAATGATTCGTTCTCCATCATCATGGATTTCGAAGACCTCATGAACATGTAATTGCTTTGGAATAGTTTGTGCCCTACAATTTTTTAATTAGGTAAACAGCCTGTTATCTATACATATAATAAAACTGTAGAAATGTGAATTCTGTACATTAAAGATATTCAAAAAATAATAAGCAGGGGATGTTACTACATCGCTATAGAAGCCAATCAATAAACAATGTTTGTTCCACTATCACACGAAAACTACTGATCCGATTTGAATGCGGTTTTCGCAGATATATTTGTCTTCTTCCAACTTAACATCTGGTGTATAAAAATTTCCCCCCCCCCACCCCTCTAAGGGGACGAAAGAGGGGGTTAGATTTTGTATCAAACTTTTGCTTTAACACGAAAACTACTGATCCGATTTGCATACGGTTTTCTCAGATATATTTGTCTTCTTCCAACTTAACATCTGGTGTATAAAAACTAATACTTTTGCGCAAAATCGTATTTTTCTTTTTTATATCATTTTTTATCAATTCATGTAGCTCTAGAAATGACGATCTTGAACTTCTAAAATATTGGGCAAATTTTTTTGAGGATAACTCGCGATACAAATTAAATTCGCCACGAGTTTCTTTATTTCTTATATGTGATTCGATCCATTTGGTTCTAGATTTTGTGCCTGACCGGGCAACTAACATAACGAAAACAGCTGCGGAATCGTCTTCTGAAGAACTGTCTATTAAGTCCATTAACAATGTACAGTTTGTTGAATTCATAATTACTGTTAGTATTTTAAAATAAGAACACCCTTTATTACAAAATAGTTCAAAATACGTGCGAACACTAGGACGACCATTAATAATTAAATGAGGCAAAATATATATTTCACAGTGGTAGCTTACTATAATATATATTTATAGCACGGTATATTAATATATATTATAGCTAGGTCTGTGACGGCCTTAAACGAATTTCTGCGCAACGGAAATATGGGCGACACCATCGTGTTCATCATAACAAACATTGTTTATCGTTTTATTTAATTGTGTATGTTTTTTAATTATTGCTGGGGGACTATTACGAGCCCCTACGAGTATATCCAGCCAGTTTACAGGCCAGTTTACAGGCCGTTGCATAGACACGGCCTGTAAACTGGCTGGATATAAGAGGTCGTAATAGCCCCCCTGGTCTATCATAATATTGTATTATGTTTATGTATTGTATTATTATGTATTATGTTTTCTCACAATCGATTTGTAAAAATAGCCCACACCTCAATTTAGACTTACTTTGTAAAAGTTATACCAAATCATATTTGATTGACAGAAGTGCTTCCCTGAGGAGTTTCGCTCCCGGTAATTTGATTGGGACACGAGAGTTTTCTATTTTCGTTCCCTTATTGGGTTAAATATAGAACCTACATAGTTCTATGACACTCCTAATTCCTATTATTATCTTTATAGTCAGTAGCACTATTATGTCTTGAAGTTAGAGGAATTTGTTTTAATTGTTATGTGAAAGTTTTAATTGTTATGTTTTTGTCAGTAAAATGAATGTACTTTATGTAAGTAAAATGATCAAATAAGTGTTACGCAAATTACATTTTAAGTATTATATTATTTTGATATTATAAAATCAACTAAGTATGTATTATGTTTTTAGATTTCAATCAGCTCTCAATTCAATTTATATCTACAGTGTTCCAAACTAGATCCAGGTTTTCACTTTTCACCCTTATACATATTTTATCATAAACTTAATAATAATATGTGACTTATACATTAATTTCATTTCCTGTAAACAACATTTCTTGTAATACGCTATATTATACAAGGAAAATTATGGAAATGATAGACGAAAGAGCAATAAAATAAAGTAAAAAGCCACGTTAGTATCAGGGGAGGGCCATTAGAAGATTAGCTACTGAACAATATTATTACTGAATGCGCATTATGTGAAACCCTTGCGTAACTTGATAATGCACAGCCTTGCTATCGATGTTCTACTTTTTGTATAAAATTAGGAACAAAGAAAGCAGCTACTGTCGTCCATACACACTCGCAACATCAAGAGTTGCTGGTGCGTTGCCGGCCTTTTAAGAGATGATTACTCGGCTCTCTTCTCAAAGTTTGCAGGTCGTATTGGTCCGGAAATATTTCTGGCGACAATTTGTTACAGAGTTCATAATTAATCACATTGCATATTATGCTTGCTATCGATGTTCTATTAATTGAGTAGTTTGCTAAATAATGTTGAAAGATTACAGCCTATAGTGTAGGTACCGACGATTAGACGGGCTGATAGACACAGCGAAGTCCTCAGGTTGCACACTAGAAGTACCGACAAGTAAAAACATAAAGGCAGATTTACATTGAGTCAGTAACTGATGTCAATCCAATATCAGACCGAAGTGCTGAACTGGCATTGTCATAGTGTAAAGGCAGGCTTACATTTTACACTATGACAGTGGCCAGGTCAGCGCTGAGTGCTTAATAATTAATAACAAATTCAAGTACAGTGGTGTGAAAATTGTAATAGAGAAATCCCATATAATTTAAAGTACACTCGCCTTTACGTAAAACTTAATTACATGGCCAATGCGGTTTGTATTACAAAACAGATTCTCCAGTACTTTCTAACTAGAAGTACAATATTAACAATTCAAACACTTTCGTGACTAATAAATTAAGTCGCACTACAGTCGGTGGATAATCTCAAAATGGCGGTGTTTGTAATACTTTACACGCGGTAGAAGTTACAAGAGAATACGGATTAGAAGGTCATAGGTAAATCACGTACAGGAATGATTTGGAAAAAAATTGAAAAGTGTTCGGAACAAAGTTCTGTGTATGAAGCCTAAAAAATATTTTCATTATTCTTGTTAAGACTGGTTCTTCCTTATAGAAGCTCTAGGTTAAGTTTTTGTAGTAATATGTAGGACTATTTTTAGTATTTTGTTAAGTAAGAAAGCCAACCTTACAGCTGGTAAATCCCCTCAAATATAGCATGTTTGAAGTCTTTACCATCATTCTCTGTGCCTGTTTTATCACGACAGATTATGAGAATGATAAATCCGCTACCTCCTATACCTCAGAACATAATATCACTCGTTTCCCTCTTCCTGTATGTCACTTCCTGAGACTTCGCAGGTTGTACTTTTACTAGCAATGCCCTGCTTACAATGATTTACGCTGATCTATAGACTGACCGACATTCTCCAACTGTTTTTACAGTTGCTACACTTTTTATGCACTTGGTATTTCCGAAAAGCAAGATGCTTTTCACTTGAAACTTTAGTATCACTTACCTTTTGATAATCCACATCATTACAGATCAGTTCAAGAGATTAAGCATGTTTTCCATAATACGATTATAATATTACTTGCGGTGCTACCCGCTGTATAAAAGTATAAATAAATGAGTATGATTTCAGATAAGATGTTTTTCCGCAAAAAAATTTTGCCTATGAAGTGTTAATTCAGGATGTCAGCTTACTTCATAGTTCATACTAAACATTAAAATCATTTCAGCCTTTTAGACGTGAATAAGTAACAAATATACAAACTCATAAACTTTCACATTTATAATATTTTTATGTTTAAATTTGTATGTATATGTTGGTAATATGTTTTAATGAACACTGTAAATTATAGACCTGAGAATATGTAAAACATTTTCGTTATAAGGATTGGCTTTATTCTAATAACTTTTACTATTACATTGCCAAAATAAATCAGGCGTGATTTCTAGTTGAAAAATAGGCAATTGTTATAACCCTTAGTCCTTAGGGCTCCAAGTTTACTGCGTAAATCATCACCCTTCTAAGGAACAGGGCTACATCCATTTGCGAAATAGCCGGTCTCCTATTAAATGTCGATTTTTCACATTCAGAAATACGGTCCCCTTCTCTTGGGATTTTTTAAGGGCCGGGGTTTAAGCATTGCTATGAATAAAATGAAGTTTTCGAAATAATTAATGTGATTTTTTTAATTTGAAGTATTTTTGAATTCTGGTCTCTTGATTTTGTGCATTCTCTTCCTTTTCTACTTCAAGTAACGCACTCTCACGCGGTGTTAAAATTCCACCATGCCACGTCGGGTTGCTGTTTTGTATTGTTGTAAATTTACTAGTGCTAGTAGTCTATGCTAGTAGGTCGTACGTTTTTGTCCCAGAAATGATGCGATCTGGCGAATATCACACCTCGAGAAATTTAAGCCAAATCTCCTCCCAACTACAATACATCATCAACATAAAATCGTTTAGCTAAACCCATATAAATGACACACTCCCTTTCCCTCTTGACACGGTTAATTATTAAGTAGGATGGATGCCATCCCCCAGGTATCCCCCTGTCTGTCTTCGTTACGGAGTTCTGACAGAAAGTAACGTGTCGTTAGCGAATTAGCTTTGTTTAGCAAGAACTTATTGGGGTTGTTTCTCTGATTAAAATTACTGGAATTTCCTGTTCTGTCATTTCGGAATTACGTCTGGTTGTTGCATGATGGAGATATTTATTTTTAAACTAAACAAATTATATCTGTATAATCATCAAAATTAAATAACTTACGCAGTTCATGTTATAGGCAAAAAGCCAACTCAATAAAATATGTTTCAGTTCTATTTATGAACTAATCATTAGCTGGAGATTACTATGATTTATCATCTCAACTCCATTATAGAATTTTCAAATATTTACGAGATTAAAGAGGAAGCCTCTTTAAATCAATGAGTGAGTAATCAAAGTCAGTCGGAACGTGTTAATGTGTCGTGTTTACTCGCAGTCAATCTATCGGACGATTTGGGTCAATCCACGGTTTACAAACCATTGATTTTTGTGCCAATATTTTGTTTTAGTTCGTTTCGATTCGTTTTGGTAGTGTGGTGTCATCGCGCAATTGAAGACGTGAGTGGAAGAATGAAATAACTAACATTTTGACAAACGGACAATTACTCGATATTTCCCTTATAATTTGAGCAAACCTCGTAACTTATCTATTTTATCACGTCTGGCTAAGACCTATATCTTTTTTTATGGTTACACATAAAACTCACATTTTTTTATTTCGAATTATTTTTCCAGCTCTAAAGCCTTCAATTTTATTATGCAAAAATCGGCAATTTTTTTACTGTTACTTATCTAATTTTTCCACTCAAGTCTTCAATTAAGAAATATAATGGTTTATTAGGTATACTATTATAATTCTTTAGAATATTTTTTGTTCTGATCATAATGAATCAAAATTGAAAATATTTATTTATTACTATTTTGTAAACCATATTAGCACATAATTAATTATTATTGCGTCAGAATTTTAGATCCTATCATTTATTAGGTAAATAAACACTGAATAAAAAGTACTGTTCTATCATCTATGGTAATGAACATTGAACATTTATACTTATTTTTTTCTTCTTGCATAGAAGTGGGAATCTACTCACACTCGAAATAACAACAACATTACTACAATAATAGCGAAAGTGTGAGTAAACGTTTTCCCCGAAATATATTCCCCATTTCCATTTACTTAGTACGTCATACTGCACTCGGTAGAAGTGATCGTATATAAAATGGCGACGCTCGTATTTTTTTTTTACTAAAACGTTTAAGGAATACCGTAAATCTCGGTAATAGGGCATGCGTTATTTTCAGACGGACCACCTACATTATCTGTTTGAAGGAAATAATTAGCTTAGAGCGTCTTAAATCTACTGAAAAATACTTGCCACGCGTAGCCGACGCGGGCGTTATTTTATCCGACTATAGCGAAGCCCAAAGGAAGGGTATGAATATTGGTATAATATTATATTATTATAGTCTTTGTATGTTCGTAGGGGATAAAATTTGGGTCTGATTTTAAAAAAGTAGTCTGAAAACGATAGTCATGATACCGCGACATAACATTTATAATTATATTATTTTAATGTTGCATTTTTTACGAAGTTAAGTTACAGTTTTTTTAGCTTACTTTTTAGCGCCATTTTTATGGCCTTTACATTTTGAAATAAAAGCATTACGCTGGAATATTTAAAAATAAAGCCCTATTCTTTTTTCAAATTCAAAATCTAAATTATTTTACCTTGTATAACTTGTAGTAATACAAGGTAGCCCTAAAATGCTTATGTGCTTCAGTGTGTACACTTTATCTGTGTAGAGTTCATTGTGAGAATCCCGTGATTGCAGGGAAGTCAGCTAACGCCAACAAAGTAAATCTTTCACTATGATTTGAGTAAACACGGGAGCTCTATATTTTTGTACAATACAATGTAGAGTTCTGGGAAAGATAAGAACATGTCTTTAGGAGCTAGTCGTAGATAAAAATATAAAATTTATTTTGTCTGAAATAAAATAATTTAGTTTAATTTCTACCTAACATACCTACGTAACGTGAATGATATAAAATTCGTCATCATATTGAAATATTATGTAAAATCAATCAGGATTTAATGATGAGGCGGACCTTTTTTTTTCTTTATCTATATTTTAGTCCACACAATGATTGGAATGCAATGGGAAAAATGGGCAACTACAACTTTTACATTTTCATATTAAACACACCTTAACGACTCTATGACATCTGGACACAGCAAAACTAGAATTTCAACATCCAAAAATATTTAACTGCACAGAGAATGTTTTAGATTTATCACAGCGTGGCTTTACCCCGTGACTTCTGTCCCTCTCTCGTCACCTGGTGGCTGGGAATAATTTATGGGTTTTCTCGAAACCCATCGCTGTGACAGTGTCAATGGGGCGACACCCCCCACAATTAGCATGAATTTCATAATGGGACGAGACGCGGCGCCGCGCCATTGCGATGTCTAAAAATATAATATTGTCATTTTAGTTACAAATTACAATGCATTTACAATGTTAAGCAAATAGTTTCTGGAATATACTAAAATTTGTTGTATTAACTTATTATGTAGGTAGGCAAAAAAGACATCGACAAAACTTAAGGCCGAAATTATGTCAGTGAAGCTATAATGCTACCAATTCAGAAGCAGGTAAATATACCAATATAACAAAATACAATACCACATTAATAAAGGTCAAGCTACAATCTTTACGCTTAGATCAAATTAATTGATAACGTATCCTACGTAAGCATAGATATTTACATCGTAATATTGTTTCAGCAGTTTTTTCTCATTGACGTTTACGGCGGGTCAAAGCCCTAGCACAGCTACTGCGCACTCATAAAACGACTGTAAATCACCCCGATAGCTAAAGTCAATAATTTCTTAATATCGCGCACACTTACAACTTTTACTACCGACTTTTTGTTGCGGAAGAACTCGTTAAGGTTTTTAAACTTGATAGTTTTTTTGTGGTAAATTTACCGATAATTTTTTAAATTAAATTCAGCAGTCGGAGCGTAATTTTCTGCTATTATCGATCTACGAATTCTACGATTAGTTATCGATATCAAGCTTAATCTATCCAGCCATCAGTCTTTTCAGAGTATGTAGAGGTCATGAAAATAGACCCTCGATTCTCAAATTACCTCTTTATGTCAAAAGACTATGATTTATTATAGATATAAGAATAATTATTACCAAAATACAGACAACAAAATTAAAATTGCCGAATATATTCTCTTCTATTGAACATTGTACTCTCATCAAAATACAGAAATACATCCCCCAAAGCATTAACTTTCGAACAAGGCTATGTAATTTTTAATGCAGTTTTCCATAAAAATCTCATTAAAACCGGAAACACGCTTTATGCGTTCATTGTTTTAATAGCGCAACAATGTAGCCAAACTTGTAACCACTTTTACGATCCTGTAAATCATAGCATAAAAATCATTTTAGTAGTCTAGTTACTGCTCCTTAATTTGAACCAGACGTCTGACGCTCCTGAAAGTAATTATTTAGGAACGGCCTTATTAGCATTGTTTTGTAAAAGAGACTAATAAAAGTGTTTTAAAACTAAAAAAAAAAATGTTGTTCAAGCTGCGGTAATGCAATTAACAGCAAAATTAACGACATCAGTTATTTTCCTACTTATGACAATTGAACGCATTACATAAGTACATGATACAATACAACTCCCAAAAAAGTTACGTATTGAGTTATGAATGCAATTATGATTTCGAACTAGATTGCATTTAAAATTTTACCAAAAAAAATGTGGATTAAGATACAAAATATGCTTTACAGCGACCAAGTATAGTTTATCAATAAAATGTCTTAATTAAGCATGGTGACGCTTATTTTCTAACGTTTTTGAGCCTGAAATATACAATAATTAAATACAAATTATTCTAAAACATCAACCAAGATTATTATTCACTTTAGCTGAAGTATAAATATTATTATGCCAAACACATCATCGGATGACCCAATTTCCCCAACAAGCGTGTAAGACCTCAAACGCGGAGCGGAAACGCGTAAAGAAGGCATATTAGCGCAAAAAGCCTCTTATGTGTCAAAGTAAACAAAACAGAATAATGAAGTTACAGGACTTTTTACGTTAGCAACATGTGAAAGAATACACGAATTAATATTTTATAAAGTTAGTAGCGGTAATGGAACATGTGAATTTAATTTTGTTTTCTACTACGTTAAGCATAGGTTATTTATAAACGTGTGCTTAACGTAACGTAACCTGTTAAAAAAATTACATTATGTATTTAATGGTTCTTAACACCTTATATTTGTAGGTAGATACTTATGTTACGTAGGTACTAAATAAATCTGAATTTTGTCTGAAAAACCAACCTTTGTTACGCTTTGAGTATAAAAGCACAAAAATATATTATGAATGAATAAATTCATCGGACATTAACGGCTGTTATTAAGAGCTCACCTGACCCTAACTTGACTACATTCTTAAACCTAGATCTCACAATCTGTAAGGTCTAGAAAGCTGATTTTTTTACACAAGTAACTTCAGTTCATGAAGATTAAATGCTCAAGACGAAAACACGATTACTGAAAAAATGCTCGATAGTTTCTTTTTTACAAAAAACCTTGTTTTAGACACATTTTTGCTTGGATATTGGAAGTTCGCTGTCTTTTCTTTAATATTTTTTAATATTTAAAAAGGCATTGATAAAACCTAAATTTGCTCAAAACACTTTTTTCATAATCATTATAGTTCGTCTTTTATTCAAGTAAAACTAACTTGGCGAAGATTCCGCGTCGTCCTTTTTCACCTGGCATATGAAAGTCGTGCGTGAGTGTGAAGAGAGAAGGACTATGTTTTATTTTTAGGGTCAGTATCCCTCTTAAGCTATAAAAGCTTCTATACCATTTTAAAATATTTAACATGATTACTTTTAATATTTTATTTATTACGTCATGTCAATGTAGAGAACTTTTGACTATATTATGGTATAGACTGCCTAGGAAGTGACTCCGAAGTTACAAGTTATTAATACAGTGTGAGAAGAGCAATGTCAGTGCGAAACAACAGCGCGTGGCAGCAGGCCAACTAACTTGCAGACTTCTGGGAAGATGCACAAAACTTGACAATCTGATTTCCGTAACGCTTCTGTTGGTATACGTGGGAAAAATCAGGCATGAACATTATTTTCAAGAAAACAGAACATAAGTGTGAGACTCGAGTAAAGGCCATGACGTCTTTCCGTCTACCAGTCTTTTTGATAATAATTGGTTTGGAGATACATTGAATCCCGAGAATGGATGCAATGGAACATGCAGGCAACATTTCATTCTACATAAACTCTTTTACTTGATTAAGGTCCTGTTTCACCACTTCCTGATAAGTGCCGAATAGGCTATCCACTAGTTGACTTGACAGATGAAGTATGGAGAATCTATCAAAAAAGTTGTGGATAGCCTATTCGGCACTTTATCAGGAAGTGGTGAAACATTTCCTTAAAAGTAATAATAGTGGAGTTTGATAAATTCTGTGATAAAAACAGCGATCGCGCCGCTCCGTCTCCACGGCGGTTGACCCGTCCCACGGGAATTCGCTCCCAATTAGCCTCATTCCAGGATGTCGGTCCTTACTCCTTGGTCTTTAGCCTTTTTCTACGTTTTTCTCCCGCTACATTATTAGAACTTTTTCTTCGCTACATCGCTTTAAAAAAGAAAAATCCGTCACTGAAAATGGCTCCTCATTTTACAAATCCCTAAAAATTTCAACATTCAGTATATTCTGCGCGTCGGATTCAAAAAGAACAGCGCGCGGCGGCCATATTTAAACGTTTATCGCTAGTTTTTAACCCGTCTATCGGCCATTAAGTTCCGCATTTCGACTGTTTCGCTCCCAGATGGTATTAAACGGCCCCCTTTCATGCGGCAGAGTCCGCAGTTCGATTCAAAAGGGGATGAAATCCACAATAAAGGCATATTAACGAAGCTTTCGGATGTATTTTGGGACGGATGGCTCGCGGCGTCGGAGTGCGCACTCTAAAATTTATCGAGTTTTCATGTTTTCAGTACTGTGTGAAACATCACTTGTTAAGTACCTATCTTTAGTTCCGCTTGATGTGACGTCCTTACGTTTAAAATTTTCATTTTTCCCTTTATAGCGGATGGAGGAACTCTTCTTTATTTATTTCATGCCTGCTTAACCCAATAGTTTATCATGTATTTGTCTAAGGGCCGATTTTTCAATCGTCAGATAACTTTTAAGTAAAGAATAAATATGACACGTTGACATTTTTTTCATATTAAATATGTCAAAACGCCAAATTCCAGAGGTAAAATTTATCTGATGATTGAAAAATCAGCCCTAAGAAGAGAAGAATTACATATGCAAATTTTAATTTACTCTATTATTACTAGACAGTAAACGTAAACAAAGATACGTTTATAATTAAAACATACGCTCGTATATAAATTATGCTCATCGAATGCCTGAAAATGATTCTACTTATTGACAGTAGGATATCAAAACATAACAGAAGGATATCAGAATGTGGATAGTATATCCGCATGATAACGTTGTGGCATAAAACGTAACAAAGCGAGACGTGAGAGATGGTGGACAAAAGGCAGCTGAAACAATATAGGTTGATTAGAGCTGCGTCAGGTGCACCTCGTACGAATACCGACATGGTAATAAACTATTTGTTGTTACTGTATGGGTATCATCAATGATCTATGCCTACGTTGATAAATTACTTTGGTGGTATGGTTATTTGTCAGTTCTATGAGCTCGAACTTGACGGACAAGCTGCGCGACCCGCGTCATTGCTTTCGTATTAGTTTCGTACTAGGTAGGTACGTACCGTAAAATTAGTTAGTATCATGTGAATTATGGATTTCAAAATGAGTATGAAGATTCAGGATACCATTTTGAATTGATATTTTTGACTTAGATATTGACTTCTTCAGTTAAATTATTACCCCTGTACCCCAGTAGTGTTAGAGTTAACATTGAATGGGTTCACTTTCTACTGAGCTGATGAAATGTGGTGCAAATAATAATTATAGAGATATAGAGACTGGAGACATCGAGGAAAGATATATATATATATATATATATATATATATATATATATATATATATATATATATATATATGTATATTAATAGATAGTGCGAAAGAATACTTCATTTGGGTGGCTTCATTTCCGGCAAATTCTAGTTTAATCGACTTCCAAAAAAGAAAAAGCTGCTATTTTCGGTTGTTTATATTCCGTGATAACTATTCGTATAACTATTTCGCCAAAGTCCAATGCTTTGTCGGACTGCATAGTTATAATCGAATCACCGTCTTTGAAATTCAAGGGGCTTCGCTAGTAATTATAGACGGATTCGAGTGGCCGATAATATTATTTGGGCGAATCGGCAAGTTCCCATTAGCAAACAGGTCACAGGGCAAGCTGACCGTCAAGCTCGTTAGTGCTGCAAATAAATTCGATTACCTAACGATGTAGACAGACGTGTTCCGTCGCCGACCCCCGCAAATTACCTAAAGTGCGATTATTAGCGATTTTAAAGGATTCTTGAATTTAAATTTCGAAGTTATGGCCGATAGAGAGAATGTGACATTGACACTGGATGCATCATGCAAGTCTCTTTTACTAGCACATAAAAATATTGGTACATAGATTTTAATAACAGATAAGTAATACTTATCTAGTACTATTAATTATACATGCTATACAAGATGTAGGATGCTATGTGAAGGTCTTGCAGCATTTTCTTTCTGTTTATATATAGTTCCTGATCAGTGATCAATTAAGCACTTGTCAGACTCTCGTTAATAAGTGAATAAGTAAAAAAAAAACATGCAGTATTGTTTTTTTAGCTTATTCACGAAAGCCAAACTTGATGCATAATAAACTTTAAAACCCAAGCTGACTGGGGATCACAATCTATACCAAAACAATTACAGTAATGAAACAATAGTGTCAAAGACGACACCCTACACGGAAGTCGGTAAAGAATTACCGGCAGAGAGAATAGGTGTAGTTATACCATTGTCGCCCTCATTAAATAGTAATGAATAATTAAGAATTTTTCAATTTACCCATGTAACCGCTGAACAACACATGAATCTTTTGTTATACGCAATAAGTGCTATAATAGAGTGTTTATGTTTTTGTCGCGGTAAGTCATAGGTGGGATTAACCTTTATGACTGTTACCCCTGAATGGCATTGTTTTAGTCATCTGTTGGCAAGTGTTAGCTTAATTGTGATTGAGACATCCTCTGCTTTGTTCTTGCGCTTTATGAAAGAAGGGAGAATTATCCCAGCTTTTTGTTTCATTTCTATCCACTTAACTAATATGATAGAAGAAAGGAGGTTTGTTTGTTTGAAGCACAATTTGAAGTATATAATTGGATCAATTTCGACAAAATTTGGCACAGATATATGATATAGAGTTGATGAAGTTGATGAACGCAGCGAATTTTTTGCTAAAACTACTAAATCAGTCCAAAATCACTTGCCATTGCATTGGCATTTATGCAAACGTACCTAGTTAGTAGACCATAGAAATGTCGGTGCAACTATACATTAATCATAATACATTAATTATGAAGATGGAGTCAGTGCGATCTGCCGTCTCCAGTTTTAATTAAAAGTTGAGATTCATTGGGCGGGCGTTAATTTCTTTGCTATCTCCACGCAGCTGGCGGGCCCTTGTATTGTGTAAAATATTAAAGAAATAATTCACGATTTACCTTCTCTTGAATTTTTAAAGCTTTTAAGTGACGATTGCGCTGTGAAAATATCGAGAGGTGGTATTGTGATTATTAAAGGTACGCACTTAAAGAATTTTACTGTAGAGGTACTTTCAATTTACGAAACTATTTTTATGAGACAAAGGGGCAAACGTGAATACTACCCGTAGTATCAGAACAGTTGCAAGTGCTTATCCGACTTTCTAAGATGGATGAAAGTATAGTACTTTCAAGAAAACTTGTCTATCTTAGAAAGCCTATAACAAAGAGTTTGTTTTACTATAACATTAAATTGCGTTTTAATATTGTATATTATAATATTATTTGTGCAGTAAATCTTCAATGTTTCCTTCAATACCGCGGCTTTAAATGCTATTAAGATTATCAAGATAAACCAATAAATACGCAGGTAGATTGTCAGCAACGGACGGAAACAAAAATTGCTCGCATTTGTCAAAGTCCCCCGCGGAAATGGTGCATAAATAAAGTCCAGTTAAAAAAATATGCGACTACCCCTACTATGTAGAGATTTCATTATGATGACGAATCATGTGAAAAAAATATCCACAGCCGAACATAATAAAACCTGCTCCTTTTTGGACGTCGGCTAAAAATAATAATATGACAAATATACTATAATAAATATACTAATAATTATGAGAAATACGAAAATATTGTGTCTGTCTGTCTGGCTTGTCCGTCTGTTAGCTCTTCACTCCCAAACCACTGAACCGATTTTGCTGAAAGGTATGGAGATACTTTGAGTCCTGGAGAGGACATATTAGGATACTTTTTGGCCCGGAAAAATGTACGGCTCCCACTTCCCGCGCGAAAAGGAGTTTTAGCGTAAGAGATTTGCAGGCGTCATTCAGTGTGATAATAAGAAGGAGACCCGAAAAAGTTAATTTAAACTACCCTCATGGAAGACGACAGCTTTTGTCGTGCCAAGTCTTGAGGAATTTTGCTACGTCACCATTCTCATCAATCACATATTTGCGATGTGCAGTTAACGTACATATTAGAAAAGTTAAATTACTTTGTTAACACTTGAATTCATTTTCAATCACTATAGTTTTCTTTTCCAGTAATGATTTCCCATTAGTACTACAAGAATTATTTTGTTGTTGTTAACTATAATAAAAATATTTTACGCGCCTCTTATAGGTACATGAAAATCTACTTACTTTTTAGTTTTACCAACCTATTGTAAACTAGTGTTGGTAAAAATAGTATTAGCAATAATAATTAATTGTGAAATGCCCATTAGCATTGATTAAATTAATCGTACTTGCTAAAAAATACGATTGCTAATATTATTGTAAGTAGCAATAGTCTGCGATCACGATAAAAATCACGTCCGCTCTGTTTCACACCGCGGTGCTAACTTGTTATTTTTAACTTGATGCGAAATAATAATACTCGACGCGAGCGGTGCGATGCGAACCGATAATTCACAATGCCG
This sequence comes from Plebejus argus, assembly GCA_905404155.3. NCBI lineage: Eukaryota > Metazoa > Arthropoda > Insecta > Lepidoptera > Lycaenidae > Plebejus > Plebejus argus. Next base: position 5,460,201 of record FR989929.1, on the reverse strand, counting down.
CGGTTTTAGCAAATAGCAAAGCAATAATATGTCTTAGCATGCTGTGACATCAAAATTAGCATGTTAATGAAATTAATAGAAAATAGCATTAATTTCCATTACTATTGCAAACTAATTACTACAGTCACGAGAATGATAAATGTTAAATTTAAAATTTTCCATTTTAATTTGCTATCGAGAACTCATAGTTGGGTCAATGATATAGTGCACATTTTACAAAGTAAGCCATAAAATTGGGCGTAAAAATAGCCGGTAATATCGCTGTCTGTACGTCCACATACGAACATGGCTGCCATCATACATTAATCTTTAATTTATTGTCGAATACGGAACTTTATTTATAACGATCAAATAACTATCATCAGCTCTAGGCTGTTGAGTTAGTTTTGGTATATAAGTGTAAATATTGGCGCATAAAATGCTACCAATGTAAACGTCCTGTTAAAAGGGCAATAAAGAAAATACAATTTTCATTACAAATTTTGAGAATATACAAATTTTAAAATTTCTACTTTAAATTTGATTAAAAATGATTGAAAAAGATAATAGTTAGCCTTAAAGCAAATAAGTACCTGAGGCTACAGCGTACAGTTACGTCTTGTAGTGAGATAAAATTTTTGTGTTTTGCCACCTATATTCTTACGACGCGACGTTCAAAAACCAATTTTTTAACATAATATTTATTTAAACTGCAGTTTTATGGGATCCTTGCACTTTCTTTCCTTTTCCAAAAATGTTAGAAGTAATATTGTTAAACAAATGACCCATCATCGCGCCCTAGCCTGCCCTATGCTGCCCTACGCTGCATTGCGCCCGCCCTACGCGCGGGGACCGCTGGACTTCCGCTACAAATGAACAAAACGGGCACCTGATTGATTTACACCGCTCTCCCTCCGCAGACAACCGACCTTTTAATTAATTTACCGCTTGTTGATATTTCTGATGTACAGTTAGCACGGAAGTCTCGTACATGCTTTTGTATTACCGCCATTTTGTCTGTTTTCAAGGTGTTACAACTTACAAGCAGTATTGCCGAATCTGCAAACATTAAGGCGCTACGCAGACGAATGGGCGGGCCGGGCCGGACAGCCGCGCCGCGAACGATAGCACAAAGGAAATCCTATATTATGGGTCAATTCAGACCGCAACGCGACGAGGCGAGGCGAGGCGTGGCGCGGCATAAATTTGTATGGATTTGACAGATTTCAATTGCGCGAGGCGACATGCCAATCTATAAATTCAGTACAAATCTAGAAATGCATCTACGCGTCGCTTTGCGGTCTGAATCAACCCTATTACCAACGCACACGGCGTACAAAAAGACCGTGCTGCAGGCGCCCGGCGCGCACTGAAAACGCGACATGTCCGCGGCTGACCGGCCCGCCCCGCCCCTTCGTCTGCGTAGCGCCTAAAGAAATGACCGCATCCGAAAAGGCTGGTTACTCCTTCTTTCGAGAACTTAAAATGTGGGCTCGTGTTTGGCCGTGAGGTAAGTGATTTGCTCTATTTGCCCCTTTTTATAAATAAAATGTTTTGCAGACAATACAGAGAAACAAAGCAGGTTTCTGTAAATTTTCTAATTAAAATTGTTCTATTCAGTTACTGATAAAAATACTTATACGATGGTTTTTTGCACCAGCCAAGTAAGTATATTATATTTTCACGCCGGTTTTCGATAAGATCGTTTTAATAACTGTACAAATACGTTGCTCGCGCCATCCATTGCCACTAATGAAAACGCCTTTCGTATAACAAACGTATTAAGAGAAAGGAAATAAACATTTTTAAGCAATAACAATAAGCAACATTTTGCGTTAACGTCTTACATCTGTCCGTTAACAATAAATGTTGAAATGTTCCGATGGGATCGACTAACTGTTATTGTTATCCCGTTGTCCGGGATCGGGATAGACCGGGATAGGATATTCCGGGATCTTCAAGAGCATTATCATAACCGTTTGATGTTACTCGTGGATCATAACAATTATTATCTCCGCCATATTTCAGAATTAACGTTCAATTTTTAAATTTTACGCGCCAATTCGGATGAAATGTTTTAGCGACATTTGCATACAAGGTCTGAGCTAAGTAGCGCTTAAGAATATTTAGGAATAATATTTTCTTGCCAAAGTTGGGTCTGGAAAATGTTTTCGTAGAGTTTGTGAGTCAACAATAATTATTTTATTAAATCAGAGTTCTGTTGTAACTTGAAAAGTTTTGGCTGAAATATAAAAAAGTATTTAAAAAATAATAATAATCTAGACTACTGTAAAATTAAAGTTGATCGGGGAGTGCTTGATGATCAATTATAACATGGTACATACCTATGATATACTTGTAAATACATACAAATATATTATATTATCATTTACGCTGTGACCGAGTCACTAAGTTAAGGAATCTATAGTCAATAGGCAAAAATCACATAACATAGAACATAATAATTATAACCTCCTCCTTTTTTGGAAATCGGTTAAAAACCAGAACTATTCACACGAAGCCGGCGGCAAAAGCTGGTACAAAATATTTATCACTTTTTGTTGGGCGTCCCATTGTCCTGTTGCGCAACTCCGAAGACCTGATAAGCCTAGAACGTACAAAGCCTAAGTTAATTAAAGATAACGAAGATTTAGTCCTGCTCTTAATGGATTTTCTGTGCTTTTAAAAGATTAAAAATAAGCCTTTCACAATTGTATCGGAGTTAAATAGAAAATTTTAACCTCCTTTAGTGACCTCGTTAATAAGAGCGCGATATTTTGAAGTTCTTTGTTTTAAAGATTGGTTAAAAGATAAATATGTTTTTTAATTTAACTATGTTTTAATCCTGAATAATGAATATTGAAGGTTTTGACTTTTGAGAAGGGATAAATCTTTTTCAATGTTGCAATGATGGCGCCATGTTTAGGGCATGAAGGTAGAAAAAAAGTGGCCAAGTGCGAGTTGGACTCGCCCATGAAGGGTTCCGCTGCAGCAATATAATGAAATTTAGGTTAAGGTTTACCATTTATGATGTATAAAAAAACTACTGGCTAGATCTCGTTCAAACCAATTTTCGTTGGTAGTTTTTAATTTTAATCTACATCATATATTTTTTTTAGAATTATCATGCCCTTACTTTAGAAATTAGAGGGGGGGGACACATTTTACCAGTTTGAAAGAGTCTCTCTCGCAAACTATTCAGGTTAGAAAAAAATGATATGAGAAACCTCAATACCGTATGATTTTTGGAGACCTATCCATAGATACCCCACACGCATAGATTAGATGAAAAACAATTTTTTTTTGTTTCAGTTGCACCTATGGGGACCCCTAAAATTTTTAATATTTTTTCCAATTTTGCATCAAAATCTTAATGCGGTTCACAGACTACATCTACTTACCAAGTTTCAATAGTATAGCTCTAATAGTTTCGGAGAAAAGTGGCTGTGACATACGGACGGACAGTCAGACAGACAGACAGACAAACAGACATGACGAATCTATAAAGCCGGCGCCAGACACAGCACAAACATTTGCACACTTATTTGAACACTTGTTTGTACACATGTGTAGCACGGGTATTTGACACTTTGTTCAAAGCTTTGTACAAACATTTGCACTTTGCCATTCGATGTCGGTTTTTTGGCGCACATCAAAGAGCTCAAAGATCAATGTTCAAATGTGTGCTTGCCTGCTACACACGCGCAAAGTTCAGTTGGTTCAGTTGCTTATTAGTTCTCCTGTGTATTCCATAGATAATACAATATATACATATAGAAGTAGTCTGTAGTTGCTCGTATTATTTAATACTGCGTGACTGGTGAGACATGTTCAATACTCGAGGACGTGATATTTGGCTATTATATTAGTTGGAAAAAAATAATATAAAAAATAATATCAATTGATCACTTAGTAAATGTAGCTTAAGGTTAAATAATTATTTACCCAACGCATGGACACCGCGAGCGGAAGGGATAGTTGTATGGTGTTTCTTTGGTAGCGCACGCCTCTGCACCGGCTGCATAGTATGCCTATTTGCCTAGCCGCGTAATTTACTTAGTATCCATGATTCATTTATTTTTGGGAAATTCGGAAAAAAATTAGGTACCTAATTTTATTACATAATTATAATGAGAATCGAGTACAGAGTACTCTCCATAAGTATCGGTATTGTCTCACCAGTCATGTTGTATAATTAATATTATATAATTAATATTATATAATTAATATTATATAATATTATATGATTAAAAGCACTTAAATAATAATATACGCGTCCACAAATCTGTCGTCTATCTTGTTTGTCGTCCTTGCAACAACTGTGAAGTGAAAATGTATGTGAAACATGTCTGGCAGGTAAAACATACAAGTGTTCAAATGTGTGAGCAAAGTCTACAAAGACTGTGTTCAAACATTTGTCTGTGTCTGGCGCCGGAGTAAGGGTTCCGTTTTTTGCCATTTTGGCTACGGAACCCTAAAAAAGGCGGACGGAGTCTTATAATTATACACAAAACTGTATCTTCAGACTTCAGAGTCGGCTATGCACACATTCTTACGCCTGTCAAATGGTATGGACTAGCGTAAGAATGTGTGTGCGGACCGTGTACATGCAGTCAGCCTGGCCGACTCTGAAAACACAGTTCTAAGTATACTAAAACTCCGTCCGCCTTTTTTTCTACGTTCATGGTTTAGGGCGTAAAATAAGGTGCCAAGAAAAAGGAGAAACAAATCTTACTCGTAAGTCGTCATTATTGTCACTCGAATTTGTAGATTACCTGAAACAAGAAAGGCATTGGTAGATCACAAAAAATAATTCAAGATGGCAGACCTACGTTCTTTGGTCGGACTATTAACTAAGTATATAAATCAATTTCTCCAATATGACTATAAATAAACGCTCTTTGATAAAAAACCTACAAACATACTTATTACTAAAATATATTTAGGGTTTGCAGATGTCCCCAACGCACAATATAGTTTAAAAGGCGTAAAATCACATTATAGTCATAAAATTTGAGCACTTATTAGTTATTACATTTACAAGAAACTGTTACGACCATAAACACTTTTTTTACAACCTCTCCAGAGTCCAGACCATGACTTTAGCTCTTTCGTTCTAATATAGCATTAAAATATAAACGTCTCTTTTACAGTTTCATTTAACTTCAACGACTTTCAACCCTTGTGTTAAGGTCTAAATTAATTTTCGGATATGAAAAATTGTCATTGCTACAATTTAAACTGGAGGCGCCGAAATATTTCGAGCAAAAATATATCTTCCGGCATGGCTATAGGGGTGATGATTGTGTACGTTAGTTGGTGCTTTGACAGTTTTGAGTGCATTTCGCTAGCTTTATGTCTAGGAGGTTGGAAAGCCGCTTATCGTTTCCCATGAAAATGCTTTCTTGGTAGCGTCCTTATCTTCCACTACCACGAAAAAATTTACTTTGTTAATGTAAGAACAACGAGTTTTTAAATTTCGTCAAATACTCGTGGTAAATTAAATGTCTTTAAAATATAAACCATTTACTTCAACATACATAAACTATACAGTATTAAGAAATTTATTAAACCTCCGTAATTTACGTGCAGTAAGCTTTTCGATGATTGATGAATTATTACCATGGCTAAGAACACTTTTGAATCTTGAACGCGTCAGCTTTGCCAACAATTAACAAAATATACACAATCTGTAAAAATTTCAACTCTGTAGCTATAACCGTTCTTGAGTTACAGCCTGGAGACAGACAGACGGACAGATGGACAGACGAACGGACATCGAAGTCTTAGTAATAGGGCGGGACCCTATTACTAAGACTTTTTACCCTTTCGGTACGGAACCCTAAAAAGGTAAATCAAAATTGGTTCACCCGTTTAGTTTAGATGCTACGATGCCACAGAGAGACACGAGAACTTAACATTATAAGAACCCTTTTTGTCGTCGGGGGCTATTAATGTTCTACATATTAGTGGTAATGAGAGCCAGATTTAAAAACAATTTTATAAAACTTCCCAATTTATTACGTAAAAAAACAAAACCTCTTTGTATGCCACGAGAATTGGTTTTCTCATAAACAATTCTATTTACAAAAACCTCACGTATCTTCACCTAACAAATCAACGTTTGAAAATATACCTGAGTACAATCCGCCTGCTTTGCATATGAAAGCCGGCGTGCAGAAAATTATTTAATATTGACATTAATTAAAATAAAGGGCCCGGCAGGGTCACCATTTCCATATTTAAAAAGTCCAGCGAAACTTCCAGATTTGCATGAACGGGAAAATTTGAAACAATTCGTTTTTTAATACGATAACTTGAAAGTGGAATATAAAGTGAGTACGATATTGTGAAAGTTGAAAAAAATGTTTTTAAAAGCATAGTGTAAAATTTTGACATTGTAAAATTATTGATATACTGCAGTACCAACATACTGCTACGTGAATTGTCAGTTTCTACTGAAAAATATTTGGTAAGTACTTACTTATTCTAGTAAAATATACCTTTTGAATGGAGAGTCTTCATAAAAATAAGGGCGTTCGCTGCGTTGAGCGTGTGCCCGTCGCGGCTGCCCGTCGCAGGTGCCCGCGCCGCGTGCTCGCCATAGTAATCGTGTTAGCCGTCGCACGTTGAGCTGGTCAGCCGTCGCACGATTACTATGGCGAGCGCGCGGCGCGGGCGCCCGCGACGGGCAGCCGCGACGGGCACACGCTCAACGCAGCGAACGCCCTAAAACTACCTATTGTAAGTTTTTAATAATAAGTATGGTGATACAGCTTAAAAGCATCGCCAGTAGTTAAGTAATCAAAATGGCACGGAAAAGAAAGATTTCTTTTTTCTACCTTTTAAAACCGGAAAGACAATGTAGTCAAATTCCAGTCAAATTCAAGTTAAAAAATATTGGGTTTTATTTAGATTTTCACTCCACATCTTCCATTCAACATCGAAATTATATTTTCTTCAATTTTCAAACTTAGCACTCAAAATTGCCAGTTACTTTAAAAGGAATTTTATACCTCAAATAAAATATAACATTTTAAAGTGGATCCTCGCGAGGAACTTTTATCTAGAGTACTTGAAGTGTCTCTCAAGATTAAAGAGTGTTAGGTATTGGTGAACTTTTGAATCAAAAACGTAGGAGACAAATTCCTAACCCATTTACGGGTTAAAAACAATCTCAGTCGGGGGTTAATGCAGTGCTATCTAGAGACGAACAGTAAACACAGCTGGAGACGCTACTACGAACCCGTCAACTCGTTCGTAAATTCATAAAGCGAGTTTATGTTGTCATAGTTTGAGACAGCTATAAGCTATGAGGTTAAGGGCGTTTGTCAAGTGCGCTATAACACGAAATTTTACCACGCGGCGCGGCGTCCTGATTACTTACGGTTTGATATGGCAAACGTAAAAGTTATAAACGCCGGACGGTAAAATTCCGTTTAATGTACAGTGCACACTGCACAATCGCCCTAATTGGCGGTGTGGTTACTCAATGAACTAAATTATGTAAAGCTGTGGTTGCTAAAAAGAATTAAAATATTATTCCTTTACCAATAAAGATACCCTGCCTGTCAAGTAACTTTCCAACGTATCAGACAAGGATGAAAATACATAACATTCGGGTCTACGCTTTGTATAGTAAACAGACAGTGTACTGTGTACACACTACAGTGGCACACGTATCATTTTAAATAAAGGTGTTAGAGTTTAGACGATCTGCAATAATTTGATAAGCTGAAAATTGTTGTGACACCAGCTGCAATCACCATATTATTATCTCATTAAGCGAGAGGAGAAACATAATTATCGATAAATTCACTCATTTTGAGGAAAAAGCTGGCATATATAATTATAACTACTTAAAATATTATATTTAAAGGTTAAATAAAAATATTTTAATATAGAGTTTAATGTAATGTTTATCTGTATCTTGACAATAAATGATTTGTTAATAATATGTTACTTATGTCATTTTGAGGTTTTTATATAAACACTAGCTTTCCCAGCAAACGTTGTTTTGTCATATAAAGGATTTCTACTTCATCAGTTGATCAAAAATCTTCCCCCCTCCTTTATCCCCTAAGAGGGGGGGGGGGCAAATTTTGAGTTGGAAAATACAGTAAATAATATGAAGTAAGTCCATTAAAATGGAAGAAGACCAATATATCTGCGAAAACCGCGTTCAAATCGGATCAGTAGTTTTCTTGTGATGCTGGAACAAACATACAGACAGACAGACAGACAGACAAAAAACTAACCACATTATTGGCTTCTATAGCGATGTAGTAACACCCCCTGCTTATTATTTTTTGAATATCTTAAATGTACAGAATTTTCATTTCTACAGTTTTAGTATATGTATAGATAATATTATAAACCTGTTTATATTTCCATGAAAAACATTTGCAATCCATAAACAGGCAAAACATGAAGTACCTAGAGCTTCACAATGTTTGTAACATATAATTTCACTATGTTTTGTGCAAATAAATAATTTTGAATTTAAATTTAAGAACGTGACTGCTGGTTCGAGTAAGATCGAACCACTGGTAGGAGCGTGCTTCTCGTAAAGTGCACTCCGCAGTTCGCCAAGCGCGAATGAAATGAAAGTTTTGTTCCCGTTTTCGTTTATTTCGTTCAGTAAGGTTGTCGATTTGATTTATTGTTTTTCGGTCGCCGTTTGATATTTCTCTTTGAACTAAAATCAATGGTAATATTCGTTTATTGACGAAAGTAGCTGTGTTTGAACTGATACTTTTTTGGTTGCATTATTATGGTTATGTTACTGATGACTGGCATTACTTTCACACCGCGTGTTATTCCTGTAAAAATGTTATTCTTACAAGAATAACATATTTACTACAGGACTTTTTGTTTTAAAGTAAAATTTTCGTTTATTCTAAATAACAATAATTAATGGTTTATTTAACTATAATTATTAGATTAAAATGGTTTATAATAATTGGCTTAATTTACCAACTAGTTAGTCGCTAAAAACCTTTGTCTCTTTAATCCATTATTATTATAACACCTAGGCTATCTGAGGCAACAATACAGACTCAAAGGTGTATCCAAGCTTTGTCGATTTAATATGGGTTCTAGACACTTCTATCACCTATTGATAACAGCTTCACATAACAAAACACATGATATATCAAACCCTGGTAATTATTCTGTCAGACGAACAAAGCTGCAGATAACAATTTATGGAATGGAGTATCATGGACAATCCATGGTTATCCTAGCTTATACCACAAACGAGGATTATCCAATTCCATCCGCTTAATTTGTAAGATTAATGAAAACCAGCATACCTCTATAGAAGCTATTTTCAAAGTAGGTATGCTCCGTCGATCCCTGTGACCCTGGGGCTTTACAATGGCCTTGTAGGGATTCCGTAAGCGATAATATATTAATTGATTTTAGAAATGGAATCACACACCAGTATGGTGACAATTCATTCAAAGATAAAACATTTTTTTGACGGGTCCGTCAAAAATGACACTTATAAAAGAGTATACCAAAGTAGTTTGAGAACCGCTGCTCTATAAATTTTGAGCTCCCGTACATTAATTTACCTACTGGCTTACAATGCGAAATGCCTACTCTTTTATGTCTTTTGAACGATTTTTGAACGAAAAATCAAATGACGAGATTTTGTTGAACAAAATCTCGTCCATGGTCCAAGAAAGACAAGTTTCCAGGTACGTTTTTGTTCATTCAGAAACTCTTACAACTTTTTATATCAATAATATTATTATTAAAGTTTCAATATCTTTCACACGAACCCTCTCAGGGTTCGTGTGAAAGATATTGATACTTTAGAACTGTTATCCAACAAGCAAAAAAATGCCAGGATGACCAAATTCTATGGTTGCATTATGTCAATCTCTTAAGATAACGCTACTTATAGAATTTTCAGCAAATAAAATTATTTAAATAAAACTAACAAAAATAGCGCAATTTCCCGCCCTTAACTCATATTACAATGTCAACGTAATCTGTGCTTTGTGTAAATAACGTATAATCCGAAAAGACTGTTTTCCCCGTATAAATTATAAGAAGATTGTAGATGGCAGCTTCCGATCTATATTTAGTTTGAAAATATATTCAAATTGCTACCAGTAACCAGCGTAAAGTGAGCCGCGGATTTTAATACGAATTTCTAAAAATACAAAGGAAAAAACGACACGCATCCGTTCAACGTATATTGGAAACGAACAGCCCTTAAATACACAATATTCTGGTGCCAACTCAATTTGACTACGAGAAAGCATCCTCTAGTCTTTATTGCAGGGAAATAATATGGTTGATAATCGCATAATCTTAGATCCTTAAAAGCAGAACACATGTGGTTTTTGTACGCTTTTAAATAGATGTTGAAAGAAGACGACGGGTAGCCATCAAGCTGCTCTAATAGGCGTATCGGCTGCCTAAAATAATTTACAAATTGGTCGTGTGAGTCTGAATCGAGTATCGTTCGAGTCACGGTCGTTTCCTCCTCGACTATTTGTGGAGGGAAAACATGTAAACATTTTAAAATGAAACATTATACTTATTTAAAGAATGAAAGGTAATTTATATTCGTTTGCGGTAATTTGTTAATGAATAACAAATGCCACGAAATGAGCTCGAAATAGTTTTATGAATGTAACCATTCATTTATACAGGGTGTAACAAAACTGTGATAATACTTTAGGGTGCGAATATGTCGCTTGTTAAGGCGCTATATTGAAAGTAATTTTACCGCAAGGGCAATTTTATACTTAATTTGTATGACTATAAAGTCGTGAATACGCTGCGGCCAGCTGAAGCTATCGGTTCGCTCGGAAAACATGCGAAAAAACGTAATTTTGTTTATTTAAAAAAATAACTAGGAGCATTTAAGCAAAATGCTTCTATACGATTTTTGGTTGCAAAGGTGTCTATTAATTAGACTAATTTCCTACAATACATCTATTCTCGTTTAAAAATAATCTTCAAATTTCGTATTTTTCAGAGGTAATTTCGAAAATTAAATGTATCGAGGCAAAATACATTAATCGTGTTTCTGGTTCTTCTCAAACCTAGATAAGGCTCTGAAGATATTTAATCTCATTACCAGATTTTTAACATTTCTGAGGGTTCTATAATAGTGTTACTTCAAAAAAGACGTTATTTTCAATATAGCGCCTTAAGAGTTCACTGTCACTGTCCTGAAATAGTTTTTTCTTGTCATTTTTGTATGGGAAAATATATGACGCTCGGGCGCCCATATAAATCTCAAAAAAAATACGCTGCTGCTTTAATTACAGTGAACTCTATAATGATGTTATTTGAATGAAAAACAGCACTTAGAAAAACTCACTGGTCTTTATTCTTACAATATAATTATTACAACCACGTTTAGCGCACACCACCATTTTTAGCATGGACCGGAAGTGTGAAAAAACGGAAACACAACATTCCTTTACAATGACACCTTTTTTTAACGTTGCAGCAATCTATATTTAATATTATATATAAACATTGCCAACAATATAATATAAGGAACACATACATACAATAAAGTGTTATCAGTTAGTTTTGTTAAATCCTGTAGAGACAAATTGAATCAATCGGTGGCAATTGTGGTCGTCCATCATGTTCATGGGCCAATGGGGCTTTGAGCTTAGGTCATCATGATTTGCCATTTATCAAAGTATAGTAAATACAATCGAAACAGTTAAATCTAAAATCAGTCGTATAAATAATAATAATACTAAATAATTATTATAATAGCGCATCTACATGACATTATAGAGACTAGATCAGTTTACCTGAAATTCCAAAATTAAGTACCCACTAAAATCATTGTTAAAGATAATCTGTCATTAAACTAGACAGTAATTAAAGTTTCCAATTACTATTAAATCGTAAAGCCCAAACTACCGCAACTTGCGAACTCAAAGATAATAACTCAAGTTATTTGTGTAACGTCTTCGGGAAATGGAATTTAATCAGATACATGCCTCTGTATCTGTTTATATTTGACTCTAAGCAGTGGCGGGGCAAGTCCTACATTTGATGTGGGCAAGATACAATCATCTTGCCGTCTTGCGAGGCCCCGTAAGATATAATTATATTATGCGAGACCCCCTGATGGATAATAATTAGAGATGCGCCGAATATTCGTTTCGTATTCGGTATTCGGCGTATTCGGCATGTTTTTCACTATTCGTATTCGGCCGAATTATTCGGCTCAGTTACCGAATATATTCGGTTTTATTTTTTTCAAAATATTAAAAACTAGACCCGCCCCGGCTTCGCTCGTGGGACATACATAGCCTATGTCACTCAGGGCTCAGCTCCTAAGTATCATGTAACACAACATTAGGCATTAGGCAGCAAAATTAAAGTCCAATAATATTGATGAATATTACACATTACATTTTAATATTTACAATATTGCTATTTAAGGCGGCTGAGAAGCCGCCCTGGTCTTCCGGTGTCTGTGGATGGTACGAGTGACCAGAAAGAGATAGCTGACAGGTAAACGTTAGGGCTTCTGATGTAGTGAGGGCAATCAAATCAATATCCAAGGGAAAATCCCCCGGACACGATGGATTAAGCATTGAACACCTACAATATGCTGGCCCTCATATATCGCGAGTTTTGGCCTTGCTGTATAATCTCTGTATATCGCATTCTTACTTGCCTCACGATATGATGAAAACTGTTGTGGTCCCAGTAACGAAAAATAAAACGAAAAGCCTATCAGATATTTCTAATTACAGGCCCATCTCGCTAGCAACTATCATTGCAAAAGTAAGTATTTGACAGCATTCTTAATACACATTTAAACAGATATATTAGATGTCATGATGCGCAGTTCGGCTTTCGTTCTGGCCTTCCCACCGAGTCCGCAATATTGTGTCTTAAGAGTGCTGTCAAGTATTATAATACAAGAAAAACGCCCGTCTACGCCTGCTTCCTCGACCTTTCGAAGGCTTTTGACCTCGTGTCATATGACATTCTTTGGAAGAAGATGAGGAAGTCGAATATACCTCATGAATTGGTTAATACTTTTAAATATTGGTATGATAATCAAATAAATATTGTTAGATGGGCTGGTGCGGTGTCAGATCCCTACAAGCTGGAATGTGGCATGAGACAGGGGGGGTTAAGCTCACCTGTCCTATTTAACCTTTATATAAATGGACTGATTGAGGAGCTCAGCATGAAGCATATCGGTTGTTATATAGATGGAGTATGTTTCAATAACATAAACTATGCGATGCGGATGACATGGTCTTGCTGAGTGCCTCGGTCTGTGGTCTCAAAAAGCTACTTGACATTTGTGAGCGTTACGCAGCGGAGCATGGGCTGATATACAATAGTAAAAAGAGTCAGTACATGGTCTTTCACGGTGGTACCAGAAAGGTGGATACAGTGCCGACTCTTTTACTCAATGGTGTTCCTTTAGCTAGAGTCGAGGAGTTCAAATACCTAGGACACATTGTGACGTCCACTTTGAAAGACGATACTGATATCGAAAGGGAGCGAAGGGCACTGTCGGTTAGGGCGAATATGGTTGTTAGGAGGTTTGCGAGATGCTCGTTAGAGGTAAAAATGACGTTGTTTAGAGCTTTTTGTACATCCTTCTACACTTGCAGCCTCTGGGCAGCATATACGCAAAGGGCCTACAGTGCCCTTCGCGTCCAATATAATAACGCGTTCAGGATGCTGGTGGGGCTCCCCCGCTGGTGCAGCGCTTCGGCGATGTTCGCGTGCGCACGAGTGGACTGTTTCTTTGCCACAATGCGCAGGCGAACATCGTCGCTGGTGCAGCGCATGCGGGGGAGCTCCAACGGCATGCTGGCCGCGCTCTGTGAACGCCCTGATAACCTGTATATCAGTCACTGCTGTCATATGCATGCAGAATACAGGCTAAAATAATAACTGTTATATTATGTAAGTAATGTGTGTTTTTCTTTAAACAACAAATTCATAAAACAAAATAAAAAACAGAAAAAAGATAATAATGTTTTAAATAAACAAAGCATTTAGAGATAAATTGGTAGGTAGTGCAATGCTCAAACCGTCGAAAAGGAATCCACTCAGACTTTTATTAATGTAATTTGATCTGTACCTATTTATATGAGTCTTGGATACTTGCAATAAATGATTATTATTATTATTATTATAAAACATCGCGATGAAAAACTAATAAAGAAATTAATATTATGCATAAGAGGTTTGAGCTCTCCATTGTGGGTGTCGCAAACGCCACACACAATAGATTTTCAATTGTTATGCGGCAGCCGCCTGCCGCTGGAGGATTGATGGGTTTTAAGCAGTATTCTGACTTTAATAAATTTTTAACATTGGTTTTAATATATTTCTGTTATTATTAAATAATACATGAAATCTTTTATTTATTGTTGCACAGTTCATTATATTGGAGATTATGCATAAAATCATTAGTCATTTAAAGAAAATGTTTTACTACTTAAAATAAACCTTGCTTCTTATGTATTTTAGTATTAAAGGTATGTATTCCATTTAATTCTACTTACATGAAGACAAATAACAATAACTTAATAGTTAATAGTAATCTACATGCAAATGAAACAAATAACACTGTTTTACTGCTTTATTTTTCACTTCATTAATGTTGTAATAGAAATTTGAACCTTAGCTTATTGCTTTTTCACATAAAAAAGAAACATTTTTAGTCTATGACCACAGACAAGTCAATTTCCATATCCGGACTCCATATTGTCTTGAGACTTCCATTTGTAAAAATCTCTCGAAATGAACTGCGCTCTGTTATATTTACAAAACTTAGTTTTATTTAAAACTACAATAAAGATCACAACCTCTGCAAGTTCTTTGCGGTCTGCCACTCACTAAAACCTGGTTCTCACTTTTTCTGAGACACACACACATCCTGAAATGGCTAAAGTGTGGTTCTAAACTTGTTGAAGCACTTGGAAATCGTCGTTACTGGCAGGCGATTGTTGTTGCAAATGTTTCGCAACACTGCACAGATGTTAATCATTGTTTTTCTTGTCAATGTGTTAAACTCCTCACAGACAGTCAGACAGTTCCAGTGCCTGGGCTCGGTTGCGATTGCGAGGTCTTATTTAACTGTATTTCTGGCTTTCTTCTTCAGGAATGGCTTCTAATACGAGCACTGTGTGCACCAATGTTATAAAAATACGTTTTATAGTTTAAAATTTTACGTAAAACACCACTAACCACTCAGCGACAAACAAGCAATCGGAAAAAATCACTTTTGTTGTGATCACTGATCGCTATAATTTAACAGTTCAAATTGCTCGCCGATTGCCATCGCATTGCTGTCAAAAGCTTAGGTGATACGAAATAAATGCAACAGTATAGCAAATAGTGATAGCAAAAATATAAATTTCTTCAAAACCCGTGGATGAATATGACACAAAACTTTAACAGTAACAGACATCAATAAAATAAACCATATTACATTATTTACACCATTTTTACAAACTTTAATATTTTTTCGACGCAATTAGGCGACGTTTCTAATATTTGCTAAATTACTGGGAAACTCGTGGATGAATCTGACACAAAACGTGTCTGCATATATTTTGTTACTGCCCGAGAGTTTAAAATTTAGCTTTTGTGATATTGCTAATATCACAAAAGCTAAATTTTAAACTTTAATATTTTTTTCGGCCTATAGCGACCAAAAAGCAAAATACCTAAATATCTCTGGAAGCTGTCGACCAAAATGACACAAAATCATTTTTTAGGTTTACCTAGTGGTCCCAAACCTATACGCAAAAAATCAGAAACTTTAGAATTTTGAAACCAAAAAACCTAGAGCTATCGGTCTAAGTATGGAGATTTAGCGATTTAAATGTAATTATAGTTCCTTGATTATTCAGCAGAGGGAGTACTGTCGCTCGTTGCTATCGTATTTTTTTGGCTGGTATGTGATACGAAACTGCGATTTTGGAGCAATTATTGCGCAATAATTGCGATTGCATTGCGCTCGCGAGAGAAGGCTCGCTCCGAGCTAGCCAGCAGCGGCACGTAGAGTACACGATAGAACCTGTTTACGCGGCAAAATAAAATAATGGTAAACCGAATAATTCGGCCGAATATTCGGCTCGGTAAAGGCCGAATATTCGGTATTCGGTTATTCGGCCAAATCACTATTCGGCGCATCACTAATAATAATATGACGGATTTCTTGAGAGAGAGATTTTTTGATACTAAAATTTTTATTTATAAAACTTTTTATTTATGAATATTTGAGTATCAAATGTCGTAAATCCTTAAAAAAACCTCGTGGTCCAAGGGCCGCGAGGGCCTCGCGGCCCTTGGACCACGAGGTTTTTTATATAAACATAAACCGTGAGACGCGGTCGCCCACGCGGCACGCCTACGCCGCCTCTGACTCTAAGGTATTCCTCCACTTTAGGCGTCTCTCAGACAGACGCGGGCAACGGTAGCGGTCGCGGCGGCTGTCAGTTGGATGACTTGAAAGTTCTAGGAACGACACAGACACACGCGGTGGCGGTCGCAGTACAAAAAAAAAACTGACCGCAGCCGCGACCGCCAACGCAGGCCGCGTCTGTCTGGGAGACGCCTTAATCGCATAATATCAAAACAATATACAAATCCCTACTAGAAGACGCTCGCAACTCCATTGCGTAAAAATTCGTTTATCGCGCCGGAACCGTACATTTTCCGGGATAAAAAGTATTCTATGTACTTTTTCCGGGACTCAAAGTACTTATCTCCATACCGAATTGCAGCAAAATCGGTTCAGCGGTTTGGGCGTCAAGAGGTAAGAGACAGGCAGACAGGTATTATTAATTGCTGTTGTCTTTTAATAGATTTATAATGGAAACTTCAAAAAAATCTATTGAAAGAATTTCTAATACATTAATTGAATGTAATGTAGAATGATATTATCGTATGGTACTTAATAAAAAATATATAAATATTTCAAATAAAAGTGAAACTTATTCCTTTGTCTTTGTTTTCCAAACGATTTATGGTTTTCTCTACATTTGCTCTACCTAAGTAAATATTGGTAATCGGTCGCTTTTTTTCTTGTTCTATACGGCTAATATGAATTACTATAGAATACACGCATAAACCTATCTGTATTGTATACTAATTATTATAATATTTTGGTGTATTTTAAACTTTTTTTAATTAATAATTATTATTATTATGTCGCTCTACTAAAAGAAGGAAATCCAACAGGAGTTGTTACAGCGCCATCTATCTGAAATCCTTGAAATCACTGTACACGCGTCAAGGTATCCCGTGGGATGAAAAAATGTTTCCAATTATATCCACTAGATGGCCGTTTTCATATTACTCCACGATTTTTTTATATAAATTTAATTGACGTATTTGAATAACTTATTTACCTATATTTTGCCATTAGAAAGTAAGTTTTAATGAGTTTAAATCGAAATTTGGTGGTCACTCCAAGCTTTTAATTTCGAATAAGTACTTTTTTCTTTATTTTCTTATTAAATTAATTACTTAATTAATCCTTAACACCACCGACCACACAACTAACCGTAGTTGTGTGGTCGGTGCTAAACACTGATTGTTCGTAAATTAGTATTTCTATGAAAAAAAGGTTTGTTATTAGTTTTGTTTGTTACAAAACGCCGACCGAATTTGAACTGGGTCAAATTCCAGAGAGCGAAGTTGGACCACCGAAATCCTTTATTAATCCAGGATTTATTCCATTCTAATACGCACCGATTTTTTCCATTGATGGCTTACTTAGCAAATTAATTGTTTCCAGATTAAAAAAGTGACAATGGCTTTCGAAAAACATATTTGTTTTATTGCAAAATGTGGAAACGAATGGTTCCTATACTAATAATTCAATGAGTAGTCTACTTTGGTAAACCTACCGTACTAAAGTCTAGTCACAAAGCAAAAAAAAATCGGCTACCATCATTTGTCCTACAGCTTACTCACTTCTTTTTTACACGCACACTAATAAAAAAACGATAATTTTATTAACAAATGAAAGAGACTAAAGCGTTGATGGTACAGAGAATAAATTTCCCTCCATCCTACGATCGGACTATATTATCACATTTTGTAGTAGGTACTAGTAAGTTGTAGATCATTAACTGATCATAAATGCACAGAAAATACGAACTTAAAAATAGTATCTAAAAAGATAAAATCGACTTCAAAATGGTACGTACCTAATTAAGAAAAATTCCCTATCTCAAAAACTACTGAACCGATTTTGATTTAACTTACGGTATTCCCTAAGTTGAACAATACCTATTACAACAAAAAAAGAATCACCTAAATCGGACTTGTAATTCCGGTGATATGCGAACACAAACATAAAAATACATAGTAACATTTTTTTAAAATTTGGCACATTTTGTTCAGACGCTGAATTGATATAGACTAACATACACGAAAACTGGACAGTTCTGGAAATATTACATACTAAGGGTCGAATTGACAACCTCCTTTTTTGAAGTCGGTTAAAAAAGAATAGTCACGAAAAGCCAACACAGATTACTTAATATTCGATGGATGTGACATATCAAAGTGCCGCAGCCACGCGCCGAGTGTGTCGAGCATCACAAGTAGCCGTGTGTGGTCCTGTTTTAGTATAGCTTTTTGGGTCATAAATAAAGCTATTGTTTATATTTTAGGTATCATCATCAGGGTTGTAAGGATTTAGTAAAAATTTGGCGTTATTTTCTTTAAATGTTAATAGAGAAGTAAGCAAAACGGCAGTGGGAGATGAGACTTCGCAGTTAGCCCGAAGAAAATAAGATAAAATAATTAAGATTTACACTTTATCGAAAATTCATAGTTGCTGGTCGTTATTGCCACTAGGATCATATACACGAAAATTATCAGCTTTTATAAAATGACGAATGTCGGACTGTCTCTGGCTCTTGAGTTTGTAGGATTATGTCAAATTAATAACGTACAGCCTAAAGGTACAAGTTGGAAGCCGACTACATGAAGTTGCAGCAGACGACGGGTCGTCGCGAGAACTGTTTTCTATGTATTTCTATGAAATACCTTGCACATCTAGCGACACTTTCATAGAAATACAAAATATAGTACTGTCGCGACGACACAAAAATCGTCTGCTGCAAATTCATGTAGTCAGCTTGTACCTTTATCTGCCTATGAAATAATTTCACAGTGCAATAAATAAATATTTAAGAAGTTTATATTTATTAAAGTATTTTTGCGTCTGAAAATTAAATTAATTGTACATTATCTAGATATTGTACATCACAGTATAGCAATATAATATCCCTACAGTAGTGAAACGAATGTACTTGCGCAGAGCAACGGAGGGGTACCCGCGGGGAAGCGGGCGGCGCGGGCCCAGTCCGCCAAACTCCGCGAGTTTGAACGACTTCGCGCGCAGGTGTGACGTTGGCGCGTTTTGTGTTTTGTGTTGTAAAACGATAGCCTGTAACATCTTATTTTATAAACAATGAGATATAACAAGTGTTCAGTGTACAGAATATGTAAATCTGATTAAAAAAACAAAAAGGATTTAATTGTCATAAAATATAATATCGACTCACAGTTCACACTAAATTGTGTTGGCCTTGGTGGCATTTATTTGCAATTTGCATATTATCTGTTTTATTGTTTACGTTGTAAGAAGTGTAACAAGGAGAGAAACAATTTATAGAATAAAAATAAAAAAAACTGTCAAATACCCTGTTACATACTAATTAGTACCTACCTAGCTAGGTACACAGGGCCACACATCAAGTGTAACATTTTGACCTTTGGACCGCCCTTACCGCGCACGTAATAAGAGCGAGTTTTGAAGTGCTTCTGTTACACCTGACGTGTGGCCTACCGTACCTACCAATTATTGTTATAATATGATTGGATATTTTATATATCCGAATGCGTCTTCATTATTTTAATCCTTCGATCGTGGGTTCTTGGAAATTTATTGTTATTCTATTGTGTCTTGCTCACCGGTGAGCTTATGGGGCTTGATAGGTTAATAAAAATTTTATATCCATACTAATTAGTAATTACTAATATTATAAATGCGAAAGTGTGTCTGTCTGTCTGTCTGTTACCTCTTCACGCCCAAACCGCTGGACAGATTTTGCTGAAATTTGGCATGGAGATACTTTGAGTCCCGGGAAAAGACAAAGGATACTTTTTGTCCTGGAAAAATGTACGGTTCCCGTGCGATTAACGAGTTTTGGCACAACGGAGTTGCGCGCATCATCTAGTAAAGAACTCGAATCATCTAAAAATAAAGTTTCACGTAAATATCTGGCAGTACGACAATATGTAAATATAACACGCTGATTAATTACAATCACAATATTTTATTTTTATTTTATTTCCCGTTTCGTGGCAAGTGGCAACCCTGGCATATCTGCTTGGTACTTACACCGGTGGCGGCATCGTGCGACATCAAAGGCGTTTCGTTACTGTAGGGATATTATATTGCTATACTGTGTTGTACATCAATGACACGATCGTGAGGCTCAGGTTCCTCGTTGCATTTTCTTTGAACAACTTAAAAAGAGATTACCGCTATAATATCTATGTCGGTCTTCTTTGTCTATTGTTATTTTCATGTAAGCTTTGCGTGCCCTCGAATCCCATCATAGAATTTTAATTCTACATTTTTGGAACTGTCCACGAGTTGAACCTCCCACAAGGCCACAACGAACTATAGACTCTGAAATTATTATTTAACTTTAATTTAACACAGGTTATGAGATAAAGTCCATGTTTTTCTGACAACATTTTTATAAAACAAAGTTAAGTAGTCACTAAACTCTGAATACGGTCGTAGCAGCTCCACTTCTCTACCTTTGTCCTTTAGCAACACTTTGACGCCTCTGTGGTCTAGTGGTATAGAGCGCGGCTCTTGACTCGGAGGTCGTGGGTTCGATTCCCGCGTTGGAAACATGTTATTTTCAAGTTTGGTTAGGACAATGCAGTCTGATCACCTGATTGTCTGACAAGTAAGATGATCCATGCGTCGGATGGGCATGTAAAAAGTTGGTCCTGCGCCTGATCTCTCGCCGGTCGTGTCGGTCTGCCGTCCCACTGGGTTATGAGAGTAAAGGAATAGAGAGTGCTCTTGTGTACTGCGCACACGCTTGGGCACCACAAAATTACTCCTGCGTAGCGTAGCTGGCCTGGTTTCAATGAAACCGGCCACCGTCACCGGTGTGGGAGCTGTTATTACAGTCACCACTCACTGACTTATTGCTGAAGTCTTATGGTCTTTCACATGACTCTATCTTCAATATTTGGTTGGCTATCATTATAATCAAAATATATCACAGTTAAATATTAGTATCTAGCACTAGACTATTATACTTTTACGAGTTGTAAATTTTTGTACAAACAACATTAAAGTGCTTGTTAGTCTGTTTGTCTGTTACCTCTACACGCCTAAGCCGCTGAACCAATTTTGCTTCAATTTGATATGGAGATACTTTGAGTCCCGACTCCCGGGAAAGGGCATATAGGGATACTTTATGTCCTGCAAAAAATACGGTTCCCACGCGATAAATAAATTTTGGCACAACGGATTTGCGGGCATCATCTAGAATCTTGTCAACTAGGTATTAACTGCTAACATAATAATAATAATACTCCCCACACCGGTTTCGGTGACGGTGGCCGGTTTCATTGAAACCAGGCCAGGTACGCAGGAGTAATTTTATAGTGCCCAAGTGTGTGCGCAGTACACAAGAGCACTCTCTATTCCTTTACTCTCATAACCCAATGGGACGGCAGACCGACACGACCGGCGAGAGATCAGGCGCAAGACCGACTTTTTACATGCCCATCCGACGCATGGATCATCTTACTTGTCAGACAATCAGGTGATCAGCCTGCATTGTCCTAACCAAACTTGGAAATAAAATGTTTCCAACGCGGGAATCGAACCCACGACCTCCGAGTCAAGAGCGACGCTCTATACCACTGGACCACGGAGGCGTAACTGCTAACATATTCTTAGAGAGAATATCCATTACTATTGTACCTATGTAACTATGACTGTCACTATCCAATGTTTTAGCTACTTTTTGCTAATGTACTGACAGTGAAACGTATAAGGGGGTGTATATAAAGTGACGGACAGCCCCCTCGCCCCCCGGCGCGCCGCTGCATTATAGATGCAGCCTTCCCTACAGAGGGGATGAAACTTTGAATATAATGTGCAGATCGATTGAGCGAAATTTAAAATCATATACGCAACAACGGGGAATTTCTCAAGGATCACAAAACTAAATAGTCATCAGCAGTGTATTTTGTAATTATAGTCTCACAATGTATGATTTCTTTTTAGTTTTCACGTAGGCAGTAGATAAAGCTTAGAAACCTCTGACTATCGTTTCAATTCATTTTAACAAAAATTTAAACTTGAATAAGGGTTGTAACGTTTATGTCGGTAGCATTAAGCTGCCCATAACTTTGTCGACGTATTTACATTTAGATCAAAATCTATTGAATTAGATAAATAAATGGTCCTTAAGTCGATTAATAAATATAAAATAGTTACTTTATTCTAAAATTATATATCTATTCTAAGAGTCACTTTACAATAGCGAATACATAAGCTCCTTCGTTCAAAGACCTTTGAATTTTAGAAGTTCCAGCAGTCGAGCTCGGCTTATATCTAATTATTTCCTTGCATATTCCTTTTGCGTCAAAGTACTCGAAATATTCCAATACTTACTAACGTAATAAGACTAATATGTAAAGACTTTTTAGAGCTCCGTACCCAAGGGTAAAAACGGGACCCTATTACTAAGGCTTCGCTGTCTGTCCGTCTGTCTGTCTCCAGGTAGTATCTCAAGAACGGTGATAGCTGGAGAGCTGAAATTTTTACAGTTAGTGTATTTCTGTTGCCGCTATAACAACAAAAATAATAATTACTTATACTAAAAACAGAAAAAAAATATTGAGGAGTGCTCCCGTATACTCCGACGTTTTTTTCAATGAAGCACATAAAGGCCGTCACAGACTTAGCTATAATATATATTAATATACCGTACTAAACACACTGAGACCAGAAATATATATTATAGCTGAGTGTGTGGTCACGCGAAATTTGTATAGAAAATATATAGTAATATGCCTAGCTATAAACATATTAATATATATTATTATAGCTAAGTCTGTGACGGCCTTAATATTATTATTATGAATAACATATTAATTACAATAGTTTACCTAACATTCTCTCATGTAATGAAATGAAAAGAATTTTGCTTTATTTTAAAAACGAGTTTTCATTTTAGTAACTCAAAAGATAAACGTTGCCTCAATTTGTTTCGTAGAGCCAGTCTTGTGGATCAAAAGAAATGTTTTCTTTATCAAAGCTGTAAGGCTAAGGTAAATTTTACATAGAATGCTTAGATTTAGTTGCACCAATAACTTACACCCACTCTACATTAGTAAACTTAGTTTACTACACACGTTCGTCATATTGTATAGTGTTAGTGACGCCTCCGTGGTCTAGTGGTATAGAGCGCGGCTCTTGACTCGGAGGTCGTGGGTTCGATTCCCGCGTTGGAAACATTTATTTCCAAGTTTGGTTAGGACAATGCAGGCTGATCACCTGATTGTCTGACAAGTGAGATGATCCATGCGTCGGATGGGCATGTAAAAAGTCGGTCCTGCGCCTGATCTCTCGCCGGTCGTGTCGGTCTGCCGTCCCACTGGGTTATGAGAGTAAAGGAATAGAGAGTGCTCTTGTGTACTGCGCACACACTTGGGCACTATAAAATTACTCCTGCGTAGCTGGTCTGGTTTCAATGAAACCGGCCACCGTCACCGAAATCGATGTGGGAGCTATTATTATAGTGTTAGTGAACGAGGCATCGTGGGCAATCGTGGATGAATATGCGATTGCCGATTGCCCACGATCGCCGTCGATTGTTAATCTCTCTCTCTCTCTTTCGCTTTATGGTGACAGACTGACAGTAGTGGTTATCCACCACGTAGATCAGAGGTTCCCAAAGTGTGCGCTGCAGCGCACTGGTACGTCCTGGAAAGTCAAGAGGGGCGCCGCGCCGTCCATCATTACGCGAAACCACAAATATTATAAAATAAAATTATAATATTAATTTTATGTAAAGCAGGTAGAATCTGCATAACGTAACTATGGTAAATAATAATCATTAAAGGTGTTTATTTATGTATATTTTTTCGATTAGCTAGGTAGAGTAGGGCGCCCTGTCAAAATAAAATTGTGTAACTATACGCCGCCGCAGGCTAAAAAAGATTTGGAACCCCTGACGTAGATCAATCTTAATATTAATTAACTCAAATACTCTACACAATAATTATTGTGATCGCCAGTGTCGTATAACATAGACCTAAGATCTTGTTAAGACATACAAGAGCGTGGCCGCAAAAGACGAATGCTTATCTACACGATCGCCAAAATTCCATCATTAGCCAAAGCGTAGAAGCCGCATAGCACTAATTTACATAACACGTATTTAATAGCCTATGTTGTGATGGATGGCGGGAACCATCGAAAGTAATTATGAGGGATTAGTACGGTCCCCGGGACACTTTTCGGTAAAGGTCCGGTGGTGTTAATATTGAAAATTTATGTGTAAAGGTAAACTACGGAGCACGGGTAAATCATTTCCTAACTTAGTAACCCTCTCGATATATTAACATACACACATTATGTGACAGCTGAGAGGGACGTAGGTATGTATGGATTAGAGAGAGAAAGCAAAGATTTAAAACTTCTTCCTTGATGGATTTCGCTTGAAGCACATAATATAATATAATAGCTTGAAGGTTATATTTTTTAAAATTATTTGTAACGAAAAATTTATTTCCAGTTTTTCAAAAAATTATAATCTGTAAGTATTGCTAATCAGTAATTACTAATTACCTTGTTATTTGAACAAAGATATTGTATCCTGCTATTTTTGATTATGATATAAAAACACGCTAAAATATCCAATTTAACAAAAAAACTTATAACTATAGAAATTTAATATAGGTATGTTTATAGAATACAATAGTTACCTTCAAATAAATAGGGACTCAGATGTCTTCATACCTTTCTAATTTCAGCTCGTTTCATTCTCGGGGCGGACAATAGAAATAATTAATAATCCAAAATGGCTGAACATCGGAACGATTTTAAACAATGCGACGACCGCTGGGGTGTATATAAGGTGATAATGCTGCCCATTATAAGTGCTTCACGCTCAATTAGGTACGGTTTCTGTGGTAAATTAAACTAGTAAAGATTTACTATTAGGTAGAGTCGAAAGAGCAATAATATCAAAATAGGTCCGGGACTTTTGAATTTAAAATGAATTTAAATTAAAAACAAGTAACTACAAAAAGTCGACCAAGTGCGAGTCGGACTCGCGCACGAAGAGTTCTGTACCGTTATAGAGCGAAAAAATAGAGTTTTTGTTTTTGAGGAGCTGCCCTTAATTATTATTAATTTTATTATAATTTTAGTATTGGGGTTTTTGTATGGGAGCTCCCCTTAATTATTAATTTTATTATAATTTTAGTATTAAATATTAAAGTACCTACGACTATAATTAAGGATTTTGTGAATATTTCAAGTTCCCTCCTTTTGCCATTATGGATTGCGAGCAAAAAAATCCAAAAAAAAAACATGTTTATTGTATGGGAGCCCCCATCAAATATTAACTTTATTTTATTTTAGTTTTAATTGCTGTTATAGAGGCAACAGATATATACAATCTGTGATAATTTCAGAAGTCTAGCTATAGCGGTTCTTGAGATACAGCCTGGAGACAGATAGACAGACGGACACACAGACGGTTAGACATCGAAGTCTTAATAATAGGGTCCCGTTTCTACCCTTTGGGTACGGAACCTTAAAAAAGATCTATGATTGTACATTTATTATTGTTGTTAATATCAGAGAAGTTGATTCATAGGCAGATGATGGCGGAGGGCGGACCCATCCTAGATCGGTCGCGTTATGTCAAACCCAGCCGACAGATCAAAACCACAATCAAAACTAACATTAAATTGACATAGTTCGACCAAATGACGTAGGTCCGTCAACTGCCTGAACCAATTTCTTCGATTGTACCACTGATATCTATTATACAAGTACGCTGGATAGCTGATATCCTTTGAAATGACAGCTTTTTCTTGTGCCTATTTTGCGGAATCAGCGCCCCCATTATTCGGGTAGAGAACTAAATCTGACGTAAAAATGACGTTTGAAAGCCGCCATATTGGCGCTGATAGCAGTAGTGAGAGTACTTGGAACGAATACTAGTGATGACAACTGTTGTTATTGGTTGTGGTTACGTCAAATTTAGTTCTCTACCCGAATAATGGGGGCGCTGATTCCGCTTCATATAGGCACAAAAAGTGCAGGTGTGTATCAGCTATCCAGCGTACTTGTATAATAGAGATCAGTGGATTGTGCCATCGAAGAAATTGATTCCTAGACAGTTGGACCAACGTCATTTGGTCGGATCATATCAATTCAGTGTTATATTTTGTGATCTGTCGGCCGGGTTTGACGTAACGCGACCAAACTACGTAGGTCCTCTGCCTAGGAATTTCTCTGATAGTACTTATATGCTATCTTTTAATTTTGTGTGTTTCCATTTAATATCTATCTTGCTTATTTTAAAACAGATGAACAAAGGGTGAGCGAGTAGGGGTAAATTATTCTGTACCTTCGTGATCGTTGACGGCCGTGATTACGTGACGGATGGGTCTGACCCGCACTTTCTAATTTGTTTACGTCGCGACCCGCCGCCGCGACCCGCGACCCGCGGGGTTCATGACCTTAATAAGGCCAGACAGTAATTTTACTATAGAGTTCGTAGCTACAGCGCGAAATGGTGAAATGAGGACTGAAAGTTTTCCGCTTCATATAAAGTCATCCGGCTTATAAATTTTTAACGTATAATATGCAGGACTATAGTTAAAAGCTGATTCAAGCATCAGGTATTCAGGATCAGGTAATATTTGTTTGAATCAGCTTTAGGATGAGTTCCTGTGTCCTGATAACTAATCAGAAACTAATCCTAAAGTAGCGTGAAAAACTGTCACTCAAGGCAAAGTGTGTAGGTACACTTCCACAACCAATTCGGGCACGGTAATAAAAAACTTTGACAGCTCAAAATTACTCGTCCCCAAATCAAACCTCCAGAAGTTTATAATAATTAATTACAGGCAAACAATCAAACACCTGAAATTATTAATTTTAGAGTTCTAAAAACCCAAAAAGCCCCATAGATTATAGCACTCGTAAATGACAAATATTAATTAATAAATATTATAATAAAAGCCCAGTCATTTCCATAAAGCTTGTACATAATAAATTATAAGTCGCGTGCGGGACTTATATCAGCCAAAATTGTTTAAATAAAATGTTTATGAACGTGTTGTGGACATAACTTTTTAATTTTATCCTCTGTGTTAAATACTATGACATTTAATGAGTGAAAAATTATAGTGAATAGTGTTAATTTAATAAATTAAAATTTATTCAAGTAAGTACCGTTCATATTTTGTTTAATACAAATTCACATATTTTATTAAAAAGAAAAACATAGTAATATATGTTACATAATAATATTGAATTGTGATTTATGAAAAAGCATGCTTTTTTCAGTAGCTTCATTAACTGTCTCTGAAACTGTAGCTACAGCCTGACCCCTACCGTAAAAACTCACAAACGCGTACTCAACTCGATAATACGTCACATTAATCATAGCGCGCCTCATTAACAATGCCTTATCGCATTCTACACATTTTAATGATACTTTAAAGAGGGTAACTGTATGAGTATCGTTCTTTAGTTATTTTATCGAGTCCCATGTTTCATTGGTGAGAGTTAATGTGTGTCAGCACGCAAATTGTGATTAAAATTAAAAAGAAATGTTGAATTTGAAAGGAATCGTGAGTAGCCGGTAGCAGGTAGCAGTAATGGTAATATGATATGGCTTTTTGTAATGAAAAATGCGACGTTTGATTTAAGGGTGTTTTGGGAAATACAGAAATTGTTTTTGTGTATTCGAGTTTCATACCACATTTCAGCACTTAGCGACGAAAAATTGTACTAAATTTACAATTTCGTAATAAATTTGCGACATAAAGCAAAAGTTTACTGGTTATATTCCCACTTGAATTTTTTAATAAACAATAACGATTTTACTAAACATTTTAAGAAAATATGGTGTACTAGTCTGTATGACGCCCGCAACTCCGTTGCTCCAAAATTCGTTTATCGCCCGGGAGCCGTACATTTTTCCGAGATAAAAACTAACCTATGTCCTTTCTGGAGACTCAGAGTATCTCCATGCCAAATTTTAGCAAAATCAATTTAGCGGTTTGAGCGCGAAGAGGTAACAGACAGATAGACGGACAGACAGACACACTTTCGCATTTATAATATTAGTAGGGATTTAATTTTTTTATCATATTTATCGAAAAAAGTGCGTCTATAATATATTCTTACAAGTTAAATAAATCATCAATCTAAATATTCAATGTCACATTTTTCATGTAGGATCATCTACCATCACAAGAATGCCACCAAATACCCTTTAACACAAGGGAACTCCTGAAGCGTGGATATGCTAAATATTTAATTCCGGAAGGTAAAGAGGCGTACAAAGAAATGCGAGTTAGATCGACCTATATAAACATTGATCCTACTACGGGCTTTCACTTTCCTTTCGGTATTAAAATATTATTACACGTTTTAATTTATTTCATATAATAATGAATTATTATATCGCTGAAATGTATGCCGTTAAAATGATAATGTTGTTACAAAGGTGCATGAAATTGACTTAGCTTTTAACTATTTGAGTATTTTTATCCTTTCATAAAAGTACCTGCACAAAAAGTAAAAGATTTTTACTTATGTACCTTCATACTATCACACATCATGTGATATCACACATCATCATGTTACATAATATCATGTACACAGCCAAATAAACAGTTTTCAATGCACGAATTATAATGCGCTTATAAATTAATATGTTTACAGACTACAGTAGTCAGTACGTATGTAAAATACAATGCTAGGGATCTCGAACCTCGATTATAATTCGTGACTTTTCATAGTAGCGGCCCCAAAAATACTATTGGATCAAGCGAGCCCGAGGCACCTTCATTATTTATTAAATATATCCAAAGGCCTTAGCACAAGCTAAATAATTGTTATCCTCAAATTTCAAGTGAAAATGTTTTTATACTGGAGTTTGAAACGGAGTTTTTGTCGCTAGAAAATTCGGGCTTATATTTTATACGAGAGAGGGTTTCAAAGCTCGATTAATTTGTATGAATAATAAAAAAATAGAAGAAAATAGGTACAATGTGAGTGTAAAATTTTCTTTCGAAGATTTTGGGTAAAAATTTTTAGGTAGGTAGTAGTTTTTCTTCGTGGCATAAATTACATCGCATAGCAACTATCATAATATTATCTATGAAAGAATTGTAATTATAGCAACTGTAAAAAATAACAACTTTTTGCTGACCCTTGGGAAGTATAGTAACAAAATACCATTGCAATTTGTCCATTTAAACTGCACATTTTCACTTTAAATTCATACGAATCTGTTTTATGCAAATATTCCCAGGGGTGAAGACATAATAATTGTTCTTTGTAACATTATGAACGTGAAAAGCGCATTAAACGTAACCCATGCAGTGAAATAATTAGAACTAAAGACCACAGCTTAGAGGAAAAAAGAAAACGTTGGCGGTTGGAATCTTTAAATATTTTTCCTTTGAAATTCGAATATAATTACATAATACATAGATATATTTTATTATTTCTACAGCTTACTTATGCCCATATTATGAGGTTTTATTACAGAAGTCCAGTTTTTCAGCGCCTTGTTGGCATTAACTAATATACCTAGTAAATAAATTAACACCTGTCGATTATTAATAATGCCAAGTTAAGTTGAGATAAGGATTAAGGTGACTAAAGATGACCCATTATTTTAACGTACCTACCCTTCGTACATTTAGGGTTCTCTCACATAACTACAAATTCGCATTGTTCGCAAATATCTGCGACAAAATTCGTAATGACATTGCGATGCGATTCGAATTCGCAGTTATGTGTGTGACTCTTGTCCTTACTATATTTTAGTTCTTCGCAGTGAAATTTAAGTAAATATCAATTCTAGCTAACATAATAATTGTAATTTGCAATTATTATGTGAAGGCTGCTACACTCTGAAGTGACAAAATAAGTAATAACACAGACGCAATTATGAACAACAGGCTATACAAATGCGAAATAAGCTAAAAAGGCGTCATAAATAGCGAATTTATAAAGCCAGTCATAACAGTTGGGGCGTCATAAAAACGAATAAGAGCGTCTCATTTCTCTGCTCCTCGTGAATTTTAATAAGGACACTAGTAGATGGTAATTTAATTATTTAATATAAAGCGTCGCATGCCACCGTCTAATTGACTCCGTGAGGACGATTCAAGACAACTCTTTACAAAAATCATGTTCTTTTTTTAAAAGCCATGTTTAATATTGTGGGTTGGGTCTTTCTGAATAGTTGAGTTCACGTGTTTTTTTTTTAATACTGAATGGCATAGATTAATAAATAGTTACTACGTAGGGGTCTGGGTTCCCAAGTAAGGTAACTCGTAAAGGCTCTACACTCTACAGGGTATAACAAAACTAAGTGATATTACTTTAGGGTGTGTAATGTGTATGTGTTCCATATAGAGAGTTCACTGTGAAAGTAGCAAAAGACCAATTTTTTTTCACTTTTGTATGGGGAAACTCATGACGCGCGGGCGCTTGGCTAGCTGCTCATACAAATCACACAAAAAATTTCTTTCAGAGCTGCCACTTTCATAGTGAACTCTATTATAAGGGACACATGCACACCCTTAAGTATTATCACATAGTTTTGTTATACCCTGTATATTTATGAATAACGAGACTATAATTATTATATTTTACTACTTTTTTGTGATAAGTTGAAGTAATAAGGAACTAAGTATTACATTACCCACCAATATTTTAAGTTTTAACATCAAATAAAACTTTTTTTTAGACTTTAAAAAGCCTAGGTAGCAAACACATTTTCATTATGAATAAAACATATTTTATCAGAATTTAGCTTTTATTCACTTTATTTTCGTCCATAAGGCTGCCAATAACTTTTGTGGGAACTATACAAACTCGAAAAACTTTCATCCAAACTAAAGTTATTCCATTTACAACATAATATTTATATTTCGAATACGCTAGTATTTGGCTGTTAATCTAGGTTTCTGTTTATTTAGTTCCAGGTGTTTGTGAATATTTCACATGAATAAAAGCTTTCACACAAAACCGCGTTTTCGCATCGCATCTGTGACCTCGTGTTCATGCGATCTGTTATGATTCTTCTGGTCTTAATATTATTGTTTATTATTAACCGCAGAAATACTAAGCTATTACGAGGATATATTATTATATTGTCACTGATACACATAGAGTAATAAAAAAAATGTAGGAAATTCAGTAGGTGTGGTCAAAGTGATACAATTTTATGCAGCAAAAAGAAAAGATTCTTTTTCGCGTTGTTTGTTGTCAGGACTTCCTTGTCAGGAGTATTTTTAATTGCCACGAGACACGGATCACAGTTCATACCTTTAGCGCTTAAAATCGCACCGCAGCGGTGTCGTCACGCCGCGACGATTCGCAGCTTCGTGTACAAGCCGCAGTCTGCTCTCTGGCTGCATTTTGCTTACTAATCGCGCCAGTAATAAACATACATTCAACATGTTCTGCATTTAACGCCGTTGTGTTTCGTGCATACCTAATGAAATTTATATTGACATAGTTTTGTGTACCGAGAAACTACGAAGACAAGACTGTCGTATATAACTTTCTTACATAAGGTAAAAGCCTGGCTCTACATTATATTGTTAATAGGCATGATGACAAATTTTGAGAAACTGTTCTATAATACTCGGAAATATATGTTGATTACAACAAACATAATATTTCTGCTAAAAATTATGGTTTAGTATACAAAAATTAGTTTTTAAATCATAAATTTAAAATTTGCACCAAAACACTTCAAGGTGTCATGGCGTCACTTGTGACGTCACTCTAGAGTACAGCTGACAAGTGACAGCTGTATAGGAATCATTCGACAGTAATTATTGTCTGTGGTAATCCCTTTGCCTGTCCCGACCGGGACGATTTAAAAAAAATGTCTGTGGTAAAAGAGAAATAACTCAAACGTCAATGTCAAAAGTGCTCTAACGTGACGTCACGCGCTCTGATTGGCGTTCAACATTTCATGGCGGATTGTCATATTTAGTGATTTTATTTTATCAATAAAATATTAATCTTGATGTAAAATAAAAAAAGAACCAGTGTTTTATAATCAAGCATTTAGATACTTTAAACACACAAATTATTTCAATGAAATTTACTTACTGTCATCATGCCTATTCAATTCTATCCATTCTGCTAAGTATTACAAATTCGAGAGTGTCTGTCTATTACCTCTTGTGAAGGTTTCTTCTGAGCCGATTGTGATGGGTATGGAGTCCCAGGTTCCAGTGCCAGTCGTAGAAAAACATGGCTACATCTCTCGAGTGATTAATAAAAAAAATGGCGCTTAACAAAGTCTCCAGCTGCTATACTTATTCATCTAAAAAATTATTATTGCTAAGATTAATGTGAATTTAATTAGCAACATAACATATTTCATTGATAAGTTTTGTTCGTTTGTTTATTTTGTTTAATTAGTCAGTCACAAAAGTAGCGGGGCTCAAAGCGCCCCATGTATACGCACTCCAAGCCGAAAACCTGATTAACCGCGAGATCATATTTGAAAAGACTCATTCGTTAGCGGACGGGTTCTGTACAGCACTCCTCTAAGGATAATACAGATCACACCTTTTCAATGTGTGAAACCGTGGCTCTTTGACGTGCCTCTGAAAAAATCAACTGGAACTTTTTTGATTTTTATGGAGCGTCCTTTATTATTTAATGCTTTACGATTCCGAATGTGTCGCTTTTATTTCGTGAACGTTTTACAGGTTGGAGTATTTCAGTGGATAAAAAGAAATTGTCACGTTTTTACAGTAATGAAGCGAATTTTGAATAAAATCAGGAAAATAGATACATAGTTTCTATTGCGCAGTTGGTAGTTACTACGCATTGCTTTAGAAAAAACGTTCCATATCAAAAAGTCCACATCTGTGACCTGTTAAGCGGTACACATAAATCATTCATAATATTCAGATTTCAGAGAGCACATCCCTTTGAATGTCTCTGAATGTTTAGTACTTTGAAGTGTATTTGATAAAATTAGCCGCTCAACCGTGTACCTACATCTTAAGTTGGTACATAGTTCGCTTGTTCGCAAATGGCTCTTACACGCTGAATATGCTCAGAATATTAATTACAAGTACATTAAGCACGTATGAAGCACCTTAAGTTAAGTGGCTGCTCTGGGCTTTGTCGTGAGTTCTTTGAGGATCTGTTTTGATGTCTGTCGTAGCGAAGATAGCGCATCACGTTTAAATTAATTAAAACAAAAAATATAAAATACAAATATCCATGATTTTAGCGGCATAGTTCTCTACATTTTAAGATATTATGTAATGACTGATATCTTAATAACTCTACTCCCTGTTATACAGTTTTATACAGCGAAGAAGTTAAGAATTGTCTTTGGCACTGGGAAAGTCACACGACACTCGACATAAATAATAAAACAGAGAACCATAAGTAGTTAATAGTTATACTTTATTAAAGTAGATAAGTAAAAGACAAAACTCCACGACAACATTTCTCTGAGTTGCAATTTCTTCAGCTATTCAACCTACGCACTCAATTAAAACGAGATTAAATAATTAGATTTTTTACGAGTAGACTGCGTAGAGGTAAAAGTACTCGGCAATGAAAAAATCTTTACAACCCATTACAGAGGGGCGTTAAATGAAACAATCACATTTTCTAAGGATAGGCCTTGTCTCATTACTTGTGAAATTACACTGCTTTACAACACGGCTTTACGGAGTTTAGTACTAATAAGTCCGTACATAAAATCATGTTACAAGTACGTCATGTGACATCTGCTTGTAGAAAAATAAAATAAAAATCGGCCATGTGCGAGCTGGACTCGCGCATGAAGGGTTCCGTAAAAATAGACAAAAACAGATAAATAGTTTTACTACAAAATATTTAAAGAATAAAAAATATATTTTTAAGTTTAAATATTTTGTAGTAAATTTACTATTTATTTATATATTTTTTAGTGTTTTTGTCTATTTTTTGGTGTTTAAATATTTAGTAGTAAAATTACCAAAAAATATTTAAACTCAATTTTTTTTTAGTATTTAAATATTTTGTAAAAAAAATTGTTCAGGACCCTAGGTAATTACTATCTTAAGCTGAAAAATAAGAAAACGATTTTGGTATTAAGAATGTATGAAAATCTCGAGGGTACCCCGGGCCCATATGTGTCATAATTTATTCGTAGATAAAATTATATTTCTTACGACTGTACAAAGGCACGTCATAGAAAGAACTTGAATTTTACAGAATTTTAAGCGCTAGTAGCGATAAAGATACGTAGGTCTTAGGAGTTTAACGGTCCGTGAGAGGAGCGGTAGCTCGCTTGTATGTACTCGTATAATATTCGTACTGAAACATGTAATACAGGGTAACAGGGGCCTGATTCTCATTTCTCAAGGCTAGAATGACTTTCCCATCGCAGGCTGGGTGAGTCAGCCTGCGATCGGAACGACATTCGAGCTATATAATGGGTCCCCGAAACGATCAAGTGCACTTGACAAGTCTACGTGCTTGAAGTGAATATTGATCGTTTACAGAGTTGACTTGACAAGTTCCGTCAAGTATCTACGGGCTGGACCATACTTGACAAAAATTTTGATTGACGGCACTTGAGTGGTTGCGCTTGATGCGACTTGACGCGACTTGACAAGTTTTTATTCATTTTCGACCGGAACATCGAACCAACTTCAACGAAAAAAAAACTTTTTCTGGGATAGATACCGATAGAGTTATATAGAAAGGCATGCCTGCATTGGAAACACATATCTTGATCTATTTCTGTGGTTGGAAACCATTATAAATTTTTGCGACGCCCACTTTCCTGGGCACATGGCGGTAAACGACTGCGGCGCGTGGACTTGACGGCACCTTCAAGTCGCGTCAAGTCCCTCGTCAAGTGAAATCGTCAAGCACGTAGACTTGTCAAGTGCACTTGATCGTTTCGGGGACCCATTATATCCTACCGGTAGTAGGCATCTGGCGACTCGGTGTTCTCCCGAAATTGAAGCAAATGCTGCTAGCTGGACCGTTGACGGCCCATCAAAATGCGGAGAGGAGGTACGATGGGTTTTAGTGGGAAAGCCCAGGTGCTCTTCCTTACCGCAATACCCAGGGAGTCCCATATATCCCAAACTTTCTCCAGGCTGTTCGGAATACGTGATTACCAATAAGTAGGTACCAATTGTAAAAAAAGTTTGACTTGCGAGTTGCGCGTTAGGCAGCATGTGTACGTACAAAATAGTAAGATAGGCATCGAAACGACAGTCGACGCTTGAGAATCAGCTCCCTGATACGAGCGCCGCGCTTAAATATTTATTCGTTCCGTATTATTCGCTGAAAATATTATGCCGATATTATGTTGGTTATAAACTTGAAACATTGTGTTGTCTTTTGCACGCTTAGTATGGCTACCAAAGGATTTCTGTCTACGACAAAGTGACAGATTGACAAAGGAAAATTATGTCAGTTTGCCCCTAGAATCTGTCAGTTACTAGATCTTGCTTCGATATGACTTCTATTTTAAAAGAAATATCATTATAAGGAGCTCTGACATTTTATTGAGCAACACTATTGGTTTGTAACATCTAACTAATAGGCTACTTGACCTATATTCAATTTCATTAAACAAATGCATATTTCTAGTAGAACTTAGCCTAGGAAACCGTATTTCACCCTTATCATCAAATAAAAGCTTATGATTGATAAATAAAGTCGATTTGAAAATATGATTTTATGAAAATATGATTTGTACTGACTAAAACGCTTTTGCGGTACTTCCGATTTGGATGTGACGTCATCTTATTCGTAATAATTATAATATCTTTTATTTATCGCGCCCATTATATGTAAGTTTATTTGTACATAAATAATAAGAATAAGCCTAGAAAGATTTGTAAAATATATTTTCTTGAATAATTCGAATAAAACATCAGTTTTATATATTATCTCCATTTATTGTAGACGGGAAATGAAATTGCTAAAACTTTTCTCTAAAAGTTTTCAACATTACAAATGATTTCTAATTTCTTATTTAATTCTTTTATAATTTTTGGGCACTTTTAGACTCGTACATTTAGCACATAAAAAATGTTCAATAAAGAGACTCTAAAATACAAAAAATATGGCGTCACACTATGGCGGGCAGTGTTTTCGGCGCCATTTAAAACGCATATTTTTCAATCAACATTTTTATGGGTTTCTACTGTGTAAAATATTAAAATATTAGTTTATTTTGTAAAAATGAATGATTAAGAAGCGATTAGCGTGAAGAAAAAAATTAGGTCAAGTAGCCTAATATTGATAAAGAATAAAGCCGATCGCTTCTTGCTCCACACACTTGCTCCAATTACAACATCTTTCCGCATAATATCACCTTTCAATGGATGCACCTCTGGCGGTGGTGTAGGGTCGGCCCATGGTCGGAGCGCGGGTCAGCCATGCATGAGCAATCCTAGTCCATTTGTTCCACGATCGCTGTACTCCGTATATAGTCATTCGCCTGTTCCTCACTCCTCAGGTTTTATTTTTTTTATTGTTAAATTAAGCGGTAACATTATTTTTTAAGAGGTTATGCCACGTTTAAAACCACGTTTTAGTTTTATGATCACAAATATGAGGTAGTATTTATGTAGGTATTTTTTTTAACAATTTTTCTTGTTCGAGACGTAATCGTAAACGTCATAACCCCTCAGCATAACCCACAGATTATCATATAACCTCATTGTCATAACCTCATAGACAATAATTGACAGTTTTTTTTTTCCTAATGTTAGGCACAAAGTATGTTTAGCTACTTAATTATTCTCTTTATTTTATTTAATGTGTTAACTTAGTAATTAGTATGCCCCTTGTTTCTTTTTGTATTGTCCACAACATTATTGTGATGTCACATCTTGGTCCCAGCAGAAAATCAGTGCAGCAACTAGCTGCTAATGCTGAGCTGGGGTCCATTTTTGGCATCACACAACATAACGTATTAATTTAAATATTTTATGTCCTTGTTTTATTTCCTACTGTGTAAATATTGTGTTGTGTGATGTGCAAAATAAACCTTTCTTATTCTTATTATTATTATTCTTCTGACATGGTGCCAACACAACTGGTGTCCACAAACTGTAACTGTATGTATTATATAATAATTCTGTTTTGGGGGGGCCTGGAGATCTATATTACAGGCCTGGCCTAGTTTAGACTCCAGATCTCCCACAAGTTACAACAATAACATATTTGTGAAAACAATAGTTTATAAATACTACTTGTAATTTGTGGAGATGAATAAACGAATATTATTATTATTATTATTTACGTGTAAGGCTTTGCACACATTGTGATAGGACGCGGCGGGGCGGGCTGCTTTTTTCATACAAGTCTTATGACTAACAGTGTATTGAGTCATAAACATGTATGAAAAATGTCGTTCCTACTTCCTGGGACGCGAAGTGTCTTTAAATACCAAATTTCATCAAAATAGGTTTTGCGGTTTAAGCGTGAAGAGTTGACATACAGACAGCTAGACTTTCGCATTTAAGTATAATATTAGTATGGATGACAGAGATCGAGATAACGTGAGTTGCGATCGCGATCTCACGGCGATCTCATCGCGATCTCACCGCTAATCTCATCGCTATCTCACGTCGAGCGACAATGGGTGATTAGATGTGCGATGCTATCGCGATATCGCATGCGCATTTGTACGGTACAAGTAACAGGTTATGAGCGTTTTTGGTTTTTGAGTAACTTATAAATTTTGTCATGTAGAGTAATTTTAAAGGTTAACCATCAATCCCGGCGGCACAGGAGATAGCTGCTACATCGGTGGGAATGTATGGTGGGCCAAAGCCCGTTTGAAAAAGGCTAACCTTCTGAATGCAAGTGATGAAGCAGAATATTATGATGAATGCTTGCAACTTAACCTCAATTCCGGTATTTCTGGTTTATAAAATGATATTGATGAATTAATTACTGATAAACTCTTTTTGTAGGTCAACAAAGGGGCCTAAATAAGTGTTTTGATCGTGGGTAAGGCCAAGTTAGCTTCGAAGAAGCTTGGTGTTCTTAACAGAGCGAGACTACTATTTCAGTCCAGAGTCCAGAAAAGACCGGCAACGTACCTGCAGCTCTTCTGATGTTGCGGGTGTCCACGGGCGATGGTAGTTGCTTTCCATCAGGTGACCTGTTTGCTCGTTCGCGTCTATATTTCATAAAAAAAAAGGTCTAGGTCCATTTATCAGTTCATTATAATATGTTGATATTAATTATAACACAGTGTAAACAAATATAATTGTTGAACATCTCAATGTTGTTAAATAAATTTTACATATTTTAAGGTCGCGTGTCGCGAGCTCTCATTACTTACACCGCAGCATTGCACAAGAACAACCGGTCTTTATATTGTAATACTTAGCTCAGAGCGAAAAATTTCTCATTGTTCGCAGACAAATTACCTCCTCACTACTTATGGACCTATCTGATAACTGATAAGTGATATATCGATCCATTCTATTGAATTTAACTTTCAAACTTGGTACATAAACTATCTAAGAAGCTTTAATGTTAGGTAACATAACGGAGTTGTAAACATCTGTGCTTAAATTTCTAA
Source organism: Plebejus argus (assembly GCA_905404155.3). Lineage (NCBI taxonomy): Eukaryota > Metazoa > Arthropoda > Insecta > Lepidoptera > Lycaenidae > Plebejus > Plebejus argus. The sequence goes on along the minus strand of FR989929.1, from coordinate 5,421,310 downwards.
ATAAACATAATATTAAAGTGCATTTTTTTAACGGACGATTGAGGAAGAATACAACATTAAAAATAACTATAAAAATTACACTCACACAATAGGTATAAGAAAACAAACAATCATAATATTATTATCAACATTAAAATTATCATACAATTTAACAGTTTCGTCGGAATTCAAAAGAAAAACAATAATTAAAAAAGCGGCCAAGTGCGAGTTGGACTCGCCCATGAAGGGTTCCGCAGCAGCAATAAGGTTTATTTTTATGAAATTAAAAGGTTTTTGATTTATTTTTATATTTCAGTCGATTTAATGAAATTTTGATTAAGGTTTACCATTTTTATGACGTATAAAAAAAACTACTGGCTAGATCTCGTTCAAACCAATTTTTGTTGGTAGTTTTTATAGTAATCTACATCATATAATATTTTTTTTAGAATTATCATGCCCCTACTTTAGAAATAAGAGGGGGGGACACACATTTTCCCACTTTGGAAGAGTCTCTCTCGCAAACTATTCAGGTTAGAAAAAAATGATATAAGAAACCTCAATATGATTTTTGGATACCTATCCATAGATACCCCACACGCATAGGTTAGATGAAAAAAATTTTTTTTGTTTCAGTTGTACCTATGGGGGACCCCTAAAATTTTTGATAACTTTTCCATTTTTGCATCAAAAAGAAAAGTGGCTGTGACGGACGTGTGACGGACGGACGGACGGACGGACGGACGGACGGACGGACGGACGGACGGACGGACGGACGGACGGACGGACGGACGGACGGACGGACGGACGGACGGACGGACGGACGGACGGACGGACGGACGGACGGACGGACAGACGGACAGACAGACAGACAGACAGACAGACAGACAGACAGACAGACAGACAGACAGACAGACAGACAGACAGACAGACGGACAGACAGACAGACAGACAGACATGACGAATCTATAAGGGTTCCTTTTTTGCCATTTTGGCTACGGAACCCTAAAAAGTCGCGGTTTTTCCTAGGTAAAAGACCAAAGATATTTTATAATGTGATGACAAATGTATTTTATGATGTGTAAATAAAGAGTTTATTGACCTAATATTTTAAGCTTTTACACCCCCAAAACCCAAAATATTTTTTTTTGTCGAAAATTGTTTAATTTAAAGTTAGTATTTAAAAAGGTAAGATTTGCGTCGCCAACCTTAACGGTAGGAAAATAATTCTCGAAAGAACTCAATGGAGTAATACAGTGTTTACGAGGGCCGGGGTTACAGACGTATTAATCAAAATATGTCATAAACGAAACGTGCCTCGTAAATATACCGGACAAAAAGCCGTGGAGTCGCAAGGGCAATTTGTAAATTTATTGCGTTAAAGACTCGAAAACATCTGTTGTTGAACAAAAAGTGGGGCTGCTATCTTATTAACTTTATTAATAGCTGGTTAAATGTAGTGGAGAAATAACTACGAGATGTGGCATACATTTTGATAGGCACTTTTATTATTTAGTTTCTGTGAATCGTTTTGTGGTTTGTAACGATCGAAAAACTATGGAGCTATTATAATATTGAAAATTTATGAAAATAATTGATATGTTTTATTGAAAATCACTTTTGTAGTTAACAATGTAAGTTTTTTTGCAAAGTTCTACCATACTGTTTGCCAAAATATTCACCGAGATAAGTATTACTGAAAAAAATATTATTGAAAAAAGGCTAAGTTACTTTTATTTTAGGCACAAACAGCCGTGGACAATAAATTCATAAAATATGTTTTAAACAAAAATACATTTAACAAATCCACTATTCTATCAGCTAATATAAGTTTACTTACTCAGCATAAATTTGAGTAAACACACACAGAATTCGCAAAGTAAGTTAAAATTAGGATACTACTAAAGTAGTCTGTGGGAGTAATTTTGTGAAGCACATTGTTCACAGAATATGAATATTGAATAGATCTTCATAAGTACAGTCAGCAGAAAGTACAAGAATAGCATATAAACATTGAATTATATATTTTGTGTCCATAAAATAATAATACTTGTATTAAAAAAGCGTCAATGCCGGAAACCTCTTTTTCTTTGTTTCATTTTAAACTGCTCATAATTTTTTAGACGTGTCAAGTTTTTTTTCGTAATGAAATCTATTAAAAATTATATTGACGGAGTTACTAAAACTTTAAATTGTTCCAGAGCTTTTAAAATAATATACAGTGTGTAAGAAAACTAAGCGATGGTACTTTAGGGTATGTTGTGTTTCTTATAACATAGAGTTTATTGTGTAGGAGCGCTGAAAGAGCAAATCTTTTTTGTGATTTGTATGTTCAAGTGCTCTCGCATCATGAATTTTTCCATACAATAATGAAGAAAAAAAGTTACACTTTCAGCGCTGCTACTTTCACAGCGAACTCTATATAGAGTCCCCTATAAACACACCCTAAAGTATTATCACTTAGTTTTGTTACACCCTGTATATTTTATTAAAAACGGTAGCAAGTGTAAACATTTTTATTAGTACGCATCAATTCAATTTTCATAATCTTTTGACATATCGAATATCAAAAGAGTATGAAAATTGAAGATGAAAGGGCACAATGTGGACATAGCTATTATACATTTTGCAAATTGCAATAGGTACTAAGTAGTACTATGGTTTTTACGTAAGAATGTTTACATATGAGTTCCTTTCGTTACTTTCTACTATGTTACCTGAATTGCCTGAAATATTCGTCAAGAGTTTTTGTCTTGACTGTACTTACAAGTACAAAAACATCAACAAGAGGGCTAAGCCTGTGGATGGGCGTTTTTTTTTTTTACGTTCCAAAGTACCTTTATTTTCAGAAATTAGTTCGTTACCTGAAACCTAAAGTAACAAAGCGGTTTTGATAAAATTATTTAGGTAGATTCCACTCAGATAGAGTAGGCGTTTATTTTACAGAATTAATTATGAAGACCGAAACTAAAATATCGTCTCTTTTACTACTCACCAAAGCTAGGCAATAAATAGTGAAAAAAAGAAGCTAACAAAAATGAAAATAATACTTTTAGTCATGCCATTATGTCAATTTGATCAATATGCCGTTTGATCAAATTATTGTAATTTGTAGAGTCAGTCTAAACTAATGAGATGATTTTAATGACTGATGTCTACAAATAATAAACTGATGTGTCAACAATCAGTTCTTTAGTTTTGTCAGTTTCTAGGTTTTTAATTAGATATTTGATTTTGATGTTTTAGTGTTTTTGAAAGCATAATATTATAGATTCTTTATCAATTTACACGTTTCTATAAAGTTACAGTGTAGCCTTCCGAATACTATTCATAAAGTTTCCATCGTATTTTCTCAAGCCGGCCCGCATAGTAAAACTTTCGGACTTGTCAATAAATCACAAAAAGGAACATATTTCCCATGGGTTTTTAACACTTTCCCTGGCGAGGGAATATAGAATTATAAGTTCGTTTATCGCCTAACAGTCCTTTAAGCGTAGGGAAATTCTTTTATGTATTTTCTTGTTAAATTTGACTACTTTTCAGTTTTCAGAACATGTTTTCACTAGCTGTGGGTGATATTGACTTATTAACTTCTGGAGTGTTAAGAACAGCTAACTACTCGTATGTATGAAAATTATAATACATATTACATACAATTTATATTATTATTATTTTAATTTGTAGCGATGTACTCTAGCACAGGTTCACTAGAACATAGGGTTCCGTAGTCAAATGGCAAAAAAGGAACCGTTATAGATTTTTTTTTTATGAATTAAGGGGGCAAACGAGCAAACGGGTCACCTGATGGAAAGCAACTTCCGTCGTCCATGGACACTCGCAGCATCAGTAGAGCTGCAGGTGCGTTGCCGGCCATTTAAGAGGGTAATAGGGGAGGGTAGGGATGGGAAGGGAAGGGAATAGGGTAGGGGATTGGGCGGTGGGCCTCCGGTAAACTCACTCACTCGGCGAAACACAGCGCAGGCGCCGTTTCACGCCGGTTTTCTGTGAGGACGTGGTATTTCTCCGGTCGAGCCGGCCCATTCGTGCTGAACTATGGCTCTACCACGTCAAAAGATTCGTCATGTCTGTCTGTCTATCCGTCCGCATGTCACAGCCACTTCTGAATACTTTCCTACGATCTTTTCTGAGAACGAAACTAACCATACAAGATTTCATCCAAATCATTTTAGCAATTTCGATCAAGTATGTCGAAATTATTATGGAAATAAAAATATGTTGCGAAATATGCGTTACTTCACTTAATACATTAGACATATTAATGTACCACCATGCTTAAATATGTTATCTACGTTAAATACATAATCTATTTTACACTTAGTATTTCACAAACACAAGCCTCAATAGATCCATCGCAAATCTGCCTGAAAATCTTTCAGTTCGAGCGGTTGTATGAGTATAGTCCGCAGCAAAGTCCATGCGGGACCACGTCCTTTGTTTTCGTCAACAAGCGATAAACTGCCTAAAACGATGTGACGTGGTTGATTATACTTTTGTCTTTATCTTTCTACCTTGATGGAACTCTATTGCCTTGATAATTTTTAATTAAATTATGTAAGTATTCGAATAATAAAAAGTTTTTTAACAATACTAGGTGTCTTTCTATCTTCTCTTAATCTTTTACATAACGTAAAAACCGTTTTTTTATTCCGATAACTTAACACCTTTGCCGGGACTCAAAGTATCTTGATTCCAAAAAAATAATAGAGATACTTTGAGTAATAGTTGGTAGGTACTACTAATATATATTCTGTGGTAATAGTCAAGAAGCAACAGACAATCAGATAGTAAGTCATATGTTCCCAATTTATAATGTAGATCATAATATTTTATTCGCCAATTTAACAGTATATAATATGTGAAAATTAAAAAGTGATAGCCGAAAAAGTTTCCTGTTAATTTCAATAACCTTGTATCTGTTATATCTGTTATACCCTGCTCCGAGTAAAGTGAATTCTTAACACATTTCGCTGCACATTTTCGGCATGAATTTCTTATTTACCGATATAGACGGACGCCCCCGGGAATCGACTCGGCTACCCATCAATTTAATATTCCATTATAAGCTGCCAGCTAGCCACAAAACGAAAAACTAAAATCGAAGACCAAATAAATTGCTTAACGTGGACTTAAGAATTCTAAATGAGCGATAAAGTCTGAAAAATATACTTGTAATAATATTACTAAGTACTTAATTCTTCCATATCCTAATTGAACTACTGCTTATTATTATATTGTTTGGGAAAAATATCGTCATTCTAAAAAGTAATAATAAAAATAAAAAAATCATTTTTTTAAATATAATATAACTTATAAGCAATAAGCAGAATACCGTATAATAATATTATATCTAGAAGATCTTCAATTGATCCCAACATAATATTTTCAACAACATGACATTGTATATTTGTCAACAACACCGAAGCGATATCACTTGAGGTCATTTCCAGTTATCTATATCAACCCTCAAGAAGTCTAAGTTAATAAATATTGGTTTTGCCACGAGCCGCGCGGGGTACGAAAGACCGAAGTATTAGCTAAGTTTCACAGTTAAAGACGTATTAACGAAACGATGCATCTAATTGCAAATGACATTGACCATTTTAGTATGGACGTTGGACCAAGTGCTGCCCAGCATTGAAACCTACTGCATAATGTTCTCTACTATAATACTAGTCCGTAACCCAGAGCGCTTCAAAATCTATCCGAGGAGTATCGAGAAAAAAATTATTTATTTTATAGTTTTTACATTGACAAAATCATTATAATCTACTGGTGATTTATTAAAAAAAAGACGGCAGGGATTATAAACAATGGATTTAATTATTACCAATCAAACATATTATTAATCTTTCATTTATTCGCTATCTATGAACTATGATATAAATAATTTTATCGACAATGATGTGGATGACGATTGATTATTTTGTTGAATGATGTCATATCATATGACAAACATTTATTCCCTATGACATGGCATACATTATTATGTTTATCATATCAAAGGGGATATATTATTTTTGTCATAATATGATTGACAACAATCAACAAAATAATCAATCATTATCCACATCATTGTCGATAGTAATTGTAGATATATAGTATTTATAATATCATAGTATATTTAACAACATAATTATACAATACAGATATAACAATGTATGCCGTATCATAGGGGATCATTTATTATGTTTGTCATATTCATATGACATAAAACAACAAAACAATTAATCGTTATCCACATAATTATAGATATGATTCATATCATAGTTCATATGATATGACAAACATAATAAATGATCCCCTATGAGGATGAGAATGACGATTGATTAGATTAGATGAATATGAGCAAGCGAGACTTTTTATTTCTCGCAACTCTCGCTGTGATTTTGTTGTGCAGCCGACAACTCCTAGTAAAAAAAAACTGGTTATCGAGACTAGCGATGTCGGAACCGGGCCCAGGAATAGAATATGTCACAGAATAATATTTTTTAACGTAAACATTAAAGAAATATATTAAATATCAACACTTAAAACACTAAAATGCCATAATATAAGTTTGTAGGTATTTTGTAATTCCGTGGATGTTTTTTTTTTAATATTTTTTTTAATGTCTATTAATGTAAGGATAAAAATAGAAGTAAAACCATAACTGGGCAGCACTTGGTCCAAAACGGTCAATCTCCTTTCTTTCCAACTTAAATGGAATGGCTTTGAGAAAGCAGCCAACTTTTTTCTCGTTTTACGTAATACATTCTGATTTTCTTTTGGTTATTAATTTCAGGAAAGTTCTGTTCGTTAAGTTTAGTTTCATTTCAATGTAGATGATTTGTATCCTTGAATTATGAGTATTGATTTTAATATTAAAGTTTATTTGTAGTTCATAATAAAAGGCATAAAATACTAATTTTTATTTTCACCCTGTATCATCGGGATTCGGGATAATGACGTGTAGGCGGTGTAGGTATCGTTTCACATTCGCGTCAAATAAATTGTATTGAATACGTAAAGCGAATCATAACCCTATTATATTTGCTGTATAGTGTTTTAAAATGTATACAACGTATACCCATAGGACCATAGGTATTTTACATGTTTACGAACAATTTAAAATTACTGGTGGTTTGAGTTTTTAATAATGTAAGGTAACCCCCTAGAAGGTGCAGCGCTCCATTCGACATCAAAGGTCCTGAGTGTAATGAAAGTGCGGCAGCGGCAAATTAAAAATATTTTCAAATTGTACCTCCAGCGAACATTGTTTTCGGCTTATGAGACATAAAATATTTCACTTATTACATTATACGAACGTGCGAGGTAAGGTTGAAATCGACAAATCACTAGTGAATATGTTTTGTTTTGAGTTTGCACCTATTGAATTAAAAATTACGGTATCATCCTATGATAAGTTATTTTATTGTATGGGAGCCCCTCTTAAGTATTAATATAATTTTGTTTTTAGTATTTGTTGTTATAGCGGCAACAAATATACACAATCTGTGAAAATTTCAGATGTCTAGCTATAGCGGTTCTTGAGTTACAACCTGGCGCCAGACAGACGGACGGACGGACAGACGGACGGACAGACGGACGGACAGACGGACGGACAGACGGACAGACTGGACGGACAGACTGGACGGACAGACTGGACGGACAGACGGACAGACTAGACGGACAGACGGACAGACAACGAAGTCTTAGGCTGGTATAAATAGTCAGTACTTAAGATGCGACCCGGTCTCAAGACGCGGTTCGGCTCTGTGATTGGTCCAAGTTTTGACATCCAACCAATCACAGAGTCTGAACCGTGTCTTAAGACCGAGATGCATCTTGAGTACTGACTATTTATACCGGCCTTAGTAATAGGATCCCGTTTTTACCCTTTGGGTGCGGAACCCTAAAAATTAGCTTTACACAAATATTTATAATAGAATTTAATTTGCCTCTACAAACTCATTGACCCAAAACCATAAAAAATAAAACTATAATGTACATAATTATTACGAAAGTAATTTGTACTTGAAACATTAAATCCCTTCTGTTATCCTATTTGTATTGTAGATGTCATTACTCTAATGAGATTTTCCGTGCAACAGAAAAATCTGATACTATATTTTAATTATATTTTAGTCTTCAGCTAGCTTTACTTTGATAGTAATTGGAATCTACAATAATTATGTTTATGTTACCAAAATATTATACTCTTTCCTCGTAAAATCCTTTGATGATTTTTTTTTTGCTAAAACTAAAATATTTTTATCACCATAAAAATATATTAAATATTTTCTATTTACATCACATGATTAACTAAAACAAGGGATTTAAATGTTTTATCAATTTAATAATGTAAAAGCTATACCTATTATTATATTCTAGTGATTCTGGACATTTTGCATTGGCCCAAGAATTCCCAACGTAAAAAGAATAAGTAATACTTAAAAAAACTAAAAACACGCTTTTTATATAAAGGGTTACAAACAAACATACAAACACACAAATTAGTGTATTGTCATCGGTCCTCGATAAATCTACAAAGTTTGAACGAAATCTGGCCGTTTAAAGTGGGTCAAAATCGCGCCCAAAGAAGTCGGTTACAAACATGTTACAAACAAAATATATACAGGTGAAGCTAATAAAAAGCGTATAAAAATGGAATAATTATATCAAATTAGTGTATTGTCATCGGTTCTCGATAAATCTACAAAGTTTGAACGAAATCTGGCCGTTTAAAGTGGGTCAAAATCGCGCCCAAAGAAGTGGGTTACAAACATGTTACAAACAAATATACATGTGAAGCTAATAAAAAGCGTATAAAAATATGCCCCAGAATCGCCAATATGTAAAATGTCAGTGAATTGTACGACAAAGGGAGACTGACACAGCAGCTATCAAACGTCCCCGAAGTCAGTCACACTCACAGTACCTACAAATCCTTAATTATTTAGCCCGCAATGCTTATGCAGAAAGTGTTTACTGTCAGCTTTAGAATTTATTTTCGTAAAATTCAAGCTCATACCGTCATGTCACTGTCAACTCATGCACTAAATTAATATATACTGGGTATTATAATATGACACCATTTCGCTTGGGTTGGATGTAAACGGATACAATTATTATTATTAAAAAAAATGTTGCTTAGGATTAGCTGGTTAAGGATGATTTTTATTTATAGCTACTTTATCATAGTAACAACTTTATACGAAAACCTATGAGTTACTACAACTATGTATAAGGAGACGCGGTGGTAAAAGTTAAAACAATGTTAAGGATATTAATCTCGCTATATTGTAGAGTCAGTAGGTATATTTTCCCTATATAAGGATCGTATTCTAACTAATTTTATTAATACTAAAGTGTGTGTTTTGTCTGTCTGTCCTGACTCCTGTCTGTCTGTTTTTTCTGTTACATTTGCACATTACATTTACATTTGCATTTGTTTAAACGTCTGAACCGATTTAGTTGGGTGTGGAGATACTTGGAGAGACGGGAAAGGACATAGGATAATTTTTATTCCGGAAATATGTGCGGTTCCCGCGAGGTTAAAAAATACCTACAGCGTATCAAAGTTAAGCAGGTACGGGAAGCATCTGGAGTACAACGTTTTTCATATTTTTTTTTATAAAATAAGGGGGCAAACGAGCAAACGGGTCACCTTTTAGAAAGCAATTTCCGTCGCCCATGGGCACTCGCAACATCAGAAGAGGTGCGTTGCCGGCCTTTTAAGAGGGAATAGGGTAGGGGAGGGTAAGGGAGGGTAGGTAAGGGAATAGGGTAGCGGACTGGGCCTCGGGTAAACTCACTCACTCGGCGAAACACAACGCAAGCGCTGTTTTACGCCGTTTTTCTGTGAGCCCGTGGTAATTCTCCGGTCGAGCCGTCCCATTCGTGCCGAAGCTCTCCCACGGTTATTCTACATCGCAATTCGCAATACACTTTAATCTCTCAATACTTTTTAGGAAGTTGTAGTAAATTTAGGAGTTACGAATACGCCAGGGACCCAAGTCGGAGTTGGCGAAGTGGGCTGGGCAACTTTGTCGCTGTAATAAAACTTGCGCCAATGTGAAACACGACTGGAATAAACAAAGTACGCGCTTAATCAAGAAGTAATTAGCCGAATTTTAAACCTTAGGATTTAGTAGCTAGGGGTTTTGGATACTCTAGTTCTATGTTCTACAGTCATTTAAAATGATATGAATTAATGTGGATTTATTTTTATTTGTCGTTTTATGAACGTGAATATGGAAAAGTCAGGTCACAATTATTATTTAGTTAGGTTAAGAACCTAAACGTTAGTAAAGTTAAGAGTTAATAAGAATATAGAGTTTATGCGTAAAAGGCGTCTCCCAGACAGACGCGGGCAGCGGTGGCGATGGCGGTGGCGGTCAGTTGGATGACTTGAGAGTTCTAGGAACGACACAGACACACGCGGTGGCGCCGCCACCGCCACCGCCGCGCTGCCCGCGTCTGTCTGGGAGACGCCTAAACCTCTACCGTTTAGTTCTTATAGCAAACCTTTTTTCGACAACCATTTAAAAACACCGTAACCATAACCTGCCATTTCAACATCACTCCACATACGAGCCGACTCACGTGACATAGGTGGTGACATCAATGGCGTCTTGTCACATTGTCACGTCAATCACGCCGTGCAGCGTGAAGTAAATTAATTAATTCAGATGCTGTGTTCCGTTGATTTGACTTCTATGACTTAATTACACGAATGATGGGAGTTCTGTATTATATAGTTTATTCTGTATTAGTTCTGTATTATATTATATTATATAGTTTATTGTATTAGTAGAGGAATGAATTAGTATCACTAACCTACTTTTTTGAATGAAAGGGAAACTTAGTTAGAAGGGTACCTTAATTTAATTTATTTATTTTATGAACAAAAAAGCTCAAAGATGGCCTTATCTGTTAGATAATGCCATTTACTAGATAGACCAGTAATAAATAATAATATTATCAAATATGTACCAATAAACAATATTCTTTACCTATATAATAATATTCAACACAAAAATATGTTTTTACAGGTTAGTCATAGCATTTATTACCCTGTAAAGTTTTAATGCGCCAAAGTTTTTATTACTTAATAATGATAAAATGTTTACACACAACATACTTAACGCTTAGCATTAATAAGCAAAAACATAAAATTAATTTTATCAACAAACTCGCTAATTTAATGCGAATTGAAAAATTAAACGCGCCAAATTAACAACGTACATACGAAGCCTTTACACAAAAAGTTACAAAGCCTTGGAGGAAATAATTTCCATAATTATGAACGTTAAATGAAACAAGTGGTTCCTGTCGTTTGCGACTCCAGAGAATAAGGCGATTCGTAACTCGATAAGCTCGAAACGTTTGTATTAATTATTGGGAAGTCTCATTTTACGTCAAACTGTAGATATAGCTTACCTAAGGCCTGTATATTTTTAACCCACCAATGTGGCGCAACTAGTCGCCGATATCAACTAAAGTATAAACTATAGAGATAGACCACAACTTTACTATTCGGACAAAGAGTAAGTAACTTGACAGTTGACTCTATAATAAATCTATCTAAAGCTATATACATTTTTTGGTAGCGACGACTGCTTGCGCTACTTGATCCTTAGACCTAAATATTTCATTGGGACAGCATGCCCAGGCAAATATGTACCTTCAAGGATCAGAAAATACTATGAAAGCTTGTCGACAATTATAGAAGAGACCTGCAGAATATTATTATGATATCCAGGATATTTCGGTCCAAATGAAGACACTTGCACCGAAATTCGTCTATCAAGCTAATGCAGTCAAATTTCTTTACTCCCAATTCCTGGATATTCAATATAGCTACATAACATAAAACTTCATAAAATATCGGCTCAGGGGTTAAATCTTGAGATATGCCATAATATCTGTCGTATTTACATACTAAAATGTTATGTATTAAGTATTTATATATTTTTACATCTTGGGAGATAGCATACAGATAAATTGTCTAATCTAAGAAAAACTGACCATTCATTGTTTAGAGATTATTCAGCCTAAGTACGTTCCAATATAAGGTATATTGGAACGTACTTAGGCTGAATAATCGATCGTGAAAAACGTTGGGGAAGTCCCCCGGGCTACTCTGTGCGGAACAACGCCATTAGGTCCGGCTTGCTCCGGCCCGTCCGGCCCGGTTTCGGACGGGGGTCCGGCGGAATATTTTTAAATAATTTAATGTCACTTCTTATCACGATATCACTTTATACTCTGCTAAGGTCTGCTTAAAAATAGTATTAATATCTCGTAAAACGTGATACTAAATTAATTGAAAGTTTGTGAGAAAGGCAAAGTTATGATGATGGTAAAAATTAAGATTTAGGTTATATTGGTCAAGAAAAAAGATTACAATGGCTACGTAGAGAATATAAAGTTCATATTATTTGCCTATAATTGCAAAAAGAGTATACCTGCGAAAATAACATAATAGTATTACATAAACTAAAGTATAAAAAGATTTAAATCTTGCGCTGTAAATCAAAATTCACATCGCTCAAGGAAAAAGGGCTTTTTATATTCGATTAAAAGATGTTTTCTGTCATAAATCGCTTTAATGACGACAAAGGAGTCAATTTATGTTACCCCGAGGTCAACTTTACATATCTTGAGATTTCACAAAGATAATTTGCCATATTTCACGCGATAAATCCACCATAATAACACCGCGGCTACGCATCCAAAAGATTTTTAGGGTTCCGTAGCCGAAGATAAAAGAATACTGAGACTTTGGTGACTGTACGTAAACGTATGTCATCAGGCTCTACAACATGAGACTTTGGTGACTGTACGTAAACGTATGTCATCAGGCTGTACAACATAATCGCAGTTCATAAACAAAATGTAGGGATAATGGATATTTAATGGTATATTATGTAAAAAAATCCAAGATTTTTTGAGTGCAAGATTTTCCCGTAAATGTCATAGGAGTAGACTATTTAAATAAAAATTAAACTGTTTAGGAGTTAAGAACAGTCAGAATTTTTATACACTTACATGTTATTTCTGCTAGCTAAATAAAAGTTTTTATACGACTTAACTTTTGTAAACCCATGCAAAAACGCGTTTTACGAAATTCTGTACGGAACTGCTATGTGCGCGAGTCCGACTCAAACTTGGTAAAGTTTTTGAAGGTCCGTAATATACGGGAGTGACTGTCAAATTATATTCACGCAGAAACTTAATAAAAGGTCCCTCAAAATTTATAAGGTTTTTATAAAGTGACTTATGAATTATTTAAATAAGTATGTAATTTTTGAGTCATGGGATTTTTTGATTTTTTTTTAGGTATACTTTGCGGACTAAAATATTATGCAAGCAACTTTAAAAATATAATAACAATCGATTTTATTTTCATACCTAGTAATTAAAGCTTGATTCAGAACAATTTCCGGTAAAACAGCATTGAAAAGTTAAGTAAGGAAAATATTCTTCAAAGTTTCGAAACGGAATAAACGAAACGAAAGAGAAAAGCAACACTTTATAGTAACTACGCACTAAAACAGACAAAGTCGCGGGACGGCAGTATGTCTGTATAATTTGATTAGTTTCAGTTCATTAGAGTCGGTAGTACAATAAAAGCGAATTGACGACATCGCGTGCACCTCCTTATCAACTCTGGTTAACTAAATTTTAATTAATACGCTTATTAATTTGCCGCGAACGGCGGGTTTTAAGCCCGATTTTTAGGTAAATATACAATTACAGGAACAATGGTACTTCATTTTATCAGAGATCTTCTTAAAATATATGTAAGTTCAGAACTATAATATACCTACTGGTGAAACTCTGATAAGTATTTCCGTGAAAAATTAATGACAAATAAAACATATTATTATACGTAATATATTATACCAATAACACCCAAACTCGGTCTACATCGTAATAATCAATAACCTCTTATGACACTAGACTTAGAGGATGTTAGTATTGTCATAGGGGCGTGGATTAAAAACTTTTCCTCAAAATGACACTATCGATAGTCCTACATACAAGCCAGACACAAGCCTTATGCCAACCGCTGAGCAAAGATCACCACAGAACAGGTACCACGCGATGGACGATGCCACCGCTGCCAGCCTCCAAAAGGTGATGACTGATGAGCTAGACCAGGGGTTCCCAAACTTATTTTGTCTACCGCCTACTTTGAGAAAAAAAAATTTGGCGCCCCCACTGATTCACCTATTTTCAAATAAAAGCCTTTGAACAACGCCCCCATTTTTTCTGGGTCCCACACCGCCACCCTTTAAGGCCGCCCACAAGGGGGCGTTATCGCTCACTTTGGGAAAGGCTGAGCGAGATAAATACGAGACAGGCTGGCCTACGGCTGCGTTGGATCGAGGGGGTTGGAAAACTTTGTGGGAGGCCTCTGCCCAGCAATGGGACAGCACAGACTCTTAAAAACGTTGTCCATGACTTGACCACTTGTTAAAAGCTACTCGAATGACATCAACAAGAAGTGTGGATATGCAGCAGTATGAGAATTGCAGTCTCTTGAGTCACACTTTGGCAGCGCTAGCTCTGAATGACACAAAACAAACAGCAGTTGAGAGTAGAGGGCACTTTCCTTTTTCCTCCGAAGGCAGGTCATTGTAGCCTTGACGTCACTGCAACCCTTGAGGATCTATTGTGACCCCTTGAGAGAGAGAGACCTTTACTCTTCTATATTTGATATTTACTTTTAATAGGTCAATAATACCTTACCCACTTGAATATTTAATGTAAAACCACTATTCAAATAAAGCTTGTTTACTCAGTTCAAATAGTTTATTCTCTGCCTCTACTGAACTATGTTTCATAATAACATATTTATAATCCCCGGCTTCATTCACTTAACCTCTACGAATAATAAATGTACGCGGAAAATGAAATAAGCTACACAGAGTGATAGTACAGTTTTTCTTCACTAGTTACTAAAAGAAATAAATAGGTCTCAGTGTACGTAAGAAATTGTGAACAAGCACAACAAGAACAACAAATTGTATGAAGTTAGGTAAAACAACGAATATTTTGGATTATATTGATAAGCGTATTAAGAAAAATAATTAAAAAACAGTAACAAAAATTGGAATGGAGCTAAATTATATAACATAATTATTATGTTTTTTTAACCTTTATTTTGCCAAACATGATCTAAGACAAAAGAACGGAAATGGTACACAGCTTAGGCTCTGCTTCTACGTAAGTTTTCTTTTTGTAGTTATATGGCAATGTAATCATATTATAGCAAAATGGCACATATTATGATGTCCATTAGATGTGTTAACGATCTAAGGAATTGCAAAGTTCCATCAAAGTCCGCTAAGTTTTTGGGTAAATGAGTCGCAAACGCACCTGTCTCTTGAGGAAAACGATTAAGGTTTTTTTTGACATCTTACTAGACAATGTGGCAACTTTTGTTATCATCACATTTTTTTGACCCAATTTTAAAAGAAAATGCGTACCTGTTAAGTACGGATTTCTTTAAAAGTATTTGTTTTGCGAAGTTTTTACAAAACTCTACATTGTCACATACATTTTCATTTATTTATTGATTATTTATTAAAAACTTTAAGCACATACAAGTACAAAGGTGGACTTAGTGCCTTATGGCATTATCTACCAGTCAACCTTTGGGCGATACAGGAACAAAATTGTATAAGTTACAAGAATAAGAAAAAAAGAACTAAAAAAACTAACAGAAACTTCTTCAGATTCACGAGCTAAGGCTTAGTTACTTAAATTAGGCTATTCTGGCTAATGCTGAGCCTATAAAATACTTTTGGCTGAATAAATGCTACCGTACATTTTTCCGTAACTCGCGTTAAAAGTGTTTCTATACACCTTCCATATTATTATTTCATCAAATCTGAATGAGCGGCTTAGACGTGACTCGTGAAGTACTAACATAATATAGACAAGCACATTTTTACATTAATGTTTAAAGTTCTAATGTATGGAAAATAGCAATAGTTTAGCTATTGGAGCTATTTGACTCCAATAAAGCAATGAAACAAATTGAAGCAAACAATAGCGCATCATTTCGAAATCGTTCAAATATGAACAACTATCCGCAAACATTCCGCTAATTAGTTTTCTTTGTGATTATGTAAATGTAATTATGATATAGAATTCATAACGAACTAAACGTTTTGGCGTGAAAATTAATAACTAAACTAAATTAGATTCGGGAGCATCACAAATATTTGAGTTGTGTTGATGTTTACGCAAATTGTCCAATGTCCAGTAGCGGGATTATGATGTTGATGAATGAAAGCTTAAGCCCCCTTACTGATATTTTACACGGCGAATACAAGGTCTGCTTGTCTTTATCTGGCATATTGGAAAAGTTATGTGACTGACAAAGACAGCGAATTATGAATAGTACTTCAAACATTTTTTGTCAATACCTTCGAAATACACTAAAATGACAAATTCATTTATCTATATAGTTTGCTACTAAAACTTGCGCAATTCCTAGTCTCTAGATTTACTTGCACATAAAAATATTGCTATCACGTGGTAGAGAACTGTCATAGATACTGTGGAAACCTATTAGCTTTGTCCACATTATGCCTTTTTCTGTTCATCAAGGGCATGCCTTATAGCGCTGTCAACAGCGAACGTGAGGCATGCCCTTAACGCGCGTTGAAATCGTAGCGCGCGCTATGACACTTTTCTTTCAACGCGGGTGGATTTTGACGCGCGTCACGGGCATGCCACACCTTCGCTGTTGACTGCGCTATAAAGCATGCCCTTGTTGAACAAAAAAAGGCACAATGTGGACAAAGCTATTTACTAGTATGCAACGACACTTCCATACTAATATTATAATAAATGCGAAAGTGTGTCTGTCTGAAAGGTATGGAGATACTTTGAATCCCGGGATTGGACAAAGAATACTCTTTATCCCGGAAAAATGTACGGTTCCCGTGCGATATACGAATTTTGAGTCATCTAGTAAAATATAATTTATAGTGGACAGAAAATTCTCATCCCAAACGTTCATTAGAAAATAACTCCATAGCATCACGTACTATAGTTCTTAATATTTACTGGAAATTTCATTAAAGCGTACCATTAAACTTAGTAATTTTACTTAGTATTCTTCGATCACGTCATTAACACAATAGTCTGTAAAAGTGAAAAGGAAACATCAGAGAAGACAAACATTTTCGTCGCGCGGTATAAAATTTTAATAATAATAAAATATTATATTATTATTATTATTAAAATCCCCTCTCCGATACCGTGCCGGCGCCCGACGGTCACCGACCACCGTGTACGAATTTCCCATCATGTCACGTGTCCTGACTCCTGACGCGTGTTTAAAAATGTTTACTCGTCCCAGAAATGTGCACAATGCCGTTAAAGAAGATTTGTGTTCAAAAAAAAAATGATAACCCTAAAAATATTCCATTCGTTAATTATCTAGCAATCGGCCAAGTGCGAGTCGGACTCGCGCACGAAGGGTTCCGTACCACAATAGAGCTAAAATAGACTGAAAATTGTGTTTTTTGTATGGGCCCCTTAATTATTTTATTTACTTATTTAAATTTTATTATAAATTATCAAAGTGCTAATAATATTGAGTATTTCTTGAATATTTCAAGAGCCTATTGTTTGCCATTATTGATATCGAGAAAAAAATTGCAAAAAAAATTAAGTTTCTTGTATGTGGGCCCCCCTTTAAATATTTAATTTATTTTGTTTTTAGTATTTGTTGTTATAGCGGCAATAGATATACACAATAATGTGAAAATTTCAAAAGTCTAGCTATAGCGGTTATTGAGTCACAGCCTCAAGACATACAGACAGACAGACAGACAGACGGACAGACATCGAAGTCTTAGTAATAGGGTCCCGTTTTTACCCTTTGGGTACGGAACCCTAAAAATATTCCATTCGTTAATTATCTAAAAAAGAAGGATGGTACCTATGTAATAAAACAAAGTGAACCTAAAATACTAACTTTTCAAGTCGCGCATTGAAAAAGTAAACACTGGCGTAACCTAGTTTAGTAGTATTTCCCGAGGCCTACATTCACGGAGCTCCAGGTGGAAAATTGTAGCTCTTAATTAGCATTCGAACAGTTGACTTCCATTCAAACATCGTGAAAGAGTTGGAAAAAGTTAAACCGTAACTCCCGAGTTTTTGACCACGGGAATGTTAAAAGTTAACCCCAAAACGAGTGAATGCCGGTCATTAGATCCACTCTCAAATTGAGGAAAATAAAATGTTTAGAGACCTTTAAAACAACCCGCACTGTGTTTAGAATACGTTATATTATGCTTTTAAATATATTCACGAAATTCATGGTAGGAAAGTGGAAATAATTTAATTTCCTTTCGTTTGTTTTTCATTATGTTTGAAAAGTATCAATTAATTTTACCTATAATAATCATAATATTATGTCATGTTTGTATGTACATTATACACAGAACGTACTTACACATCGTCGTTACTCCTAAACAGAAGTTATCTATACCGATTTTTGTCTAGTTTTTCATTAAGAGTGTTTTTAATGAGTGTCAACTTCAGTAAATAACATTTTGGTGTTTGTCTACATTCTACAACAATAATAAATACTTTGACTCATAAAAAGTCCACGTGAGTCTAATTTAGTTACTTTAAATTATATAAAAGGCCTATAATTTTAATTAATGTAATGTTAATCAGAGAGAACTCCTGCTGTTAGGAAATGTTTCAGTGAAACCCAAAATAAATATACACGTTACAATTTTCTAAATCTAAAGGAATATATATTTATTTTATTGCATGTTCGATTATAAAATTCTTGGAATATAACAGTTAGTGATTGTATTAACTATATTTATATTTGCATGTTTGTCATATATTTATAATAATAATTATATTGTCAGAGTAAATGATCAAATAAGTATATTATATACTCGGTTTCTTTACTTTTTGCATCATCAAAACTATCACAATATTCGAAAAGGAAAAATCTTCGGAAAATCCGCGGCTTGTTTACAAAATCAACAGGTACCTTACCTTACGTTCGCGTGGCTCGACCTGCGCTCATTCCTTCGCTTCTTACACTCACTTTCCACTCTCTTATCACTGTCACGTATAGTGTGGTATCTCGGCTGGTAGCTCTCGAGCTGAGAGTAGAGCCGCGCGCGTGGCGCGTCGTTTTGGCCCCGGACCGACATAGGGTTACGCGCGCTGTCGACGCCGGCTGAAGCCACACTGGCGTGTACCCTCTCAGCGACCCCCGGCCGGCGTTTTTCCTCGAAGGCGACCCGCGGCGGTCGAGGCTGCATGAGGCTTATCTTTTTCTTCTTCGCGGTAGAGCTCACGTAGAAAAAGTAGCCGTTGCGGTCCATTTTCGGCGTGTTCGCTTTTACCTGGAAAATGAATGTGTTTTTAGTTCTATTCTAGTATAAAAAAGTCAATGGCGTGGTGGACTACAATTATAATTAATATTAATATTGTATTAAATTATCCTTGGTGCGAAAAACCTATATATAAAGGTAACCAAAAACCGATATGGGCGGATAGCTCATAGACGGCCCCAAATTGCATAATAAAAAAAAAAAGTGATCTTGGATAATGCGGAAAATTAATTTAGTAGCACAAACATAAATGGACTTGTATATTTTGACCCCCTTACAATATTTAATAAATTTACTTGTCCTTGTGTGTTACGTTGAAAAAGTCGCTTAATCAATATCAAATAACAAGACAGTAAACACTGTAAATCCATTACGTTACTATTATGTTTCGTCAACACAAATGTGTGATCTGCCTTTTTTTTTTTTTTTTTTTTTGATGCGCAGGGGAAACCCGTCATGGGTTCCCCGGGTCGGGGATGTGCCTCAGATAAGCTGAAGCACCCCGGGGATATGTGGGACTCCTACCCACTAAAACCACCTGCGGTTCGCCTTCAGCCGTATACGGAGGTATGTCCTGGATCTATCTAACACAGGACCCCCTCCACGACCGGCCGGTCTACCTCAATAGGGACCGGACTTCCACCAAAGTTAGGGAACGCTTAGGCAAACTAAAGCGTTCCCCTCGGCGCCGGGACTAGCTAAGCCGGACAGGTTCCCATCCCTGCCCGGAGCCCCGGATTAGACGGGAGTTTGGAGGTTCGCGTAACGACGCCTCCGCACTCCCGTCCTACGCCGGCGGAGCGGTAAGGAGGATGGGTCATCCTCTCTGTTCCGCTCCGCGGCCTCTTTCTGCGAAAGGACGGTTTCGCAGAAAGAGACCGCCGCCTGCCATGCCTCATCGCTCTCGAGCATGCAGCGAACCATGCTCGAGAGCGAGAGGTCCCGCCCAAGCACCGCCATGAGATCATGGCGCTGCACGGCCCAACGATCGCACACCTCAAGGGTGTGCTGGGCCGTGTCCTCCGCAGCGCCGCACTCATGGCAGGCTGGCGTAGGCTCTCTCCTAGCGACCTTACACAAGTACGCACCGAAACATCCGTGTCCGGTGAGTACCTGTGTAAGGCGGAAGGTGAGGGGTTTTCTCTTGCGACGCATCCACGCCGCAAGAACTGGACGCAGAGCCTGAGCAGTACGTTGACCGTACTGGGCCTGCGCCAGGTCCTCACCCCACCTCCTCAACAGCCACTGCTCTCCTAGCCTTCGGACCCGCCGGAGCTCCTCCCATTGCAGGTCTTCGCCCCGTGACCTCCTCTCTGAAGCGAAGAGGTGCAACTCGGCGAAGACCCTTGCAACCAGCTCCCACGGCGGGTCTCCCGCCAGGGCAGTAGCTGCCGCCCAGGAGATCGTACGGTAACCCCTGATGACCCTCACCGCTATGACCCGCTGCGCACTTCGCAGCTGGGCCTTATTGCGAGCGGTGAGAGAATCCGCCCAAATTGGGGCACCGTACATAAATGTGAAATGTGTGATCTGCCTGCCTAGCATACGCCAACGAGATAATATCTCACTCTACATGTTTCTCGATGTTTGATAGTTTGTATCTTCAACTCTATTGACCCTAGCATGACAAACATTTTTTCTCGTGTAAATCTATCATCTAAATAACACATTTTAGAGTTTTGTCGAGATAATATCGAGATTTTGATATTATGAGATGAGTAGTTTTTAATTATCTCGAGAGTGAGATATATCCCGTTAGCGTATACTAAGGCAGGCTGAGATCTCTCTCTTATTAAAGGGTTAATGAAACAAAAACTTTTAACTCTACAAAAGGTAAAGGGTCAGACATGAAACATCCAACGAAAGTCGGAACAGAGTGAAAACAAAGTTCATTAATTAAACATTTGTTATCTATGGCCGGCGGTGGCGCATAAATTTTCTATCAATTCTGTCACGTGACGGCGGCCTGTCAAAACACAACCTGTTTTATCAGCCTTTGAAAAGATGCAAAGTGAATGCGATCGGCAGAACGCTTGATAAAACATTGAACGCTAGATAAAGGGGTTCGTTTTATTGCAGAGGTCTAATATTTTTGTACGGGGCTAGCCAATGAATTTGTTATATCTGAGCCTGACAGCTGTGTCCGTACACAATTTTGTTCCAAAATATTATAGAGCCCTATAGACCAAATTAGAATCACCGTGGGAGAGCCATGATTCAGAACGAATTGGCCGGCTCGACCGAAAAAACCGGCGTGAAACAGTGCGGTTGAGCTGTGTTTCGCCGAGTGAGTGAGTTTACCGGATGCCCAATCCCCTAATGTTTTCCCTTCCCTACCCTCCCTTATTTTTCCTTCCCTACCCTCCCCTATTTCCCTTCCCTACCCTATTCCCTCGTAAAAGGCCGGCAACGCACCTGCAGCTCTTCTGATGTGTCCATGGGCGACGGAAGTTTCTTTCCATCAGGTGACCCATTTGCTCGTTTTTTCGCCCTTTTTTCATAAAAAAAATAATCAATAAACGAAATAACTGATAAAACTCTACATTATAGTTTTATCGGTAATCGCGTTTTACGACTGTTTATAATCATTAATATCATAAATGATCATCACCACTAATATTGTATTATCACTTTTATAGCAATTAATAAACGAATTAAATTGAATGCGACAGTATGTCTCTATAACCAACCGATACGAATGGAATTTCGTGAGAAAATACTTTTAGTCTGTGGAAAGGACAAAGGATATATTTTGTCAGTGAAAAATGTACGGTTCATACGCATTAATCACATCGCAATAAATGTTACAGTCAATATCTAGGGCACCATTAAAAATAAACCCTCTCCCTGTAAGGTGACCATAATGCCAAGTTTACGTGACCTCAAAAGTACATTTGGCACAGGGTGTCCCATATGAGGCAGGTTATCTGATACACAGAGCCTCCATTCGTCATGTGGAGCGGCGATCGTATCTCTCTCGCCCGCAGCCTTCTTTCTGAATACTAACTGGCCGCTCAATATACCCTCTGTCTACAAACTACTCTCATGGCTCTACCCCGGAGGTATTTTTCTGCGTCCCATTCAAAACATGATTATTCCACTTTGAAGTATCTTGTTTTCTCGTGTATTGTAATTTCAATTGTGTATGCTATAATCAAAATAACAAGTTACAGAATTTCATACTGAAATTTTATATTTAGATGAAATTTTGTGTCTCCGTTCGATGTTTGGTCTTTATCAAGCCTACATAATATTTAGTAGTCGGAACTCGGAGTCTATGTACTACAATAATACAGGGTGTAAGAAAACTAAGCGATAATACTTTAGGGTGTGGTACGTGTTCCTTGTAGAGAGTTCACTGTGAAAGTAGCAGCGCTTTTTTCACTTTTGCATGGGCAAGCCCCGCAGCGTCACGAGTTTCCCCATACAAAAGTGAAAAAACAATTTGGTCTTTCAGTGCTGTTACTTTCACAGTATAATAAAAGCTCCCACACCGGTTTCGGTGACGGTGGCCGGCTTCATTGAAACCAGGCCAGCTACGCAGGACTAATATTATAGTGCCCAAATGTGAGCGCAGTACACAAGATCACTCTCTATTCCTTTACTCTCATAACCCAGTGGGACGGCAGACCGACACGACCGGCGAGAGATCAGGCGCAGGACCGACTTTTTACATGCCCATCCGACGCATGGATCATCTTACTTGTCAAACAATCAGATGATCAGCCTGCATTGTCCTAACCAAACTTGGAAATAAATGTTACCAACGCGGGAATCGAACCCACGACCGAGAGTCAAGAGCCGCTCTCTAAACCACTAGACCACGGAGGCGTAGTGAGCTCTCTACAAGGAACACATACATACCCATTATCGTATTATCATTTAGTTTTGTTACACTTGTATATTATTATATTCGACATAATCAGCGGCAATATATCATCACATAATTTCCCATTTCCCGTGAAGTGTGAACCTCGGAGGCTTCATACTTGATTAGTAGTTACCTCTCCCGAGACTCGTGTCGCTATCAAGACGAGAGTGAATATCATTAATTATTAATGCTTTTGACGTCTTCTTACTCTTGTAGCTTTAGTTTCATTCCATTATAATAGAAAAGAGTTCCTCTCAAACTCTCAAAGGTTTTTTTATCTCTGGCAAGCATTTCAAAATTGAGGATTTATTCGTTTGTATAAAATTATCCATTATGGATGATTTCTACAGTACAATTACAAGATTTTTCTAGCAATTTAATTTATCGCCAAAACTGTAAATTTTGCCGGGTTGAATTTTTTCCGCGTATGTACATAAAGTTCATATCAAAACTTTAATCGGTATAGCGCGAGCGGCTTAAGTTTGAATAGGTAACAAACATACATACAGACACACAGACAGACGTCTAGTTATAAGGATTTCATCCGAACAAACGATGCATATTTATCCATTGTCTAACGCTATTCCCTAAAATAGCAAACAATGCATTCTAAGATGCAGAGCTACGTAAATATGTCGGGTAGTCGAAGTACAAAGGTAAACATGCTGACGTCGCATAGCGTCTCGACTCTCGAGCGTGATAGTTCTATCAAATAATACTGTATACGAGTATAGGGTGCTTAGTCAAATTAGGTTTGATAATTTCGAAAGCGAAGTTAGATAGCAAAATTGTGTTGTATTGAAAATATGGTGTAATGCGATACGTTATGGCAAATACCACACTTTCTTATTTATAACGAAACAACAGAATTATACTCATGAACGTAGAAAAAAAGGCGGACGGAGTCTTATTAACGGCGAAGTTATGGTTGAACATACAAAAAAATATATTTATACAGATGAACATATAACCTCCTCCTTTTTGGAAGTCGGAAGGTAGATTGATCCTTGATTTGTATTCAAAAGATGATGGCGTGTGACAGAGAATCTGACCAGTGACTTTTCAAGACTCAAGCACATTATATTTGAGAGGTCAAACGTATGATATGAGAGTTATTGTTGCATACTGTATTATATTTATCATAGGTATTTTTTTATTTTTTTCCAATAGATTATTTTAGATGGCTGAAGGATACTGGATATTATTTCAAATACTTTTATCTATGTTATGCATCAACTTCCTAAATCACAAAGGAATTATTCATAGCTTCTCCGTCTTGAAATGTTTCAGCATTCACCGGTAGAAGTATATTAAGGATATTTTAGTAAACGATTTGATCGCGTGTCCATCTCGAACGTACACTAATTACTTGCAGGAAAACTTGCCTTTCCTCCTCCCTTTGTGGGAAATTCCATAATAAGTATGAAAGATTTGTACCAAATATTTAATGTTGCAAGCTTCTTCTCGTCAAATACAACTAATTTCGCGTGAAGTTAGTTGTATTTGAATCCCAATTTAACTGTCTTGAGGTTGAAATTTTGTAAAATTCGAATATGTGTAGTGTGTACAAAATTTCAGGTTTTTAGCTTTAGACCTAGACCCTTAGGGGTTTGGCCTATGTTTTGAGTTCTACTTGAGTACTTTAAGAGAAAGTATAATATCCATAATGTTACTAAATTTTATGATAGAAAATCCCTGATATAATTATTTCACAGATTACACAGGGTAAAGGTGCCGGTTGGCGGCGGGCGACATGAAGCAAGCAGCAGCTGACGACGTCGTGTCGTCGCGACACTACAGCTGCCTGCCTAGCATACGCCAACGAGATATCTCACTCTACATGTTTCTCGATGTTTGATAGTTTGTATCTTCATCTCTATTGACCCTAGCATGACAAACATTTTTTCTCGCGTAGATCTATCATCGAAATAACACATTTTTAGACAGTTTTGTCGAGATAATGTCTTGTTCTTATTTGACGTTCGAGATAGTGTCTTGTTTGACATTATAAGACGAGTAGTTTTTAAATATCTCGAGAGTGATATATCTCGTTGGCGTATGCTAGGCAGGCTGGTTTCTACGTATTTCTGTGAAAAGTGTCGCTAGCTTTGTGTCGCTGCGACACTTTATTATATTAAATTCAATTCTAAAGAAGTTAATTAAATGTTTTAATACAATCTTCATGTAAAGGATACCTGTTAACGAGTAAAGTTAGAACAATACAAGTTATCGTGACTTTGTTGACTAGATTTTAAACAATACTTCTGGAGTTTCCTTGTAGTTTAGACAAGGTCTTAGTTGAAGTTTGTAGCCATAAAACGTTACTTAAACAACTACCTGATGCTTCTTACTAGTTAGCTTGAACTCCTGATTCGTCCACACTCTGCAGTTAGGAGGGAATTTTAATCAATTACGGAACGAAAAAGTCGCTTGAGACATTAACCTTCAAGCTATAGTAGAACAAGAACAATAATATATTAAACCACTACTACAATAATATAAAAAACGAGCTTTTGCCCGCGGCTTCGCTCGCGTTAAGAAGTATTATTATATACAAACTTTCATCCCCTATTTGAACCCCTTGGGGTGAGAATTGATCAAAAGCCTTTCTTAGCGGATGCCAACGTCATAACATCTACCTGCATGCCAAATTTCAACCCGATCCGTCCAGTGGTTTGGGCCGTGCGTTGATAGATCACCATGTCAGTCAGTCACCTTTGAGTTTTATATATATAGATATGAGTGGCATTCGGGGACTGCCGTGGTAAAACTCCCACTTATGCAGTTTTCTCAGTTGTGTTATTATAATTCGCATAAGTCTAGTCTAAGTACTATCAGAGAAGTTGGTTCCTAGACAGATGGAAGACCTAAGCTTCGTAGTTTGGTCGCGTTACGTCAAACCCGGCCGACAGATCACAATTAACACTGAATTGACATGATCCGACCAAATGACGTTGATCTGTCAACTGCTCAGGAATCGATTTCCTCGATGGTACCTAATAGACGATGTGTGGCAACGCCGCACCGACCGACGAGTGGGGGGTGTTAGGTTCTTTTCGTTACGGAACTTCTTGATTCGGTCGCCGCGCTCAAAGCCCCCGATAAAAACTATGTAATAGCCTAAAAACAACATACATAATGTAAAGGTATTATAATATATTTTATAATATTTTGCTTTTGATAGGTGTGTTGAGTTCGTAACCTAATAAGCAGATTTTGGGATGCATAGTAGCTACAATAGTTACTGCATACTACCTACTTATTGTAACAGCAAAATAAACAACTAACTCCACACATTTTTTGTGGGTTAATTTAATACACTAACCAAACGAGCGTAATATTTTGTGAGTTGTGAGTCGCAGAATTTCTGCCGAGCAGAATTCTTCTGCTTTCAGTTTCATACAAAAGTCCTGTTTGATTCACACGAGCGTAATTTTGTGAGTCGTGATTTGTATGAAAAGAAATTCTGCCCGGCAGAAATTCTGCGGCTCACGACTCACAAATTACGCTCGTTTGGCTTCACCCAAATACTTGACCAACTAACAATCTATGTACATAAACAATGTTAGTACAATGCCTTTTATCGGCGTTTGAAAACGCGAATAAAGTGAACTATAATATTTTCGCCATAAAATGACCTCTCACACTTGTACTCCAAAGCTTAAGTGCTGATATAACTGCAAAAGCTATAAAGTGCGTCATAAAAAAGCCATGCATGTCTTCTCTGACGTTAAGGGAAGAAGGTTCTCTTTCAGAGAAAGCTAAGATATTTTCTTGCTATAATGACTACTCACCTTATGAAAGATGGATACTTCAATAATATAAGTATTATAGTTACTTCTTCTTACTTACTTCAATAGATATATGTATTTCAGAACAACGATAGTTCAGAAACGTTGTCATACAACGAACTTTTTTTTACCGTCTGTACTGATACTGCCGTCTAGCATGAAAACATTGGAGTTTGCCACTGCATATCCTATTACTTTTTTTTTAATAAATTCTAAGCGGGCATTGTTAGAACACTTGTAATTTATCGCAGATGTTCGCACAGTGTAATAATATATTAAATCTACAATGCAGCACATACTTTACATCATACAGTGTACTTCACGTTGGCATATCAATGAAAAGATTAGCTCTCGTAACCTCTTCGAGTGTCTAAGTGGTACAATGTTAGGGCGGGGTCATACTTGTGAATAATGAGGGTGGGGCACACTAATGTATATTTTGACTAACCTTCGCGATATGCACGAGCCCTAGCAGATTTGAGTTCCTTATAGAAATAAAAGAGATAGTTTTGTAAATTGTAAGAATTTTCTGAACCACAAAAGTGAGAGAAAATAGACCTGAAAAAATATAATCAAGACGTGAAGTCTCAATTCGATGCAGATTCGATCCCGGGTGGAGGTGTGTACTAATATAATGTGACCTCCTACGGTTATGTCTAATATAAGAGCAGGCAACCTAGCAACTCGTTCGACGTAGCAAATGTCTACCATGGGCACATAATGCATAGACGTAAATGCTCTTAATGAATAATTTTTTTCATTATAATACATAACACTTACAGTATCAGTTTTTTTTTTTTGTAAAATACTAGCTATTTAGTTATAATTGGGCTAGTAATAATAAACCCATGTACTTATTAGCTACCATAGAACCTTACATAGTTTAAGTGTTAAATAGATATCTTATGTAATTGTATTTATTGAATTAATTAGCTGAGCGCTCAGTGCTCGCTCCTCCGTCGCTTCTTAACCTTATTACAGACGCTCAAGTAATTAAACTTGATCTATGTATACTGTCAATGTATTTACTAGAATATGTATGTTTGCTTTAGTTGGCATTGAGACATTTTGGTGTTACAGCGAATGTGGAGTTTTATCTTCAATTTAGACTAATAAATACTGAAAGTTTCTGCTTTCTGATCTACGCTCTTTTAACGAATCATTGCTTGCTTTAATCTCGAAAAAAAGAGCCTACGAAAGTTATTTAAAATCAATATATTGTCCTGAAATTCATTCGGTCTTTTCACTGTTCTAACACCTCGTGTTCCAATTGAAAGTGCCAAGTCCCCCCAAAAATCGGTAATAACAGCTAGGACAAGGTACAAAAGTGAACAATTACTTTCAGCATTGTTACAGGATGTATGCATAATCCGAAATAATGATGCATCGAACGTTCAAGGGTGATTCTCCCTCCGTTATTTGTTAAGGAAATACAAAGGAAGTAAGTATTAATCTTCTATTGGCCGACAAGCTCGTACCGGCGACCCCTGGAGTGAGGTTCCAGATTTTATTCACTGCTGCACCCTGTTGTTTTCCCCTCGCCGACACACACGGCCTGGAAGGATGGGAAAGTCATCTCTCATGAAGGGTTTGTTTTCCAAGAAAAGTTTAATATGAAACTAAATTATGATTGCAATTAACTTGTAACATTTGATACAATATCGCAGCGAAATGACGAAAGTTCACATGTTTTGTTTACGTTGTGTACCTTGTAATATTTTCCCAGATTATACCGATTTATATTCTTGTTCCTAAAGTTTATTCCTATAACATTATTCCCAAAATTTACGTTTAAAAATAATAAGCTTATCTGTATACAACCAATTCGCCTACATTTGTAGTAACAGTACATAGTTCATTCGGGTCGAAAGCTAATATAAAATATTATTAGCTTTTGAACCAATCTTAATTAAGGGTAATGATAATATCTAGGAGGTATAACTTAGATAGTATTTCACTAACACAATTTTGAAGTAAAGAAAATTATGTAAATTTAATTATTTTTTTCTCGATTTCAATATAAAAGCACACAATTTTCTGGGCAGTGTGTTAGTAGGCGTAAGAAATCAGCCCTTCTTTTCCCGTGGCAGTGCATTTTTTAAGTGATTTCTTTTATTACGACGCACGGACAAGAAAAACCCAATATGAAAAATGTCCTAGGAGTGAAAAGTGCCATTTACGATCGCACTTTTATGGCGAAACATAAATTACTACTTTAATGACGTAATGCCGTAGAGACCGTGAAAAATGAACTTCGGTTATTGCTACTATTTACTACACTAGTTAGAGCAATAAAGGTTTTGTTAATGCCCAAATAATTATAATTATTATAATAGTCGATATAGTGTGATCTTTAAAATATTATGATCTTTCAAAGACCACACTACATCGACTATTATCGCGCAACTAGGAAAACGATATAGTATCTGAAATGTTGCTGAAAAGACGAAAAGATAAGGTCATCAAAAAACCTCTGGCAACGGGCATTAAATCGGGAATGTAAATGTAACCTCATAAACTTTACACTTTCTGTCAAACTCTTCAATAAATTAAAATAACCATTAAATAGCTGAGTGCGGCCTGTATCTAGTAGAAATTCATAACTGATCAATTATGTCGACGTGCAAAAACAACAAAACTCCGTAATTGATAGACGAGTGATTAGTTGGGGTGTTCGGGGTGATAATGGTCCTGATAGCCACCATGACTCGCACAACATATGATTGATATGGCCGAAACTTGGACTAATTAGCCCTACGGACGGCCCAGAAATTGTTTGCGGATTATACGGTGATGATAATGAAGTGGGGAAAATATCTCGGAAAAAAAAGAAGAGCGTCATGTTTAAATTTTTTTTTTCTTCTATTAAAGGTTTAGGAATAAGACGAAACTTGGACTCACTAGTAACTAGCCCTACGAACGGCGCGAGAATCGTTTGTGGATTATATGGTGATGATAGATGGTGAAAATTGCTCAAAAAAATTCTGAAAACAAGAACCAATTAGTCATGTTTTAAATGTACTGTTTTCTGAATTACATGTCCAGGAATAAGAATTCTATGTGTTAATTTCAAATGGTTGCAAATTAATGGTAAGTATCGTGATGTCTTTCACTCTTGGTATTCAAGAGAAGGTATGATAATAATAATAATTTCATAGACTCCTTGTGAAACTCAAGGCTCAACCAACACAAACATGCAGAGAGACATTTTCAATCACTGACAATAATTATAGCCGACTAATGTGCAGTACTGTCATAGAAGTCTACTTTGTGTTTCGACAGTTAAATAAGGAGTTATGGTTATTTAAGAAAGGCCTTACGGGCCTTAACATACGTCATGATAAAATAACAAAAATTTTCACATTTCCAAATCATTTCCACACATTTACATTCCCTTTAATTACATCGTGCGTGAGATGAAAGCCTTTTGCATGTATTTTAATTACTCAAGATACTGTTAATACGGAGGGAGTTACATCCCTTTGAAATAAAGACATTATTAATTGCTTTTTATACGGAACCCAGCTGTCATCAAACAAATCAACGTCAGGACAGAAACTTATAATTGGTATGAATACAGACTGAGCCCCCACTGTGCAGTGAAGGCCTCTGTACAAATATCCCAGGATTAGGGACCCACTTATCTACATCCTTACATACGGCCTAATTTTATCATAAGGATGCATATTTTGTAGGCAGGGCTGATAAAAAATGCAAGTTTGCGTCAATATTGTTACAAATTTTATGTGCACTCTACTTATCGTATTAACTATGCAGACAATATACGTAGATAATAAATATAGAGGTAGTATTAGTGAGCTAGAGTACAGTCATACAGGTCAGTTATACTACCTATATATCTATGCATCTTTCTATCTTTACGTAGAGTCAGCTACATTCATTTGCACTTTACTATTTGTCCAGATTTCAGACTTACAGAGATATCTACGCATCGTTCTATGTTAACGTAGAGCTATGAAATCGCTTAATTCGTCGGCCGGGGGGGTGCGTAGGCACGCTAACTCAATCTATCCCCCTAACCTATGGCCGAGAGATTTATTAATCCATCTCCTTAACGCGTTTTAACTGGGCAAATTGAAAAATTATGTGCCGACGTCTCAGCCCACCCTCCGTCTGGGATGACTTTATATTAATGGCTGTGTGTTACAACTTCTTGGGTAACTACTGATGTTGAGTGAAATGCTTGTACGTTTAGCTGTTCTCACGAACTTAATAAAATTATGTTTTTATGAAAATCTGTTATTGCATTTATAATATTAGTTTGGAAAAGCGATTCACTGTAAAGACAAATTAAAATGAAGGAAAATAAAACCAAACCAAATAAACCTGCCAAGAATGACCACTGATGAATACTAAATTGTTGAAGCAAAGCTAAGATAACTATTTACAACTCGTTATAGGTATCTTTACAAAATCCAATACTTCTTGCAGCAAACGAAGATCAAGAAATGTAGCTATCCAAACTAAGGATAGTGAATTTTCATTTAAAGGGTCAATGTGACTTCTAATAAGGAAGCAGCTAATACTAGATCTAACAGTAACTTGGTAATGAGTAATGACAAAATCCACAATGGAATTATAATGAGATAAGCACAATGGCTGCTCCTGATGCTGAGCCACCCTCCTTCCGTAGAGGACAGGAACCTAGATGGCCCGAAGACCTTTTTAATAAGGTTCAATCCTGTCGGAAGGACCAGAAGAAAAAAGCCAGTTTGCGTTTGTATTAAAAACAATTCATATTAGAGTGGATCCTGCCAGGGCAAATTATTTTCTCCCTAAATTCATTGTAATTTGTAATTATTGGTGGAAGGTTAATGGTCATACCAAATATTAGCAAACTACCAGCACTTAAATTACTTGTATTTTCAATACATTCAGATGTATTGGACGTTGCTAAACATCCATACTAATATTCTAAATGCGAAAGTACTATGTCTGTCTGTCTGTCAGTCTGTCTGTCTGTCTGTTACCTCTTCACGCCCAAACCGCTGAACCGATTTTGCTGAAATTTGGTATGGAGATACTATTTGAGTCCCGGGAAAGGACACAGGATAATTTTTGTCCCAGGAAATGTACGGTTCCCGCGCAATAAACGAGTTTTGGCGCAACGGAGTTGCGGGCATCATCTAGTTGCTAAAATATTTCAATAATCAAGTCCTTAGGAGCAGTGAAGGTAGACTTAAACCATTTTTTTAACATGAGGAAATGCTTTACGTATACCCGGCAGATTGGGGATATCGGCAGTTGTATGTGGGACTCCTGTGTAGACTACCCACTAAAACCCCATGGTGCTCCACTCATCGCTTAAGGCAGAGTTGCGGGTACGATAGAACCTACCGCAACTCTACCAGAGGTAGACTTAAACCATAAAAAATTACTTAAAATAGCTAAAAAAGGGGGGTTTATAGAATTATCAACTTCAGGAGTCCATTAACACTGAACAAGCATGTTGGATGACTGTATAAACGAAGGCGGTGACCAAAACTGATGGCGTCGCGTAGAGTTTGTAGGTTTTGCTCTTGTATGAACTACGATCAACGTTGCAGTTGAACCACAACACTAGTTTACTATCAATATATCAATCGATCATTGCAGAAGGAGGCTTAGTCTTATGTAATGTTTAATTAATCTACTTTTTATTGACCAAAATCAACGAAATTAGTTGTTTTTAAAAAACCAACAGTTTTTACACAATTATTAAAATTATAAGCTCCTTCAAAATAATACTATACATTTCAGTGCGCATCAAGCAATGAATACATGCAACGGTTTAAAAAAATATTTATAGTCAAAACCCAGCCAAATGCATACATCTATGCAATTATTTATAACCAGGCAGACATGAAAGGTACAGGGATCGAATCCCACTCAATATGATAAGCCAAAGGGCCCTGTGCATTTAAATTGGCACTAAAGAGGACTGGATTATGGCGATAATTATTGCGATAATTGGTCTGATGGTGAGCGCCAACTGGAAATATTTAAGAACACTTAATACCGGCGTACCGCATGTGACATTTTAATTGGTAACACTAAGTTTTTGATCGCGGAGTCACGTCATTAAATATTTTAATTATGATACGGCATCCTTTAATTATTAATATAGAGTCTAAAATATTATAGACAAATAATAATAATTGAATGTAAAGCTACCGCACTCAGTAATTTACACTTATTTAATTGAAAAAAACATTTTTTTTTAGTTTTCGGTACAAATCTTGATTCTTGAATGCTGGATGCTCGGTGTTCTACCTACTATTATACAAGATGTTAGTGTAAACACCGTTTTTTACATTTTGACGGGCTCATATTTTGATGGTTTCAAGAATAACGGTGTTTACACTAACACACTATTACTAGAAGTGTTTCTTATTTCTAATTGAGTTCGTATTAGGTACTCAATACTCTCAATACTCCAGGATTATTGACTTAGATAATTAACCTATAAACTACCAATAAACCTTTGAAGTAGGTAAGTTTTTATCATAATATAAAAGTGGTAAGATAAATAGATTATAAATAATATTATAACGATAGGATAGTAGAATGAATCAATTAAGGCGAGTCATCGAGACACGGGCCCGGGCATCAGGCGCATCAGACCGTTTTCACGGTACGATTAACCAAAATAAAAGCCTACGCGTGTAAACGAAACGACCGGTAATGAAAACCTTTTTTTGTTTCACGTATCGCGGTCGGATAGATTGTGTGGACTTGCCCTAACATTTCGTTAAATTTTTTATTATTTAATTGGCAGACCGCGAAGAGAAAAAAACTTGAGAGGTGTCAAGTGACACCCGGATGGAACGAAGTTATATCTATTGACGCCCAGGAATACTAACAACGCCCTCTGCCCTTACTATGCAGGTACTAATAAAAAAGTGTCGAGGTCAAGTGTCTCAAAAACGCCATCTAGTTGACGCACAGGAATACTATCAACGCCCCCTGCCCCTACCATGCAGGTATATAAAAAAGTGTCGAGGTTAAGACAGTGACGTTCAGTCTAGCCTCCTATCACAAGGCCGAACGCGCCATAAGGAACTTCGTTCCAAAAATCTTCTATTTAAGGCATCTTGCATAAATGTGATTTGTGCCTAATAATGTAGAATACAAATAAGTCCTTTGCCCTCTGTGACAATATTATAATATTATTACATATTTAAAAAATTGGATTTAATATCTTATACCATGATTCTGGCGGAATTCAGATTACGCTGATTCCTATATAAGTACTACGTGAACATATCACAGGCTTCAAAATTTGTAATGTGAAGTCCAGCAAAACTTAGTACGAAAATATTATACACAACAATCTACATAGACTTTTCGTAAATTGTACCCTATCGTTTTTTGTCACTCAACCAACAAAAATCGATGAAAAATTGCACCGCCTTATCCACATAAAGCTGCATGCACACGGCACGATTCCCCGCGCGTCATAATCGCTCGCACCTGTCACCCGGCGCGCGCCTGCCGCTCCGTCACTGTCCGACGTCCGACGGACACGCCTAATTAACGCTGTCGAGTGTAGGTCAGGTGAGGGTGGTACGTAAATAATTTGTTTTCAATAAGATGAAACACCAAACTGTTGACATTCGAGGACTTCATAGGACCGAAAGTCCTTTTATTGGGTTTTCTAGTATTTTCAATTTCAATAAAAAAAAAACCTAAAGTGACAAAAATTAGATGGCGTAGTTTTCCCTAGAAAAATAAAAATTGTTTTATGCTGCGTTATAATTTATTAAGGTAAAATTAACTCTAAGATGATTTTACCGACATTTAAAAAATAAAGTTGACCATACACAACACTTAAAATTATGTAACTATATTGATGATCGATGCATAATCTTTATCAGGACGACTTTTTATTAAAAAAAAAAAAGTAATAGTGACAATTTGTTCTTTATAAACAAAGTACGCTAATTAAAAAAAATATATATTATATCCCACAACGTATGGACAAAGTATGCGATGAAAAGGCTTTTGAAATAATAATCCGCAATCAAAATCGACGCAGCAATTAATTGGCGCACTAAAAAGGAAAACCGAACAGTATCATCATTCATCAGGTATCAGACTATATTATACACCCGACACCAAATACCAGTCACCCCGGATTATACACACGCGGACACGTTTTCAATTTACAAAACACAATCCTCACTTTGACCTCTCTGTGTGTGTGGTTTTTACAGAGGGGTTTTTGCATTTTCGCAGTTATTATGACCAAGTTCACAAAATATAACATAACATGCAGAGGCTGATACGCACCTACTCTTCTTTGTCTAGCGCAATCGGGTGTACTTTAACCAGATTTCAATATTTTATTCTTTTAGGTATTTTAGAATGCAATGACAAAAAAAATTACAACCCTATTTTTTTTTCAGAAATTATATTTTGCAGCCTTGTATGTATTTTTGAGCTTGTTTTTTTATACATTTATATAAGTGAGTATTAGGCATAGAGCACACGAGCGGGGTGACGACATGAGTGATTCGCAGCTCGTATTGTTACGTACCGCACCTGAGTCACAATTAACCGATGTTTTGTGAGGGTGCGCATTTGGTGCGCCCTTATAGTTATTTACTTTTGTATTGGAATCATTTGTAACCTTTTTATGAGGATTTCAGCTGGTACCCGACACGTCAACATGCAAATGAATTGAGTTTTTGCAAAAATAATATTTGATTATACAATATACATAATATTAAATATGCGTTGCTTAATAATTCCAAAACGATGATTGATCATTTAACTTTATTGTATTGAAATTCCTAATTTTTAAATTGATTGAAAGTCTTTCCAACATCAAACAATGAGGATTTCACAAAAATACTTGCACACCAAAAACCGGAGGCTATTTTGGGAATAGTTGTTATTCATGTATCAAGAATGTATGTTATGCTAAGCTCCAAATCCAAAAATAACAAAGGGAACCGCGTGAAATTCACACAAACAGCAGTCAAACTAAGATCACTTATCGTAGAGATAGTTTCAACTTTAGAGAGGTTTGATGGTTTCAAGCTGTTTCTTGTAAGTCATGCTCTTAGTCACATTTATTGTGAAATTTTATCTAATGGCTCTAAATAATTATTATACTTAATTAATATCTCATCATCTATATATTTTTAATAGATTAGTTTGATTTACTAATATTTTCAAAGGACAAAATTAAATTAAAACCTGTATTAAATATATTAAATACACGATATCCACCCACCACTGTGCCTGAAGCAAAATAATCTACATAGTTCACTTGGAATTTCGATTATAAAGTTTTAAAACTTGTGAGAACTTTATTATGAAGTTAAAAAGACATAAATTCCTTAAACTTATTCTTATTTAACTTGTGCTGTTAAAATATTATGGTGAACGTATTAAACGTAATATTGCGTGAAATGCTTAGTATGAGTATAGAGACTTATGTACGAGAGTAAACTATAAATTTTTTACTTGCCTCTTCACATTTTTATTACCAAACTTTAATAAATTAATAGAACTAGTTTTTCTTGCGGTTTCGTTTTTGTATTTACAGATGGACGGACATTATAATTATAGAACCGACTTCAATATATTATTTAAAATCAAAAAAATTAAATACCGTGTACCTAAAATTAAAACACATTATTCATGATGATGGCTATATTTGGTAATCTAAAATGCAAAATACCAAGGGATATTTGGTTAACTAAGTGAAAACTTCCCCTAGATAGATGCGGATGTTTTTTATTTGATTTTGCATCCAATTTGCACCTTCGCCAGAAGCGCCGCGGCCCGCGCCGAGGTCGGTTGATTGAGTGTGTACTACGCTTAACTTTAAATAGTGCGTGAAAATTTATTAGGCGGCGTGAATTTGGCTTCAAATGAAATTATCCGATTTTTTTATGATGATGGAAGTATACATATTATGTATATTAATTGACTCCAGTCCTTTGTTTTCCAATAAGTTTGATAAGACTGATGTTTTGGAAAGAAAATACAAATATTGGAATAATTGGTATAAGAATTGGTAAAATACTTAAATTCATGTAAAGAAATACCTCGGTAATTTTATAATAAAATGGAATAGCAAAGCCTTTCTAAAAATAACACCTTTAAAGTTTTCTCATCGGAGTTGTTCTTAAAGCGCTTTTAATGGCTTCCGAATAAAGTTTCCATTAAAATCCTTTTATAATCTGATACTTAACGAATACTAAGCAATTCATAACACTTCACGCGTAAAATATACAGAGTACAGTCGGCGATAATGTAACGAGTTAGGTATTAAGGTGACGCCATGTTAAAGTAAAAAACCGTGTTGGATGTGTTTGAGATTGCTTGTTTTCTATGCGAGGCTGGCCCGGCCTCTCATAGAAAACAAGCAATGGAACAGCAAAAAATTGAAAGGGCGTAGCGACAAAATGGTTTTTGTCGCGTAATTTAAAAACCATAAATACATTTCATATAAGCTATGGACAAATTAAAGTGTATACTAGAACCAATTTATGTACAAATTTTGGAAGCTTATATCACTCTCCTCTGTTGGCAAAATAGGAATCCCTTTTTTTACAGAGGTCTTTTTGATTGATTATTCTGTGTTAAAAAAGTTGACCAATCGTGTTATGCTATGGGTAATTCAAAGACAAAGACATGATGAACACTGACAGTGAACTTTAATTTCTTGGCTTTAGTCATTGCTGAGAAAAATGGACATCGCTACAGCCAAATTATCAAGGCGTCATCTTAAAACACGTTTGCTAATAGTTTCAAATGTTGAACTGGTTGTCTTGAAAAGAAAATAATGAAATAAGTCCTATACTAAACCAGGGGACGAAGCCCAATTCAGCTAGGGTTCCGTGGGTAAATCCTAGCTTAACCAAGGCAACCTACCTACTAAAACCAGATGCAGATTGCCATCAGCTATATTTTGAAAGGGGTGTCCCGGATGCCTAATACAGGACACCGTAGTACACCACCCACGACTGGCCGGTCTACCTCATGAGGGACCCAACTCCTACTACGACAGGAGTACCTTCCAAAAAAAGTGAGCACCTAAATTAATGCACCTTATTAAGGTGACGCCTTGATAATTTGGCTGTAGCGATGTCCATTTTTCTCAGCAATGACTAAAGCTAAGAAATTAAAGTTCACTGTCAGTATTCATCATGTCTTTGTCTTTGAATTACCCATAGCATAACACGATTGGTCTACTTTCATAACACAGAATAATCAATCAAAAAGACCTCTGTAAAAAAAGGGATTCCTATTTTGCCAACAGAGGAGAGTGATATAAGCTTCCAAAATTTGTACACAAATTGGTTCTAGTATACACTTTAATTTGTCCATGGCTTATATGAAATGTATTTATGGTTTTTAAATTATGCGACAAAAACCATTTTGTCGCTACGATCTTTCCATTTTTTGCTGTTCCATTGCTTGTTTTCTATGAGAGGCCGGGCCAGCCTCGCATAGAAAACAAGCAATCTAAAACACATCCAACACGGTTTTTTACTTTAACATGGCGTCACCTTAACTTAATAATTAGAATGTAGGATAGAATATGATAGTTTAATATAAACATGGCACCGGGACAAACCCTTGTTGGGTTGGTGCTGTGATTATGTTTAAATATAATGTCTTTATTATGTATCTTATGCTCAATAAATAAATATATAAATAAAATAACAAAAAAATATTTAGTTTTTTTTTTCTTTGAACATTATACGAACTCTCCGACTGTACCTATCCTGTACAATCGCGTACCCTATACGTATTAATCTGAAGAGGTCTCGAATTGAAACCAACATCGATGTCCCCCGTTGTCCCCCGGTCGGTGAAAACCAAAACACGAGATCAAAGCGACAATGCGCGAGGGTGAATTTGTCTAGGTGATTGTACATCCATAACATATAGACGCTAGATCCGACTATTTTTGTTTTTGGCTAAAAAATTCTGTGTACACGTCATGTTTCCTGTGCGGTGGAAATGTGTATGTTGCCTGTAGCTTGTGCCAATTACCCGTTATCAAAATGTGTCATCTATACTTTAATATTATAATTCTGAACTACTGGTCCGATTAGAAAAATTCTTTCAGTGTTTAATAGCCCATATTTTATCGAGGAAGGCTATAGGCTATATTTTATCACAGTACAACTACTAGGAGCGAAAAAATAGAGGAAAATGTGGAAAAACTAGGAAAATTATGTGAAATTGCCTACAATCTTAAGAACTACTAAAGAAATTTTTAATGTTTTTTGGCACACACGAAGAGACCACGTGAAGGGAAATAGGCAATTTTTTTGCGGAAAAATGTA
This sequence comes from Plebejus argus, assembly GCA_905404155.3. Classification (NCBI taxonomy): domain Eukaryota; kingdom Metazoa; phylum Arthropoda; class Insecta; order Lepidoptera; family Lycaenidae; genus Plebejus; species Plebejus argus. The sequence continues at coordinate 5,381,961 of FR989929.1, read as the reverse complement.
CGGTTTCCGTGAAATTCCCAATTTATGCGGGCGAAGCAGCGCGGAACATCTAGTAGCTCATAAGTTACAACTAACAACGCAAGGCACGATTTTTTTCAAACTTACCGTACCGTTTTTGCCAAGCAGAAAAGTTTTGTTTAAGCTAAAAGCTTACATTTCTTACTTCCTTGACATATACAAAAACTTTTATCCCAGTTTACAAGTTTCAAAAGTGCTTAAATTTATACAATTTTAAAGGAGCCTTAGCAATAATTACTAAACAATAACTTTTGAAACTATGGTAACTCATGACAAGCGCTCATGACTCAATGACACATATGACATAACACATCTTTTTGAGGTGAAAATTATTGGTAGGCATTGTGCACTTTTTTGGGTTGGGTAAAAAAGGTAAACTCTTGAATTGATCGACAATCAACATTTCGTAAGACAGAAGGAGAATAGACCGCTGCGGCCGGCGCGTGTGGTTTAAAAGTGGAATTAATATTATCTCTCTTTCTGTACAAAAATGAAAGTGTATGCATGCTCGCTGTTTCGTTTTTACTATTGCCAGCATGCCTGGAGTACGGGTTGTACTGTTCTTTCTTTTTCCAGCCGCAGCTTTCCTATCACATCCAGTTCTCTACATCCTCGTTGCTAATAAGTGCGGTGAGCGATACAGCGCACGTCATTACGCGACAAAGGGCAACATGTGTCTGAAGACGTGCTTTGTATCTATCGGGTTTTTCGTTGCACCTTCAATCCCGCTTTGAATCCCGCGAAATGTGCCATTATTTTGACACCACATGAGGTATCTTTAGGGTTCCGTACCCAAAGGGTAAAAACGGGACCCTATTACTAAGACTTCGTTATCTGTCCGTCTGTCTGTCTGTCCGTCTGTCTGTCTGTCTGTCGCCAGGCTGTATCTCAAGAACCGCTATAGCTAGACTTCTGAAATTTTCACAGATTGTGTATATCGACTGTTGCCGCTATAACAACAAATACTAAAAACAAAATAAAACAATTATTTAAGGGGGCTCCCATACAACAAACATGATTTTTTTGGCTTTTTTTGCTCTATATCAATAATGGTAACAGGTAGGTGCTTGAATTTTTCACACAATCCTTAGTTTTGTATGTTCTTTAATATTTTATAATAATATTAATATAAAATAAAAAATTAAGAGGGGCTCCCATACAAAAAACACAAATTTCGGCCAAATTTTGCTCTATAATGGTACGAAACCCTTCGTGCGCGAGTCCGACTCGCACTGGGCCGATTATTTTACTTATTAAAGGAACTGAAATGTGTTTTCGCTGTTTGTGTTCCTATAGATACATCGAAATAATGTGGAAGAGATTGTTGATTTATGATTATTTACGATTGTTGAGAATGCTAAAAATGTTGATTAAAATTGTATACCACATAAATTTACGCTTTCACTAGTTTGTATCTTGGCAGGAATTTAATATTCATATTTCATGAAATATTAATAATAAGTAATAACCATTTTAGTTTTTACGCAATAAGATTTTTCCAGTGTAATTATCTATACATATAATAAAATCGTAGGAAAGTCAATTCTGTACATTGAATATTTTTGAAAAATAATACTTGGGACGTGATCTACAATCGATATGGAAGCCAAAAATATAGTTTTTAGAATTTTTGTCTGTTTGTCTGTTTGTCTGTTTGTCTGTTTGTCGGTTTGTCTGTATGTATGTCCGGGATAAACTCAGAAAGTACTGAATGGATTTTCTTCAAATTTTGCACGAATATTATATAGAGGTCGGGTCAACACATAGGCTATATATTATGACGATATCACCTAGGGCGGGGGGAGGGGCTCAAGTTTCAATATTTTTAGTTTTTTGCTCATATCGCTAAAACGGTGCGTTGCAGAGAAAAAATGTTCTGTACGTAATGAAAGCCCATAAAATTTCCTACAAATTTCTTCTTCACACTTTGTATTTATCTTCACTCCTTGCCATGCTATGAGCTTTTGTCTATCTTTTCTATACAAATTTCGAGTGTCGTTTGATTAACATGCTGGGAGCTTTGGCATCGGTCTTTTCTTGGGGGGGGAGGGGGCTTTGCACCCCCAAACCCCCCCCCCCCCACCTCCCCAAATTTTGCTTCAAACAAAGCGGTGTTGCGGCGTTATACATCTTTTTTAATTAAGAACAAAGTTAAAAACTAAACTACACATACGGTTTTCCAGTGTCGTTTGTTTTGGGGGGGCTGCGCCCCCCCAAACCCCCCCCTTATTCCTCATGAAACTTTTGTTCATCATTAAAAGGTATCGTGGAGTTTGTATTGCGTCTTAATTATCCTTTGTAGGAACAAATCTATACATATAATAAAATCGTAGGAAAGTCAATTCTGTACATTGAATATTTTTGAAAAATAATAGTTGGGACGTGATCTACAATCGATATGGAAGCCAAAAATATAGTTTTTAGAATTTTTGTCTGTTTATCTGTTTGTCGGTTTGTCTGTTTGTCTGTATGTATGTCCGGGATAAACTCAGAAAGTACAGAATGGATTTACTTCAAATTTTGCACGAATATTATATAGAGGTCGGGTCAACACATAGGCTATAATATATTATGACGATATCACCTAGGGCGGGGGGAGGGGCTCAAGTTTCAATATTTTTAGTTTTTTGCTCATATCGCTAAAACGGTGCGTTGTAGAGAAAAAATGTTCCGTACGTAATGAAAGCCCATAAAATTTCCTACAAATTTCTCCTTCACACTTTGTATCTATCTTCACTCCTTGCCATGCTATGACCTTTTGTCTATCTTTTCTATACAAATTTCGAGTGTCGTTTGATTAACATGCTGGGAGCTTTGGCATCGGTCTTTTCTTCCCCCCCATCTCCCCAAATTTTGCTTCAAACAAAGCGGTGTTGCGGCGTTATACATCTTTTTTAATTAAGAACAAAGTTAAAAACTAAACTACACATACGGTTTTCCAGTGTCGTTTGTTTTGGGGGGGCTGCGCCCCCCCAAACCCCCCCCCCCTTATTCCTTATGAAACTTTTTTCATAATAATTAAAAGGTATCGTGGAGTTTGTATTGCGTCTTAATTATCCTTTGTAGGAACAAACTAAGTCATCTATACATAATATAATAAAATCGTAGGAAAGTCAATTCTGTACATTGAATATTTTTGAAAAATAATACTTGGGACGTGATCTACTATACTAACGCGGACGAAGTCGCGGGTAACAGCTAGTTTAATTTTATGTATGTATCTTTAAAACCCCATAAAATGTTGTAATAAATTATCTTAAATCTCGAAGTCATTAACTTTTTATAATGTCTTTCTATAAACCTGGTACGCACTGTCAGTTGTCACTTTTTATAAACTTTAAAGACGTATATTTATAATACGTATAATTATAATACGAGTAAAGTATTAGTAACGTTACATTAACAGTCATCGAATGATTCCAATTTTGTACAAGTAAGTAATTAAAGATTTTAATAAAATACAACATTAAAATAATACTTATTATATTTGTCAAGTTCTGAACAGTAGCTAGGCTATTACACATACAATAGACAGACTAACAAAATCTTTTTGGCTTCACCGTAGCCGGGTAAAAAAAATAAACCAACCAGCAATTATACCAGTATCGTTCATTTACTTCCGCGATAAGATGCCCCCAAATTTTGTACCCGGGGGGACAAAATGACTAATCGTGAGTGATATTGGCATAAATAATCGTTTTCACGTCAAAGTCCGCAGATGTTGAGATTGCATGTTGAAGAAATGTCAAATTTAAAGGAGGGTGGCGACATCTGGTTTTAATTTTGGTTAACGTTTTTCATTCTCTGACAACTTTGTACCTTGAAATTATTATGCCGTTGCGTAATAATTTTTTGCTTCATGTCCTAAAAATATTTTATACAAATTGTCAGCATTATACTCTAGTTATATGTGTGGATACTGGATTATACTGGCACTGCTCAGTTATATCTCGCTAGTCGCATTTAAAATTTTAAACCAAAACTCCCTAGGGTTAAATGATGATTCCCTATAAAGAGAATCATTTATTTTTGACACATCATCGCGTCCCTCGCAGTGTTTACATTAGTGTTATTAATATTTTAAAATCTCTAATTACGATAATTCGTCCCCTACTATAAACATTGGGTTTAACCCTCAAAACCAATCGCCATTCTTCTCTCACACTTCAGTAGATACCTCCGTTTCAGTACCACATAAAAGCAGATGAAAATATTCCCATATGAACAACCTAAAACCGTATGGTATTCTAAACAATTTCAACCATAACAAATGATCGTTCCGCGTCAATTTGTCTGGGAGTCGTTAAAATCGCGTTTCCCCTTATTAATTTCTCCCTTCTCCCCTCTGTCTGCGGAAATACGTTGTTATAGTCAAATTTACGATATTGATAGATGTTCTATCGATTTCGGGGGAGCCGAAGGTGTCACAAATTGTGCCAATAGCTGCGGAATACGAAAAATATTGGGAATCGACACGCATATAAGGAAACGTCGAAAATGACGGGTGCGAAGCTATTTATACTCGCAGCCCGATATAAGGTTATTTATTTTTGGCTATTGTACACTATCAAAATCAATATTATTTTATAATACCGTACTTTGATAAGGTTCTTCACATCGTTCTTAAGTTATCACCAACGTTTCACTTATAAAATTTCATATATAAAAGATAGGAAAATATGTATTGTTATTACATAAAATATGTGTATAATATATTATATTCTATTCTAGTATTTAATTTATATTTTACTAGATGTCCCGTGCGGCTTCGCCCGCGTAAATTAGGAATTTTACGAAAACCGTACATTTTCCCGCAAAAAGTTCTGTCCCTTCACGTGGTCTATTCTATATCTGTGAGTTGTGACAAATAATATCAAAAATGCTCTAGTACTTAGTAAGATAAACCCTTTCTAGTTTCTAATAATTTTCCCGGGTTTTTCCACATTTTATTCTGATTCTTCCGTTCTTCATATTATATATTAGTCTTAGCGAAAGTAATAATAAATAGCCTTCCTCGATAAATAAGCTACTTAACACTGATTTTTTTTTTTAAATCGGACCAGAAAGTACTTCCTGAGATAAGCGTGTTCGAGCAAACAAACAAACTCTTCAGGTTTTAAATAATATTAGTAGATATAATTTTTTTTTAATCGATTGACAAACTCGAGTCTCGATCTAAAAGACTATGAAACGTATCATGGGACGATACCGTGGGAGAGCCATGCTTCGGCACGAATGGGCCGGCTCGACCGGAGAGATACCACGGGCTCACAGAAAACCGGCGTGAAACAGCGCTTGCGCTGTGTTTCGCCGAGTGGTGAGTTGACCGGAGGTTCGCGTAGTGTATATTTTCTTTGCCGGAGGCCCAATCTCCTACCCTTTTCCCTTCCCTACCCTCCTTTATTTCCTTCCCTACCCTCCCCTATTCCCTTCCCTATCCTCCCCTACCCTATTACGCTATTCCCTCGTAAAAGGCCGGCAACGCACCTGCAGCTCTTCTGATGCTGCGAGTGTCCATGGGCGACGGAAGTTGCTTTTCATCAGGTAACCCGTTTGCTCGTTTGCCTCCTTTTTTCTTAAAAAAAATGGTACTTGGTAGTGATGATGATGATGATGACGAATGTAATTTGCATAGTAGAATCTGCTTTCCGATCTTAAATCAACACCGAAACTCTCAAACGTATATCTATGAAGAGTCAGGAGTTCTCTCAGCAGCTCCCGAACCATGGGTGGGTGTCGCTGGGTCCAAAATCTTACTTGTTGTTAGCATATACTCGGAATACTTCTCATGAAACCAAAGTCACCACATGTTTCCATATAAATTTTGAGGAGTTCCCTCGATTACCCATGGATTCCTTCATCAGATCACCATTTTTGTGAACATGATATTAAATTGGGATAATGCCCTATACACCAAAAGAAAAATTTTGAAAATCGGTTCACAAACGGCGGAGTAATCGTTGAGCATAAAAAAACGAACATAACACCTCCTCCATTTTGAAAGTTGGTTAAAATTATAGCCTATGTGTTATTCTGATGCATAAGCTATATTGTTGTAAAGTTTCATTAAAATCCGTTCAGTAGTTTTTGCGTGAAAGAGTAACAAACATCCATACATCCATACATCCATACATCTATACATCCATACATCTATACATCCAAACTTTCGCCTTTATAATATTAGTAGGATAATTTTTATATACTATATATTTATATATTATATATAAAAAAGGTCCATGGCGTGATGGACAACAATCACAATATATTGTAAATAATAAATTATCCTTGGTGCGAATAAACTAAATAAAGATGGCAAAAAAAGGATATGGGCTGTTATTAGCCCATAGATGGCCCCAAATTGTAAAAAAAAAAAAAAAAACGTTTCACTTAAATCATTACGGTTTAAGGACTTAGGTGACACATAAGTCATAAATAGTGCTAGTGTTAGTTGCCAGACGTAAGTGAAATTAGCACTAATGATGCTGATCTTAACAACAATTATTTCTTATTTTGAAGCCAACTTAAAGAATAAAGATAGCTTTCAATAAGCTGCAGCATCTAGATTCTAGGGTCAAAATTAGACAAAACTTGATAAAACTATACTTCTACTAGCGATAACATTATAACAAACCTAAAGCCAGACGTAGTATAGTTTTTTAAAAAATATATTGGGTATTCCCAAGGAAAAATCCTTCACAATATAAAATTATATCGCACGCTAGGCGCTAGTATAAATTTAAAGTCGCGATGATCATTCATATTACTCATAAATCATACTCCAAGTCAATTTACACCGTCGCTGTATTCGTCTAAGAATTCCACACCCCCTGATTCCGTAGGCCCTACCATTTGCTTCAATTTTTTATGAAAAGTCGAAGTAGGAATAGAAATAGAAGCTTAGTATGGCCCGACCATGTTTTGTGTGAAATTGCAACTTGTATGAAATTTTGTGGCTAGCATGATGGTTTGATAGTTTGAATCTTATTAGCGATGTTAAAAATACTTTTTAGCAAATATAATCAAGAACCGGCTATAATTTAGGCAAATAACTAGTAATCAGAAATGTTTATTATAAAACTAAATAAAAATATATAAATAGGTAATAGTATAGGTACATATTGTATTTATTGACACAACCTACAATCAGACGAAGTATTTTGGTGGTTAAAATAACAATCATCACAATAAAGCACGCAATCTAATTCCAAAACGTTTAAACCAAAAAAAGGAAATGAATGTTATCAAAAGTTATCCAGACAGGTAGAGTCTCTGCTACCGGTGCCGGGGAACCCCCTACGCAAACTTCCTGTGCCATTTGAAATTCATTCTTCACGAATCGTGTGATGTAATAAAAATACCGTTAGATGCGAAGTAGTGGCTGTAATGGGTTGATATAAAATAACTAGATATTACATTATGTATTCGAAAAACCTACAGGGGTTATAAGAAATCCAAATCTTAATCGACACACTTCTGTATCTCGTGGCTTTTAACAGTGTAGAATTTCAGAAGCTCCTAAACACGAAGAGGTCAATCTAATCAGGGCTTAGCATAACAACACTAGAAACGGGAAAGACTGGACGTAATGACGTATTTTAGTGACAAAATGGCGGATTTCCTTTGTCTAACTGTCACATTGTCTACTCTTCCGTTGAAAGAAACCGTTTCCGTTTCCGAACCGATCAGTTTAATCGGAAGTATCGGACTGAACGCAGAAGTTTAAAACTGTCTATTTAAGGATATCGTAACTTTTAACTCTAAAAATAATAATAATTAGCCAGCCTAAAGGCCACCAAAGCATTTTCAGGCTTCTGCAAATGTCAGATAATAAAATTATTAACGTAGGCGGTGCTTAATACTTGTGTTTCATCCTTGAGTTGTATTAAGCAATCTGCAGACCTTTAAAATATAAGTTTCTACAGAGCATTTTGAGAAAATACATTGTTTCGATAACATATTTTTTTATACAGTTACTAAAACGCTTTTAAGTCGTTAAAAGCACTTAGCTTATTTAAAATATTTTTAGCTTTAGATTCCTTCTGTGTCTAATTTCATACATCTATGTGTCCAAATGATAAATTATGCACCCCCTCGATTTAAAGATTGTTCACGATGCATTACGATCCCCTTTTGATATTTTTAAAGGTAAATGGAAGTTAAATGTGTATTACGAAGTAATCGAGCGACGTAATTATTGTTAGGGATAACTCGATTTCCAAATCCAATAATTGGATAAAGCCATTATGTCCCATTAATTCCTTTATGACTTTTAATAGGACGTGTCTTTGGCTTATATTATAAATTTTAATTACGAATGTATGTAATATATTAATGTATTTTAAAACGGACTCTACATCATTTGTAGAGTTTTGCTTCATACAACTTGGTGAATGTCCGTCAGCCAGTAACTGAGGGTGTAGTGCGAGTTTCATTCGATCATACGCATCGAGCACGTTAACGGGAATTTGTATGGGATCAAAGCGGTATCCACGTTAGCCAGTAGATGGCGCTGCTTTGATCCCATACAAATTCGCGTTAACGTGTTCGATGCGTATGATCGAATAAAACTCGCACTACACCCTCTGGACTAACGTTACTATTATACTAATGCAGAGGACTGAGGAACAGACAGATAACACATTCATACTGTTGCATTATAGTTGTCTATTTGTAAGTACTGATAAAGATCTATAGTCTATACATAAAAAGTATGTAAAAACTATCTGACACGTGCGAAGCTGCTGGTAAAACTAGCTTTCGTATAAATGGTACACGTAAGTGCACGTTAACGCACCACCAAATCAATGGTTCCTGAAAGGTCCTCTGATAGACAACGGTGTAGATAGTAGCCTTACATAGAGGATAGACAGACATGACAAGCTGAGCAGGCCTGATGATGAATTTTCATCATCAGTGACCTTAATAAGGAATTGCGAACAAATAAGCATTCAGTGCGAAGCTTTTGCTGGTCTTTGTTTAGGGAAGGTTTGGGGATGGCGCCGCATCGGTCAGCCACATTTATTGCGACCTATGGCCCTTTGGAGATAAAGTGTCAATATAATATACAGGCAATATTCAGGCAAGACACAGATAAAGATGTTCATTGTGCAGATCTTTTTGTATAACACAAAACATAGGTATACAAACTTGATAACTCGACTTTTAAGGTTAGGTTAGTTGTTTGTTTTGCCTGCGGTTTCATTAATTTGATATTAGCTCGGTTAACCTACTTAGTTCTTAAATATTAATACGTTGAGCTTCCAAAGTTTTATTGTGATTTTATTCGATATAAAATTGAAACGGCACTGCCCTTTAAAATTACTTTGCAAATTGCACCCTAATTCTGATGTGTAAATTAAATAACAAAAATAATCACTTTATTTTGTGCCATAAGCAATGATGATTAAATCAAAGAGCACCGGGAGATAAACCGACACTATTAGAGGGGGATGACTCAGCAAATAGCCGTATAATGCGCTGCCTGGCGCCCCAGACGTATCCCTCACAACTCACAACCTCAGAGATATTTGTACACAAAGTATATTTTAGCTGGAAAAATCTCAGCTAGAATCAAAGCATTAAAAGGTAACATAATTTGGTGGATATAAAATGTAATTTTTAGGGCCTCTTTCACCACTTCCTGATAAGTGCCGAATAGGCTATCCACCTCTTAACTTGACAGATGAAGTATGGAGAATCTGTCACAAAAGCTGTCAATATATCCTATTCGGCACTATCAGAAAGTGGTGAAACAGGACCTTAGAGTTCCTCACCCAAACGTTAAAGACGAGACTCTATTACGACTTTGATGTCTGTTTGTCTGTCTATTACCACTTTGAAAATATTTATTCAAGGTGGTCATACAAATAAACAACAAATTACATAATATTTTGTCTATTTCTGTCCAATATCAGTAGATGGTACGGAAATCTTCATGCGCGACGCCAACTCACACAGCCGATTTTTTCATTCCAAACTACCTATATTTTTCTCAAGCGATTTGACCTTCGCCGTCTCTACTATTATCAATATTAATTTGTGAGAAACTTGAGTAGTTTGACCTCCACTTTTGGCTAGAAATTATTGGAAAAATAAATTGAATAACTAATATTTCATAAAATCTAAAATTTAATGAGAAATTTTCATTTATCGAAGTCAAGTTCGGAAAAACAGATCAAGTTTAAAAATTTAGGCCACTAGTCAAGGTTAACTTTATTAAAATAATTAATAGGCATGATTGGTTTTAAAGTATTTTTTATATAAGAAACAAGAAGGGACTAGTAAAACTAGGGACTACAAACGTTTTATTAATTCCAAATTATCTGTTTTAATTTTTCACCCGACTTCGGTAAAGCCCATAAAGTTAATATACCTAGCGGAATATATAAACTTTATGGTAAAGCCAAAGTTATAATATATATTTTTATGTTGGTAGTCTATAATACGTATAATAATATATTATGTATGTATGATTGTATGACGTATGTGTCCTCGTAGCGGCTAAACTATCGTTTTGGTGGTCCGATTTTAACAAATGAGGTGTCAATAGATTCGTATAAATGCCGCGAGTGATTTTGATTTTTGGCTATTTTTTTTACATTTTATATACATAGTAACTTGGGTAACTTGGGTAAAAAGGTAACAATACATTTTTGTATTGTACAAAATTAAACCGGCAATTCAAAGTTACCCAAAATGAGCATATTTCACGTAGTCTAGTAGTAGTTTTTTAAGCTTATTCTCAAACTATTATTTCAGTGGACTCTCAGTAATCGAATCGCTATCTGAGTTCCTCAAGATGCTCGCAGGCGCCGGCAATAACAGAGATAAAAAAAACCTTTGGTGCCTATCACCGCAGCAGGCTTATGATAATGCATGCTAATCTCGCGCCAACAGCTAGCGCCCCTGGCGGCATGTATAATTCAGTAGTTATAAATTTCAACACCCTATTGTCAATAGTGCATCTTGAGTAGGAAATGTTTGGTATCATTGTAACACGATCATAATATTATTCAATTCATTTGTTGATTATTCATAAGTTTGTTGTCAACACTTGGCAGGGAATTTACATAAATAGCGTTATTTTAAATAATTTTATCGTCAACTATAATAAAAACATTATAGACGGCAAGGAATCAAATATAACCCCCAGGCCGATCTATACAATCGGACTAATCGCAGGCCGACCTAACGGGACACCAGAGCGCACAGAAATTAATATGCACAACGTTCGGCCTGCAATCAGTCCGAACTCCGAACGGATCAATCAGCTTCTCCGCATATTATGAGACCCTTTATGAATTCCAAAAACTACACTACGAGTACACAATGAAATTGAAATCAATACAATATTTTAATCATCTTGTTCATAAAATAAAAGTATTTCTAGGACTTACCACATTCAGTGCTTCTATTTCATGCTGGCTCAGTTTATATGAGGCTTCAGAACCAACTAGGCGCGGTGACGAACTGCAAAAAACAAAACTTAATTTAAGTTTTACTTATATTTTTATTAAGTCTATTTATCATTAATTTTAAGAAGCATAACAAAGAAAATTACGAAATTAAAAGATGTAGAAAGTATTATAGCTCAAACAACTATACCAAGCATAACATTATTCTTGATTATTTTCGAAAAAAGAAGTCTTATTCCTGACCTAATTCCCGCAACTTAATTGCAAACAAAATAGCGTGATAATGTCGGAGAATTGAACAGTTTAATAATGCAGGATGTAATTTATCCGGGGCAGAGTCATAAGTCGGAGATGCAAACAGGTAAGACAAATACGCCCATTTCCCGCGCGCGCCCAAACGTCCGACTCGACAAATTGCACTCGACAACGGTTATTCTGTAATAATAGTCTCGATCATTAAGAATATTTTCAGGTATTCGAAATGAAATAGTTATAATATTTAGGTTATATTACTTTTTTTCTTACGTTTCTTGTCACCTTAACCTCCTTATAGATACTTGATACTAGAAAAACATTCGATATTCAATTTGTCTTAATTTATTCTTCAACCTACGCAGAAGCTATCATATTCTGTTTTCTACACGTCTGACGTCAGCAGCTCAGGTACTCATGGTGATTTCTGATGACAGTTTTTTGATTGGCTAAAGGCAAAATATTAATCAACAACGATGTTGTCGATTGAACTCTTGTAAAAAACCCCAGTTAAACTGAACATAAGCTATGTTGAAAGTTGATGAAGCCTTACATCAAAATCCTATATTTATCATAACTTCACTGTCGCAATTAATAATTATCGAAGGAAAAAGCACTCCAACACATAAAACTTGCGATCTCACTGCCACATCGTTAAATCGCATTATGCCTCTCCAGAATAAGGATGTTGCGGCGTGGAAGCGCGAAGTTGCTCGGCTTATTTATGACACTAATTTGCTAACAGATTCGCGACTTTTCTTTTTTCTGTGGCCGCGCCGGGATAGAGACATAAATCGCGTATGAGACATAAGAGACATAAATGTTCCTCTCAAATGATTAACTGCCCTTATTTATTCTGAGATTTTAATTTATTCACTGAACTTTCTAGACTTTGGTTCAAATCAATCAATCAATCAATCAATCAAAATCATTTTATTTGCATAAGAATATGGTACAATAAGGTGTTAGCTTTTTCATTTTCCACATATTCTACTACAATGAGTGTGCAAATATTACTACAAACTACAAAGTACTAAGTCATAAGTTATAATTTTCCAAGGGTCAGAAGATTTATTAATTACTACATAGAAATAGAACTGTCGATATGATTTATTACATTACAATATTTACAATAGATAAGTGAATTTTATATTTTTTAGAATTTTATAAGTTACTCATTAATTTTGTTTTAACTCATTCATAATATTTTTATCATCGAAAAATTCATTTACTGAATAATACATTTTGTTAAGGAGCCAGATGTATAGTTTATTTTTATATTGTTTTATAGTCAGTTCTTTAAAGCAGTTAGGTAATTTGTTATAGATCCGAACTGCCATACAATACGCGTTCTTACTACATATGTTGAGTCTTTGGTCAGGTATTACAAGTTTATGTTTATCTCTACTACTTTTTGTTGCCAAGTTCATTTTTTTAGTAAAGAAGCGATCTAGATTATTGTGCACAAAAATGCAGACGTCAAAAATATACTGGCAAGGCAGCGGTAGTATTTTAAAATTTTTAAACAGCGGCTTACACGTTTCAAAATATTTAGCGCTCGCGATACATCTGATACATTTCTTTTGTATTTTGAAGACTCTGTGCATGTCTACGGAGTTGCCCCATATAACGAGACCATAGCGAAGAACAGAGGCAACATGACCATGATACGCTATGATAGCAGCTTGAACAGACACTGTGTGTTTTAGATTGAACAGCACGAACATATACTTTTCCAACTTAATACAGATTTTATCGATATGGTCCTTCCATGTGCATAAATAGTCCACAGTTAGGCCTAAAAATTCAGTCGATTCTGTTTCTTGTATTTCAACGTCCCCGAAATTAACAATTTTATTTTTGTTATTCAAGTCCAACAAAGTAAACTTTTGTTGGACTTGAAGCGAAGAAACATACGTATGCTTGGTAGTACGGCTGATATTTTTAATAATCTAATTAATATTTTGCCCTGCTATACTCACACGAATAGTTCTTGCGATTAATTTATTACAGAAGTTTCTTGAAAGGATTAGTAAAAAGTGCTTGCGGAAACAGTAAATACCTAAATAACCTAATAAACAGGATGTAACAAAACTAAGTAATAATACTTTAGGGTGCGTACGTGTCCTGTTATATCGGAAGTCGCATGTCAACGTATGTATAGCAAAAACGCTAAGTTTTCAGTTGCATTTCCATGAATTGCAATTGCAAACTTTTGCTGTTTCTATTATTCTATTTTTCGTATTTTTAATCAGATTGAATTGGACTTTCGTCGGGTGCAGGTCTTAGTTTAGTTTCTAAATAAGTATTTTCTTTTGAATAAAATTCAGTTTTTATTAAAGTTTATTTTTTTTAAAAAGCCAATCTCGAACCCGCTAGTAACAGTGGTGTCAGAAGTGTAAGTGGGATATCAGCATTTATCGTGATAAATCCGTCGTTCCGCTGGTATTCCTTAACGGTTCGCGAAAACTGACTGAAAAGACTGAAACGTGAAAAGAGAACTGAGTGAATAGAAAAACTGTAAACCAATTCGTCTCCGGAGTGTGATTTGTCCACTTCGTAAAAACTCAAGTGCACTGTGTCTCGACAATAAGTCTTGCTTCGAAAGCCTGCAGACCAGTCCTGCACCCCTGCACCCCGACGTCTCGCGCGCGTTAAATCCGTACTGCCGCCGCGCCGTTTCTGCCGTCGTTCCTGACATTGTTCCTGCTGCTGTTCCGCCGCCGTCCCGGTCGTCGCTCTTGGTGCCGCCCTGCTGCCGCCCTGCTGCCGTTCCTGTTCTTCCTGACGTTGGTTGCGTTTGGAAACGCGCCGCCGCTGCCTGCTGTCGCTCGCCGTGCTGCTATGCCGCTCAAGTTCCTAGTGTTCCTGTCCCTGTGAGTAAAGCATATTATTATTTGTTATTGCTACATTTCAGCTATATTTTTAATTAGTGTCGTTCAATATACTTACCAAATTCCTTACCAGTCTCTTATCCTTAAAGTAATAATATTATTATACCTAATTATATTTTATAAACTAATTTAGAAGTAAAATAATCTAATAACTCTTTAAATTAATTTTAAAAAAATGTCAGTCGATAAAAAGGCTGAGGTCTCGACAGTAAACGAGCAATTTCCTATTAATGTATTATGTAATTTTATTAGTCCCTATAAAGGAGATCGTGAAACTCTAACCGCTTTTCTTACTAATTGTCAAAATGCCTTAGATTTAGCATCGCCATCTCAGAAAATTTTATTAAATAAATATATCTTATCGCGTCTAGAAGGCAAGGCCCAAATTGCCTGTTCGAATAAGGTTTTTGAGGATTTTAATCAATTAAAAGTTTTCCTTAAACAAAACTTCGGCGAAAGAAAACATTATAATCATTTATTATTAGATCTACAGTCATGCAAGCAGCAATTAAATGAACCGGTCGCACAATTTGCTCTGCGTATTGAAAGTTGTCTTACTGATTTACAGTCCGAAATCTATAATTCCGATTCTCTTAAAAAAGATATCCCTGGTCGCATAGCTATGACAGAAGATTTAGCATTATTTTCATTTTCATTAGGGTTACATTCGCGATTAAGTAATAATGTTAGATGTAGAAGTCCTAAACATTTAAATGACGCTATTAATATTGCTATAGAAGAAGAAAAAATTCAAAATCTTTTGTATAAAACGAATATTACTAAATCTAGGTGTAAAACCTGCGGAAAAACAGGTCATACGGAATCTGAATGTAACTATAAAGATAGGCGTTCTTATCCGCCTCGTGATTTTTCAAAATTTCAAGGCCAAGGGTCATTTAATACAAGTAAGAATAATCAATCCAGTTCCCAAACTTTTTGTAAATATTGTACAAAGGACGGTCATGATATTAAAGATTGTTATAGACGGAAATTTAATAATGAAAATCGTAATTCTTATAGATATAATAATGAAAATCGTAATTCGTATAATAATCATTCTAATAATTATTACAATAAGTCTGCAAACGCGCATCATATTACATACGAGCCGCCGTCGCCACCGTCACCGACACCTTATGCAATTTCTAGCGAAAATGTCGGCGACAATGCTTTAAACTAAATGATCGGATTACGGTAAAGTGCCGCCGTTTTCCGACTAATGTAGGCACATTGCAAATTCCTTCTAAATCTAATAATAAATTAACTTGTCTTAATACAAAATCTATGGACCAAGACACGGGTAACCAGCCCCAAAGTAGTGTCCAAAATCATATTTCAATGGACCAAGACACGGGTAACCAGCCCCAAAGTAGTGTCCAAAATCATAAGTCAATGGACAGAGCCACGGGTAACCAGTCCCAAATATGTGTCCAAAATAAAAAGTCAATGGACAGAGCCGCGGGTAACCAGTCCCAAATAAGTGTCCAATCTCATAACGAAAATCAAGTTCAGTCTAAAACTCAAATTTATGAAATAAGATCATTTATGACAAAAATATCATTGCCTCATATAGAATTAAAAACTGAATATTCTGTCCGTCATTTACGTTTTCTTATTGATACTGGCGCAAGTATAAGTCTCATTAAAAAATCTAGTTTAAATAATAAATATATTTTGTCCCGCGAAATCGTTAAAATAAAAGGAATAAATAATATAGAGCAATGCTCTGAGTCTCTAGGTACATCTCAAATTAATTTCTACTTATCTAATAACACTTATAATTATAAATTTCATATATTTAATGATGATGTAAGTTTAGAATATGACGGTATAATAGGTAGTGATTTTCTCGGTCATTTTAAAGCCAATATTAATTACGACTCGAAAACAATAAATATCTGCGGGCAAACCATGGATATGAACTATGTTCAGCCAACTTATATAATTCCAGCTCGTTCCGAAGCCGTCATCGAGTGCGCGGTATCTAATTACACACCTGAACGGTATCCGAACAATCAAGGTTTATTATTAGACCATACTTTTAAAGATGGTATTTATTTTGCTAATAGTATTGTCACTATAAAATCAAATAAAAGATTTAATGTTTCAATTTTAAATACTACCGACTCAGCTATCGAAATTAAAGATCATTCCATAGAATTAAGCCCTTTTGAACAAGAAAATTCTTCGTGTAATATTCCGTCACAATCCGTAAATTCTATTTCTTATTCTAGTTCCGATAGAGTCCAAAAAGTTCTCGATCTTATTCGCTGCTCACATTTAAATCAAGAAGAAAAAGATAGTCTTTTGGAATGTTGCTCAAATTATACAGATATTTTTCATTTGGAAGGTGAACCTCTCACATTTACCAGCGCGATCGAACATAATATAGATTCAGGAGACGCGCCTCCTATTCACGTAAAATCATATCGTTTCCCAGAATGTCATAAGGAAGAGGTAGACTCACAGATTCGTAAAATGCTTGACCAAAATATCATACGTCCTTCGGTTTCACCTTGGAGTGCTCCTGTATGGGTCGTTCCTAAGAAAATGGACGCTTCAGGTAAAAAGAAGTGGCGAATAGTAATCGATTATCGTAAGTTAAATGATGTCACTGTATCAGAAAGTTATCCGTTACCTCTCATCACAGATATTTTAGATCAATTAGGACATTGTAAATATTTTAGCACCCTCGACTTATCTAGTGGATTTCATCAAGTTAAAATGAGTTCCAAAGACGCCCCGAAGACGGGATTCACTATAAATACAAATTCGAGTGCCTCTGGACACTACGAATTCACTAGAATGCCTTTTGGGCTAAAAAACGCCCCGGCTACATTTCAGAGGCTGATGAATACAGTCCTCTCGGGTCTTCAAGGGTTGCATGCATATATATACTTAGATGACACAATTATATACAGTCACGACCTTCGGAGTCATATTACAAAACTTAAATTAGTCTTTGATCGCTTAAGAAAATTTAACTTAAAATTACAACCAGACAAATGTGAGTTTCTCAGGCGCGAAGTTGCTTATTTAGGCCACATAATCACAGACAAAGGTGTCTGTCCAAATCCAGATAAAATCAAGGCCGTAACTCAATTTCCAAATCCTAAAAATCCAAAGGATATAAAATCATTCCTAGGCTTAGTCGGATACTATCGACGTTTCATAAATAACTTTTCGCAAATCACAAAACCGTTGACATCTCTATTAAAAAAGGATGCATTATTCAATTGGTCTCATGAGCAGGAATTAGCTTTTAAAAATCTTAAAGATAAATTAACTTCAGCACCTTTACTTCAATATCCAGATTTCAATCAACCTTTCTTGTTAACTACCGACGCTTCTAATTACGCGGTAGGTGCTGTATTATCGCAAGGAGACATAGGCAAAGATAAACCTATCTCGTATGCGTCACGAACCTTAAATAATGCCGAAGGCAATTACTCTACCATAGAGAAAGAACTCTTAGCAATTTTATTCGGAGTTAAAACATTCCGTCCCTATTTATATGGGCGTAAGTTTAAAATCATAACAGACCACAAACCATTAGTGTGGCTGTTTAGTGTCAAGGACCCCGGATCCAGACTTATTAGATGGCGCCTTAAATTAGAAGAGTATGACTATGAAATAGTATATAAAAAAGGAAAATTAAACGCTAACGCTGACGCATTATCTCGCTATCCAGTACTCGCCTTAGATGAAAATACAACTGATAATTCAATGTTATGTAATCCTACACTGTCACCCGGAAGTGACATCGATTCTCATAATCTTCCGTCAATATCCGAAACTTACGAACAATTTCTTCAAATCTCAAAACAATCCGGTGTTACTTTCGACACGGTAATTCAAGAACATAATGAAAGCCTATTAAAAACTAAAATAAAATTAATCGCGTATCCTACATCAGTCGATTTAGACGATTCTATTCCTTATTGCAGCGAAATTATAGACGCATCTACTAGTGAGCCTAATATCCGAGATATTGAACGCGAACTTCATTCATATTATTCAACCTCTAACGATAATCATGTGTTTACTCATTTGTTTATTAAATTAAATCACTTTGACGAAATGACTTACAAAGATATATTTAATGTCCTTCGTGAATACCGAGACATGGTAAAATACTGGTATTCCGAAGAGAAGGAGATAGCAATATCAGATTTCACAGATCCCTTCTCTAAACTCTCGTTTACAAAAATTTATAATATTATTTCATTTCTTTTTCATAACACTAGTATTAAAATTCATATCTATCATAATTGTATAAAATATCCAACACCTAGTGAAATTAGGCAAATCTTAAAAGATAACCATGACTCACCTGTAGCTGGACATCCCGGTATCTCGCGTATGCTGGAAAGAATAAAATCTCAATTTTGGTGGAAAAACATGAGGCAAGATATCGAAGACTATGTTAAAAATTGTCGCTCCTGTCAAATTAATAAGCCCTTACGTCAAACCAATCGGGCTCCAATGATAATTACCTCCACAGCATCGCGGCCTAATGAAAAAATATATTTAGATCTCGTCGGCCCATTACCTGAAACATATGAATATAAATATAAATTTTTACTTACTGTACAGGACGATCTTACAAAATTTTCACAGGCTTATCCTATGCAGTCGTGTTCAGCTGAAGACACAGCTAAAACATTCGTTAATTATATTGCTCACATGGGAATACCTAAAATGATTATTTCAGACCAAGGCACAAACTTTTGTTCAGACCTCTTTAAACAATTAGCAAAATTATTTAGTATTAAACATATTTTCGCTTCACCATACCATCCTCAAACTTGTGGAGCTCTTGAAAGGAGCCACTCCACCCTTAAGGAATATTTAAGATCTTATATAGGCGAAAATCAAAATACTTGGGACCTTTACATCCCGAGCGCCATGATAGCTTATAATTCAAATGTACATAGTACAACGGGTTACTCCCCTCTAGAACTTTTATTCGGTTTTAAACCCTACATACCATCTAGCATAGATGTTCTCGATAATAACACATATACAGACTATATTCGAGCATTAAATCATCGTCTTTATTATAGCCGCCAAAAGGCTCTACAAAATATTCAAGCGTCTAAAGAAAAGTCTAAAAATTATTATGATATACGAACAAAACCTATTACATATAATGCTGGCGATATGGTGTATGTCCGTTGTCACCATAAACAAAATAAAGCCTTGTCCCCAGTGTGGAAGGGCCCTTATAAAATAATAAAGTTAAACGGTAATCATACGGCTACGTTATTAATTAATCGTAAGCACGTTCGTCATCACTTCGATGAAATAAAGCCGGCAAGTGACGACACGTCATAGTGTCCTAGGTCAGTAAGTTAGTACTAGTAGTATCTATTATAACATAATCGTAACATAAGTCCTTTCGTTCTATTTCAGATGCGCGCTGTCGCCGCTAGCTATATCAGATTACGTATCGCCCATTATTAGTAGTCCGGGCCTTTATTTCGATAAGCTCTTAGATGTTAAGTTTACTAATAACGATTGGAAAGTCTTAGCATATTTAGATATAAGTCATGTTCAACCGAATCTAGATAAGATAGAATTTTTATTAGAAAAATTAGGTGTATTTTGTAATTCTCTTACGTCGTCAAAGATACAGTCGGATTGCATAAATTCCCTCACGGCGCTGAAAAATCAGCACCTCGTTAATGTTAATAAATTTTCTTCAGTTTCATATTTGCTTCAAAATGATAACGCAAAACAGCGTTTTAAAAGAGGTCTTATTGACTTAGGAGGTTCTATCATGAAAACTATCTTCGGTACATTAGATGCCGAAGACGCTGTCAAATATTCAGAGGCTATAAATAACGTCCAGACAGACGAGAAACATCTCGCTCATCTTATGAAAGATAATATTCATGTCATACAATCCACTATTTCATCATTTAATAATTCTATGTCAAAAGTTAATTTAAATGAAAAACATCTTTTAGAAAATATGGAAACAATACATAAAATATTAGAATCAGTTTCAAATACTAATGATAAGTTAACTTTGAAAACTCAAATTAATTCGTTATCTAACTCTTTGGAAGCTATAATCTTAACTTCGTCATTTGATATCGACGACATAAATAATGCTATTTTATTCGCGAAACTTAACATTTTACACCCGACTGTACTTAGTCCCTATCAGCTATATAATGAATTAGATAAACATAGAAATAAACTCCCTAGCCATTATGATTTGCCTTTACCATTAACTTTACAAAATATACAAGAATTAACCGACATTTCTAAATTAGTTTGCTATTATCATCAAAATAAAATAATATTCGTCCTTCACATTCCTTTAGTCCTACCTCAAACCTGTAATCTTTATAATATAATACCATTACCTGTCCCATATGACATATTGAAACCAGACACCTACATTCTAATAGAGCCGACTAGCTCATATGTAGCAGTAACAGGTGATCGCATGTTCTATTCACTATTAAGGGACATTGAAAAGTGCAAACTAATAAGTGAAAAGTGTTATGTGTGTGTGCTCGCCGACTTGTTCTCAGTCGTTGCCAATCCTACGTGTGAAACAACGTTATTAACTGAAGTGGTTACTAAACTCCCAGACTCTTGTGTAGCTAAAATTATTCATGGTTCTATAGATATATTTCATAAGCTTAGTTTTAACCGTTGGATCTTTGTACAATCAGACCCAGGGAAATGTCATATTACCTGCGAAAAATCTGACGTTAATTTAGATGTAATATTATTCGGTACTGGCATCCTGACCTTACCTAAACATTGTAAAGCATTTTATAAAACCTTGCAGTTCACCGCAGTTGACGAGACGTCACTCGGTAACGTAACAAATGTAATATCCAATTTCAATATTTTATTAGACGATTGTTGCGAACAAACTAAAATTAATAAAACTTTCTCTAAACTTCCACATTCTAATTTAAAGAACATTGGTAATCTTGACTCTCTACTTCATGCTAGCATCCATCTTCGTTCAATGGAAGACGAGTTATATAATTTAGAAAATCCATCTCACTTTGATACATATGGAAATTATTACATGTCTATAAGTTTATTTAGCAGCATAATATTCATATTTTATCTCCTATATAAATGTCGGAAAAATATTACTCCTCAGAAAAATCCTTGTTGCATACAAATCTTTAATCAGTGTCATAATTCAAGGACTCGCACTGATCATCCAACATCCCTTGTAGTATTTAAAGATAATAATAGTTTAAAGAATGATTCTAGTATGTTGGAAGAAACAAATTTTGTAAGCACACCGACTCCTTTGAAAAGAAATGTTGTTATAACTAATGTTGTAAAGGATCATGAAATGTAACAATTTTAATATTGTATGATTTTATTTGAACATTGAAAAATAATAATAAACATTATTTTCTATAATAATTACATATTATAAAAATCTCTTATGAATATTTTTGTCTTTTTATAATTTTGTGTTTTTATTATGTGTGCTAGTTAAGTTCTTATTTTTAAATAAATGTTATTAATTAAATAGTTTATAATTTAGCTACTTCCATGTATACTCCAAACGAAAGTCCAGTTTCTCGCGTTTTTCAAATTACTTTTAAATTATTTCAATCTCTCATCACTTTGACATGTGATGATCGATCTTAACGGGGGGGCTGTTATATCGGAAGTCGCATGTCAACGTATGTATAGCAAAAACGCTAAGTTTTCAGTTGCATTTCCATGAATTGCAATTGCAAACTTTTGCTGTTTCTATTATTCTATTTTTCGTATTTTTAATCAGATTGAATTGGACTTTCGTCGGGTGCAGGTCTTAGTTTAGTTTCTAAATAAGTATTTTCTTTTGAATAAAATTCAGTTTTTATTAAAGTTTATTTTTTTTAAAAAGCCAATCTCGAACCCGCTAGTAACAGTCCCTTACATAGAGTTCACTGTGAGAGTAGCAACGCTGAAAGAGTAACTTTTTTAAACTTTTGTTATTTGTATTGGAAAACTCATGAGTCATGACTCATGACGCTCGGACCTCGGGCGCTTGCCCATTACAAATCACAAAAAAGTAAAACTAAGTAAGCAAGTAATAATACTTTAGGATGTGTAATGTGTATGTGTCCCTTACATTGAGTTCACTGGGAGAGTAGCAACTAGCAACGCTGAAAGAGTAACTTTTTTAAACCTTTGGATGGGAAAACTCATGAGTCATGACGCTAGGGCGCTTGCCCATACAAATCACAAAAAAATATTTGCTCTTTCAGCGCTGCTACTTTCACAGTGAACTCTGTACAGAGGACTCAAACACACCCTAAAAAATCATCAGTCATCACTTTGTTTTGTTACACCCTCTATAAGCATATTTTCTTCTTTTTCAAAATCAACTCTACAACTATTTTAGACTTTCGTGCACCTAATGTTTCTTTCGTCTGTCCTTCCAAGATGTATAATGACAAATGACAATCTAATAATCCAAACTAGTAGTAGATTTAGCTAAGCCTAGTCTAGTTTGGTAGAATAGTTTCGTAGCAGCGGTGGTCATAATAATATGAGGCCCGCCCGCGGCGGCAACATTCTGGCTCTGCGACGGATCCTACACAATATAATAATTATTATTGTTATTACAAGTTTATTACTACGTGTAATTG
The DNA here is from genome assembly GCA_905404155.3 of Plebejus argus. Classification (NCBI taxonomy): domain Eukaryota; kingdom Metazoa; phylum Arthropoda; class Insecta; order Lepidoptera; family Lycaenidae; genus Plebejus; species Plebejus argus. The sequence continues at coordinate 5,358,750 of FR989929.1, read as the reverse complement.
GTTACTATAGTAACTAAGTACCAAAATAAGTTATGTACTATATTTATAATTAGGTGACGCCCGCAACTCCTTTGCGCCAAAATTGTTTATTGCGCAGGAACCGTACATTTTACCGGGATAAAAAGTATCCTATGTCCTTTCCCGGGACTTAAAGTATCTCTAGTAATAGTATTTTCAATTAATTTAACCTGGTACATAAATACTTGGGACATCTCTTGTCCTGTGGTCCCCACAACCGAAACGCGGAATTATTAAATTTCACGGGTAATTTGCGTGGAATCATCTGTCAAAATATATCCCACTGCAAACAAAAACACCTTCGGCGCATCAAACAGCACCGTAAACGCCGAGTGTGTACGCACTTGGTGACGTCATAATACCGGTACATAATTTATTATCTTGAATACATAGTGCTCGGAAATCGTTGTTTTCATACTATATGAACTTTGTTTATATAAACCTTCCCTGGAATTGAATTGCTATTTTTTTGAAAGACTAGTGAAATCATTGAATGAAACTATTTAATTTACAAAGACGGTAAATTTTGTAAAAGTGGAAACATAAACGCTAAAATAATTTGCGCTAAAATTAAGCTATGAAAGCGCCATTTAGACCACACACAACTGGTAAATACTCCAGGTTTTGCCGAGTGATGTAAATTGTAAAGTAGCTGTAAAGTACCAATAACGTAACACCGTGTCATCGCTGATCTACCAAGTCAGCTCTGTCCAACGTGCAAGAGCACAGGATCTTTGAAATAGCCCGATTGCTACTGTTACCAAGCTGTGCAGCAAAGTATCAAGTCGGGTTTTCATGTTTTCCAGGGTCGTGAAATCCTAATATTTTAATAATATTTAAAATAAATTATATTTAAAGTAGAGTAAAGGTCAAAAGTACTCGTACAGAAACTTCTTCTCCACATTCTATAATACTTTATGATCATAGTCTTGCCACCTCTATATTGTAAGTAGTCGCCAAGTGTGCACACAGAGTAATAATAAAAATAACTCCAACATCTGTCACCGCGCCTGCTCGTCTGTTTGTTCGTCTAATGAGTTACAGACTGTCAACAAGATTTCAGAGTTTGGGGGTGAAATGGGTAATATTTCAGGGTGTTTGGGGTGTAAATACGTTTATTGTAATTAGAAAAGAAAATTTGTATCTCGCGAGTCGCGACGTCTCGCTATCATTTGGACTTGATCCTAAATTAAATATTTTCTGTCTACCGTCTACAAATTACGATGATATGTTTTCGTTATTTAACAAGTTTATTATCTTTTTAGATATTATATTTTTAGATTTGATTTGAATTTTAAGGTTTGTATATAATAAGTAAATGACCCGGTGAAGTTCGTATCACTTCGAAGGTTTCTATTAGGAGGCCCTAATAGAAACCTTCCCTGGACTTTCATGACATATTTCAAGAGTAAAATTAGCCAAATCAGTTCAGTCGTTATCGAGTCTTAGAAAGACTATAAAAAATTGAAATTTCATTTAAGTATTATTTATAATAATATCGATTATTTTTCTTTTAGAATTTATACCCAGTTTCGAAAATTGTTCTGACTGGAATTTATCTATTCACTAGCAATTTTGATTGGCTTATGAGTTCTGACATACTAATTAATATCTAATAATATTACTCCTTGTTTAAAAAAAAAACTAAGTACTCCAAAAAATATGTCGGTATGTACCATACCATGAGGTAATTAATAATTATATGAACTGCGCGAAACCCATTACAATGATTATATTACTTGGTAACAACATTTTGAATTTTTAAAATCTTCCAACATTCAAGTTAAGACAATAAATAATTTTTCCTCAGCTCAGTTGCTTAGAAATTCAGACTTCGTCTAATCTTGAAGATGAAAGAAAATTTTAAGATGCCAGACTGGCAACTGACGAGTCTCGAAACACTCGAGAAAATTCACTTTTTTCTTTTTCTTGCGAATTGTTTTAAAGATTTTCTTCGGAGAGTTTCATTCCGACCTATTTTTACATGGCTTTTGCTCAAGAACGATTAATAATTACGAATTTATTCACGATAAATAATTAATTAGAAATTGTAACTTCCTTAAACGCAATAGAAGTTTACGAAAATTGATACCTTCTATTGCATTTAAGGTAGGTAAGTAGTTATATTATTTCATAATAAATTAATGATAATATTATGCTCTTCGCTTGACTTACACATCACAAAATATAAAATATTGACAAGTATTTTAGCCACATTATACCTAATAATACAACAACGTAAGTAATATAATATTTGATATTAAAGATCATAATATACCAGAAACTATAAAAATATTCATATCGGAAAAACCTTTTTATATTATAACTTTGAAATTATAGACAAAAGTTTTAACCAATTTTAATAATTTTCTTTGAAAAATTTGTGCGCAGCGCCATCTAGTTCTCAATTATTATAGTACAAAAGATACAAGTTCTGTCCTCTAGCGGTGCAGCAAGGAACTTTAATACAAATTCAGTCAGTGTTATAGTACGTCTACTGCCCAACAGATGGCGCTTTAATGAACAAAGTTTAAAACTGACAAGCTTGGTCATAATATTAATAATATTATAATGATTATATTATAATTTTATCATGTCCACGGTGTAATTTATATTATGATGCTTACTTTAAAAAAAATATGATTTTTAATTGCAATAATTTTTTTGAAGAAATATTATGTTTCCAGAAATCCAGATTTAAATTTGTACCTTCAGTGAAATTGAATCTTATGTACCATCGAGGAAATTGATTCCTAGGCAGTTGACGGACCTACGTCGTGTGGTCGGCTTATTGTCAATTCAATGTTAGCTGTGATTAGCTGTTCCTACATGGTGCCTACCACGGACCACCTGTCCGTGGTTATAGGCACCATGTAGGACATTCTGAAAACATTTATTTTAAATTTATACAGAATTAAAACAATTTTGATTAGATTTGATTTGATCGGTCGGATGGGTTTGACGTAACGCGACCAAATAACTTAGGTCCGCCATTTGCATAGGAATCAACTTCTCTGATAGTACATTTCACAAATAACGTATATCATTTTGGCAGACGTAACCTTTCGGTTGGGTTTATCTGTTTACAAAACTCGACCATATTACTCACATTGCTAAACCTCTGATTCAATGTCTTTGAGAGTCCAAAACAAAAACACAAAAGATTTTGTATGTATCAAACCTCTAAAGTCTAAACTTTAGAGGTTTGATCAGGGTTTTCTTTAAAAACGTTTAAAATCCTACGCTGCACCACTTGCCCGCTAATAAAACTCCCTCGTGATTATTATAATATTCGTCTTACGAATTTTCATTCAAGTTACGTATCCTGGACGGCAGTTTAACATTTACTCATCCCAAAAAAAGTTTGCACTTTGCGAACGCGTTAAAGAAGTTTTTACATCAAAAACTAAATATCACCTACCCCAGGCCATGATTGGCTAAAGGCAAAACGTGTCTAATAGATGCACAATATTATTGACAATATTTCTAATTGGGGGTGCGCCCCTATTGCCAAACAATTCATACACCCTTTCAAATCTTGATAATATTAACAATAATTGCCGTAGGTATTGAATTTATTGCCATTGCAAAGTGCAATAGCTAAACGAGGGTCACGAACTCACGAATAATATAGAATTTCGAAACGAAAGAACCAAGTACAAAAAAGTAGAGTTACTGAGTACCGAAAGGGAAAAAAGGTAATATTTGGTGTAATTTTGTATACTTACTTAATATAATTCTTTAAATGTAGCGGGAGGACCCAAGAGCAAAGATTTTGTTGAGAAAAAAAATTGAGTATAGCATCAAAAATCGTAAACCAAAATATGTAATTGTATTTTAAAAAGATAAAACCGACTTCAAAATTGTACGTAATTGAGAATTAAAACTTCCTATCTCCAAAACTACTGAACCGATTTTGATGAAACTTGCACTATTCCCAAAGTTGGACAATACCTATTACAATAAAAAAAGAATCACTTAAATCGGACTTGTAGTTTCAGAGATATGCGCGAACAAACATAAAAACATACATACATACATACATACATATTACATACACTTTTGAAATTTGGCACATTTGTTCAGAAGCTGTTATAGATTAACATATACAAAAACTGGGCAGTTCTGGAAATATTACATACATACGCGTCGAATTGATAACCTCCTTTTTTTGAAGTCGGTCAAAAAAACCATTTTGGTCCTAGCCCCTGGGGCGAGGCCGTAGGCGGTGGCCCATATCGCCATGCCTTATGCCGCCTCTGATTCTGTATTACGAGTCTCCTGGACCGTAGTGTATATTTTCTTTGCCTGGACTACGGAGTACTATTATAATATATTCTGTGCCTGGACATAAAATTTCATATCTACTGATTTCCTTACGTCTATACTTACAGGGTGTAACAAAACTAAGTGATAATACTTTAGGGTAGTTCACTGTGAAAGTGGTAGCGCTGAAAGAGTAACTTTTTTCACCTTTGTATGGAAAAATTTGACGCGGAGGCGCTTGCCTAATACAATTCACAAAAAAAAATTTGCTCTTTCAGCGCCGCTACTTTCACAGTGGACTCTAAGTAGGTATAATATAAAGGACACATATTATACACACCCTAAAGTATTTTCACTTAGTTTTGTTCCACCTTGTATATTATAACCATGGAGTTTTGCTACTCGCTCCGTGATTTGGAAGTTGGTAGTTACATCGCTTAAATTAAGATACGAAATTCAAGAGTCAAGACAGTTTCCAAAATTGTAACAGTAGTAAAGGCTGGATAATCTGAAGATTATTTCGGGTCGTAAAGACTTTACGTTCAAAGCTTCAGCCTGACTTCCCATTTTCATCCTTATATCGTTAACATAAGGGTTCTGTTAGAGGTAAAATGATTCTGATTTCTGAACCTTCAGTGTTCCGGAGGAGCAAGACTTATGATAACATCTCTGAAATATCTAACGAAGGCTCAAGCTTTACGACCAATAAAAATATAAAGGTCAGTTTATGGCGAATTTCAATTTTGGCACAAATTGAAATACCTAGATGATTCTTGAAGATTACAAATTAATAATAATACAAAAAGTAGGTATAATATTATGTTAGAGTGAGTGTTAGCAGTGAGACTAGTGAGTATTGACTATTGACTGAAAGAGCCTGAATTGGTTCGAGAAAAGGATGGTACGGCCGTACCGCTTTTTTGCTCGAATTGGCTGGGGCACTGTCGTGCCCCCAGCCAGATGACTATACAAAGGAGAAGTCCGACTTCTTTTCTGTAAGTATTGAAAAAGATTGTAAAAGAGCTAGAAATTTAGAAGCTATAGTTAAAACTAAACTTACAAAAAATATATTTTAACGTTTACGAACAATAAAATCATCGAAATTGCGCAATCATCGAAATTGCGCAATCATCGAAATTGCGCATCACATAGCCTATTTGGGACTGATATTATACAGAATATTATGATACTAGAATAAAAACTAGAAACAATAGAGTCAAGCTGCAATCGAAATTGAGAGCTGTTATATTATGACAATTATTATTACCTAAGTATTGTAAGTAGGTATATTAATTAAATAACAATGTAATTTGGGAAATTGAATTGTAATTATTCAACAAATTATTCATTTATGAATTCAAGCTGCGTGCCTATCACGCATTTGAAATTTAAATTAATTATAGTGTGGTATTTTGTTCAAAATTCAAATTATGCTAATCACGTGATGATGACAGCCATCTGACGCTGTTTTACGAGATCTTAAGGGATTGGTGATATTAAATATCATAGAAGCACAGTGTAAATAACTATTTTTACACTGTGATAGAAGTATAGCGGGTAATGCGGTTTCGAAACCCACTAAAACAGACCCCTATTAATGCAGCTCGATACAGCCGTATAAATAAGTGCATCTAAAAAAATAATAATAATTATCCTGACCAACATTATAATAGCTAAGAGAGATCTAAGACTACGTCTGCTTTTCTTGTGTCTACATAATAATATGGAGATACTCTACTGACTAGTAAAGGAACGTAGCATAGTTTTTGTTGGGGAAAATGTACGGTTCCCGCGCGATAAACGAATTTCGATGCTACGGAGTTGCGGCACAGAATAATATAATAATAGTATCTATCTCCGTAGTAGCGACTTGCGGGCATCATCTTGTCGAATATTAATATTATTTAAATTACTAGCTGTTGCCCGCGACTTCGTCCGCGTTAGTATAGTAGATCACGTCCCAAGTATTATTTTCACATACAGACAAACAGACAAACAGACATACAGACAAACAGACAAAAATTCTAAAAACTATATTTTTGGCTTCCGTATCGATTGTAGATCACGTCCCAAGTATTATTTTTCAAAAATGTTCAATGTACAGAATTGACTTTCCTACGATTTTATTGTATAGATTTGTTCCTAAAAAGGATAATTAAGACGCAATACAAACTCCACGATACCTTTTAATTATGAACAAAAGTGTCATGAGGAATAAGGGGGGGGGGGGTTTGGGGGGGCGCAGCGCCCCCAAAACAAACGACACTGAAAAACCGTATGTGTAGTTTAGTTTTTAACTTTGTTCTTAAAAAAGATGTATAATGCCGCAACACCGCTTTGTTTGAAGCAAAATTTGAGGAGGGGGGGTTTGGGGGGGGTTGGGGGGGAGGGCGAAGCCCCCCCCCAAGAAAAGACCGATGCCAAAGCTCCCAGCATGTTAATCAAACGACACTCGAAATTTGTATAGAAAAGATAGACAAAAGCTCATAGCATGGCAAGGAGTGAAGATAGATACAAAGTGTGAAGAACAAATTTGTAGGAAATTTTATGGGCTTTCATTACGTACAGGACATTTTTTCTCTACAATGCACCGTTTTAGCGATATGAGCAAAAAACTAAAAATATTGAAACTTGAGCCCCTCCCCCCCCCCTAGGCGATATCATCATAATAATATATAGCCTATGTGTTGACCCGACCTCTATATAATATTCGTGCAAAATTTGAAGTAAATCCATTCAGTACTTTCTGAGTTTATCCCGGACATACATACAGACAAACAGACAAACAGACAAACAGACAAACAGACAAACAGACATACAGACAAACAGACAAAAATTCTAAAACCTATATTTTTGGCTTCCGTATCGATTGTAGATCACGTCCCAAGTATTATTTTTCAAAAATGTTCAATGTACAGAATTGACTTTCCTACGATTTTATTATATTATGTATAGATAAAGCAAACATCTCTATTTCATATACCTATCTGTGTACCTATTATGTAGAGAAGATGAATAGAGTAATGGCAGATCCGCGTTATTCGTCATATTTCGACTGGACTTGACATAACCCGAAAAAATTGCGTAGGTGATAGTTCACCCCGGGCATAAATGCCTTTCCTAAATAGTACACTTTGTACCAGCGCGAGCGTAAACTGTAATAATAGGTATACAGAACGTATAAATGCATGTAACAACCAACAGTTTATACCACGAAAATGACGAAAACGACTACGTAACGTAACAGAATAACGTGGAAAAACAAATATATATTCGGTTAGTCAACAAGTTAAATAGGCTATAGCTTCGACATCAGTGCTATAACCGACTCGCGCGGTGTAAACAATAAAATTCCTATTTAAGTTCAAATCATAAGCAAAGGTGGACTTATTCTGTGCTAAGGTATAACCAACCTTATAGGACCAACAAAAGACTTGTTTTCGCTTGTGAATAGGTTCAGTGTAGATGGGTAGTTGGAAAAGCAATAACTGACCAGCGCAACGGCACGCGAGTCGCGACACCGGAAACACGTGGACGATCAAAGAGACCGGATGCTGTAAGTGTCATTGTAACAATATGCACTTGTTACTAGATTTAGACATAGGAACTTAGTCCAAGTTAGGTATAGATTTTCAGCTCAGATAGAAAAAAAAGGTTACTAACAAACTAAGAAAAACTAAAGAGAATCGTACAAATCAGGATTGAGTTTTGGCACAGAAAGCACGTACCTACTAACAAACTTTAAAAAACTCGAGAGAAGAGAAGACCCAGCAGATTTTTTTGCCCAGCAAAACCAAGGTACATAATATTGCAGTATCCCACGGAAACATCCATGTAGCATCAGAGAATTTGATTCATATAGAGATGACGAATCTACTGCGTGACTGGTGAGACATGTTCAATACTCGAGGACGTGATATTTGGCTATTATATTAGTTGAAAAAAATAATATAAAAAAATAATATCAATTGATCACTGCTAGTAGTAGTAGTAGTAGCTTAAAGTTAAATAATTATTTACCCAACGCATGGACACCGCGAGCGGGAGGGGTAGTTGTGTGGTGTTTCTTTGGTAGCGCACGCCTCTGCACCGGCCGCATAGTATGCCTACTTGCCTAGTCGCGTAATTTACTTAGTATCCATGATTCATTTATTTTTGGGAAATTCGGAAAAAAATTAAGAACCTAATTTTATTACATAATTATAATGAGAATCGAGTACTTACAGAGTACTCTCCATAAATATCGGTAATGTCTCACCAGTCATGTTGTATATTATTCGGTCGGTTTATGGAAAGTCAATGTCTAAACACACTAGGCTGAAGTTCCGCGGCGGAAATTCCGAATGATTACGTTAGCAATGACGCATACAATATACTTAACGCGACGGAATTTCGGCATGGTGTGTCATCGGTAATTTAAAATATATTGCAGGCGGAATCATGCGGAAATTCCGCCGCGCAACTTTGGCATAGTGTGTTTTGATACTTGATCGTCTAAATTACGTAGGTACGCAATCTGCCTATGAATCAACTTCCCCAATTTTACATTGACGGTCAAAAAAGTTTCTGTCAGAAGTGGGATTCGAACCCACGCCCACAGAAGTGGACTGCGACCTGAACGCAGCGCCTTAGACCGCTCGGCCATCCTGACTGCGACGATTGTACAAAAAAGATTATACGCACAATAATTGCAGTTAAGATAAAATACGTCTTTACCTATTTGTGAAAGTGTGGCTGACCGCTGATATCAAATTCCCTCACCGGCTTGCATGATATTATCAAAATGACATTCATATAATATTTTGGTCACAGTAAAGGCTACCCTGGACATTGGACAACGATAGACAAATACTACTAGGTAGTATTTGGGCTTTTGTTATGGAGACCAAAAGGCGATGGTTTGGGTGTAACAAAAAAAGCAAACTACACTATTTTCGTAAGATACTGAATTTTTATGAAGTTAAAGGATAAAGCCTTAACTATGACATACACTTGAATGATGAATGTTGAGCAGCGTGATCGAATCCACTCACGCATCAACATCCATATCGTTTTGACAAATCACAGAATTGATGATAAATAATTAGAACAGGACGATATTTTTATCGCGTACAAAAACCAGAGCTACGCCCCTCTGTTTGACTCCCATATTAAACTTCACGTTAAAAAGTCGTGGGAACGGATCAAATGGTCTTTAGATTTTTTATGAAAGACAGTCCCCTGTGTGACTCGTAAGAAATTACTCCATTAGACGATTAGAAATCTTAAAAACATTGCCGTGACTGACCTGGGGGAATAAGGGACTTTTTGCGTCAGCCTTGGCGGTTTTGCAAGGATTTTTACCAGTTTTTCCTTGTCGAAATTAGGTACTTAGATTTTTTTTCATTTTATATATATTTATTTAATACTCAAAAGTGTGAAATATTGTCACTTTTGAATTTGCAAATTGCAATTTTTAAATCTAGTTTTAAAACTACCTAAAAATATTCCAACTTCTGTTGGGTACACAAAATTGTCATGTCAAACTCTTGGTTAAATCATGCGAAGAGTTTGGCAATATGCGCCTCACTGTGCGGTTGACTTTTATACTCCTAGGTGATAAATGATAACTTATAATAAGGCCAATTATTATTATAGTTAAAAGAGGCAGCTACCTCTTCAACGAATTTAATTATAAGAAGATGGGAGGAGTAGGATAGTTCCTACTCGTCGTATCTCCTTCTGATTTAAATTCGTTGCGGGTCCCTAGACAGTCCCTGGGGCTCCCTGAGATTATATCAAAGGGTGGTTGGATACCGCTGTCGATCCTGGCGACACAGGAGATACAGAGGTGGGAATGTGTGGTAGGCAAAGCCTGTTAAAAGATAAGCTAGCTCAAAAGAATTGGTTTTTCACTCTATGTTTCTATGAGAAATGCCCCAATGTCATTTACCTGTACAGTGACTAAAAGGCTTACTCTACCAGCACTGTTGCTTCCGAGGAACTCCAGCAAGGGACATAATAAACCACCCTAAAGCCTATATCACTCATTAATGTTACCCGTTGTAATAGTAATCAATAGTAAGAAATAATTCGCAATCATTCTTATCGGCATTGTGTCTTCGCTATTGGTTATTTTTCAACAGTCTTGTCTGCAATACTGGGGTATTGTCCGGCAGCTATTGTGAGTCCTCAACGCGTAATTCCGGATGACGTGGATGCAAATGGGAACTGGGACTGGAAGACTTTTGTTCTGTTAATACTTAGCCTAGTGGGTTATGACTTGCTAGTTGTTTGCAACTTCGTTCGTAGATTCGTTTGTTAAAGTTTTACCGTAACAAAATATCTCTATACCGTTTTTATCCAAATCGGTATTGCGGTTTTAGCTTAAAAAATAAATGATCAAAAAGATAGACATACTTACTTTCAGATGATCCTAATCCCTGATTTTCATATCATTTTCGTAGGTTTTACTTATTTTATTGTAATTTGTCAAGTTTAGCACCTAAACATTAATTGTTCTGTACTTACTACTAATCTCTCGACTTATCTTTCCTAGATAACTATTTTTGATCTTATAATTAGTCCAAAAAGTAAAAGAAAAATCAATACAATAATTTTGTTAGGGCTATCTAATACTTTCACAATTCTAATTAGCTATTAAAAGGTATAATTTATATCCGAAAGCAAAAAAGCTTTAACATGCAAATGATAAATTAGTATTTTACCAACGTAATAAATAACCAGCCATATTAATTTCAGTAACACGTGAAAGCAAATTCCTCTTAGCGATGTAAAATTGTAAAATAAAATTTTAAATGCAATTTCCAACATCTGTACTTGTTTCTTTAAAACCGCAATTAAATATGCTACCCTTACATTAAAAATCTACATCTACAAAACATACATACATACATACATCTATTAATTTACACGCGTAATCAAATATGCCATATTCATACTATACCCTAACTTAAAAAAATATAGCACGTCCATTGGACAGACTAAAAAAAAATATTAAATATGCACATTGCACACATCATTTTATCTATCATCCTCCCAATTCCACTTGGATGGTCCCCTGATGCGTTTGAAAGACCACTTCAGACTGGGTCAAAGACCAGTAATTCGTGTCTAGCCCTTTGAAATGCTAAGTGTCGCATAATTGCGGTGTAATGAGGAATGGCACTCGTCATGTTTTACTCAATTGGGAAATGCCATTAGGCCTTTGTGACGAGATTATGGATTAATTATTTGGATCATTATCGTCTGGATTTGCTGGGAGCAAAAAAATATGCATAATTTATTCAAAGATAACAATTAAAATCGGTTGACAAGCAGAACTATAAATATTTAAATAGCACAAAATATTTATGTTAAAAGTAGGATATTAAGTAATGAAACAAAATATAAAGAATAATGTCAATATTTAACTAAAAATCTATCACAAACGCCAGTTAAAAATTGTTAATACATGGTGTATAATAAATTTAATAATGGTAGATTATAGGATATTTTGACAAACTATTCACAAGAACTCATCAGCATTTAAGAGAATTCAAAATAATAGGAGGAATTGAGGTAAATAATATTATATGCACAGAAATCACTATCACAAGAAATGTACGAAATATACCAGAATATTGGTTAGCAGAAAAAATGTTGTACAAAAAGTTCAACGAATAATATTATATATTATTAATGTTATAAAGTAACATCCTGTTTATTTATAAATACTAAAACTCAGACACATATTTTAACTTTGCAAACGTTGCAAAACAACATACTCCACGTCGACAAATTAAAATATTGAAGTCTGAAACTCTGAAAGTGCGCCGCACCTTTTAGAGTAATATTAAAAGCTACATTCGCGTTATAAATCTATTTTTCATAAGCATGTGACTAGAAAGCTGAAACATAATATGTTAACAGTTCTCACATTTTTCATTTTTAAGCTTACAAAGTTTAAAAGCTTACGTTACTCGACTCATCAGAAGTGGTGTGGTGCGAGTTAGAGCGGCGCGCACATCACGTTATTAGTGTAGTTAATATAGTGCAGGTAGATTTTATAATTATTACTGTTAGGGGCATTAAATTATTCGTATGTCATATGCATTACACATAACTCATCACGTGTGCAATAGCTATGTCCACATTGTGCCCTTTCATCTTCAATTTTCATTATCTTTTGACATTCGAAATGTCAAAAGATTATGAAAATTGAAGATGAAAGGGCACAATGTGGACATAGCTATTATGTCAATGCATGGCGCTTGCAATGTTTTATGTCAAATCGTAGGTCAAATCCCATACATTTTTGACATCTATCTTCGCTTTCGAAATCATCGAATGCAATTTGACTAAGCACTCTGCTTATCAAATGTCCTCTAGATTACGTAATAAGAATATTATGATTACGTAATCATAGTATTTATTGCAAAAAAATATTTGATTGTAGCGCAAATGAATTTCCATGCAAACGATTTTGGAGGCTTAATCTAATAATATTTACTTGTACTTCATTTATCTCGAGAGATGTCGCTTTCCGCTTTCCGCTGTCACTGTGGCGGTCGGTAAAACAACACGTGCGGGTGTTTATTATAATATTCCGTCATCGAAATACGCCGGTGTTCGGTTCGTGCATTAATTCCGCCGCATATTACTTTTAACTCCGCTTTAAAAAAGACTTTTGTTCAACGTGTTGCCAGTTCGATCTACCAGATAGATATTGGATTTGCAGCAACTAATACTAGTTATTGAACTTTTATTATTTACTTTACTTAAGTATTGCAATATTATAAATAAAATGGCTAACGTAATTTTAACAAAAATTAGGTAAACTTATGTGAAAGATCAAATTTGGTAGGGGGTTTGATACACATCACGATTTCTTTACACTTCTCTATAGCTTGTCGTTTGCGATTGCTACATGAGCTGCATCTAATCTAACTTTGCTTTCAAGACTCTACTAGAGAAGAGGCTTAATAATTAAATTTATGTTAAGTCTAGACAAAGCTTTCTGCAAGTTGAATGAATATAGACGATGTATTTACTCATGAATCATGATAGTTCATACAACACAATCGATCAACTGTAAGGACCACACTCGTTACTATTATCACGGGTCAGCGGTTATCTTAAACAGTTGTAAAATGTTAAATATAATGTGGGTAACTATAATATTATATCGACATAATTTAAGACCAATACGCACGCACCGTACGCGTTGAACAGAAATAAAATCATCCTAGAAACGATACAAAACTAGAGTCACTTTCACAGTCTTGTGTCTGTCCAACCTGTGGGTCGCGGTGTAGGATCGCAAAGATTTTGTGTGGTCTAGAGCACTATTTCAGGAAATATGTAACCAGTAGAATATTAAAATATTGATATATAAACATGCCAAAAAAGCAAAAAAAAAGAAAAAATAGGTATGACAAAATATGACAAAATAATTTTCGACCCCTCCCAGGTTGAAAAACAATGTAATAACTAATAAGTAATAACTGATTGTAGTGATAGTATAATATTTGCATGTTTGTCCGTCACATTTTGATGACAGAGGTTTAGATTTTTAATTCACGGCAAGGGAACTAGACAAGTCACAAAAACTCATTTTGATATCAACATCAAGAAGATTCACCGTTCCAAATAATAAATTTGATTTCTAATTTTCTTTGCGATGTCTACTTTTCTCTGTTAGTATTATTATAGTATCTATATTCTAGGTGTTATAATTTATGATCAAGACTACACTAGGATAACATGCTAAATGATTCTCGGTGTGCCATGGTAATGTTCTTGCAATATTCGCTCAACATTTCAACAAGTTATACCAAGTTTGGCTAAACACCGCCTAAACTCTGATCTAACGTCTCGCACTGTGACTTATTACCGTTAATGGAGGAAACGCGGCTTCAGTAGAATTTAAACGAAGAAACTATTGCCATCACACTTCACCCTGCGCCGGCACGTGTATTGTGATAGAGACAGATACAGTAAATCGAGGTAACGTACTCCTCTGATTCCTCCTTCAAAATAGAGCCTATCTAATTATTATTTTTATAAATATCTTCAGGAAAAGTGCCTCTACGCTTTTATTTTATCTTAAAGATATTTTAAATTTGTTTTATGGTCGGTGGATTGGCAGGGTCCGGGGCATTCATTTTTTGCGATTTTTGAAGGGTCATATTTTTTTATTTTATTAGTAAGTTTAAAAAAAACCGAACGTAGAGGTATAGCTGTAACAGATCCCAATATTGTACAAAAAATCATTTGTCTAGACGCATTGTCCAGGGAGTAAATTGGGGAATACGTTTGTATGGAAAAACAGTGTTAGCGTTTCCTCTTAAACTTAAACAGTTATCGAATTTTGGTTTACGTATTGAAAATAAATGCGATACAAGATCGCGCGGTAACCGTATATTATTACGGGATAAAAAGTGTCCTACGTCCTTTCCCGGGACTCAAAGTATCTCCATACCAAATTTTATCAAAGTCGGTTCAGCAGTTTGTGTGTGAAGAGCTAACAGACAGACATACTCTCGCATTTATAATATCGTTATGGAATATGGATGATTATCAAACAGAATATTCTTCATCAGACATCAACCTTTTTGTGTGATCAGAAAATTTATTTTTATTCAGATTTTTTAAATAAAAACGCTTTAAAACAAAGCCCATGGCATGATTTTATAGCATTTTATTTACATTTACAATAAAAATTCCAGGCCTGTTTTAGTACACATTTACTAGGACATGAAGTACCTACTTTGAAACGTAGGTATAAAATCCTTTTATACAACGATATTTACTTACTTATCTTAAATTAGTATAGTATTCAAATCCCATGTGAGAACAAGTGCATAACATTGTTAGCAAATATTTATTACCTAGCTACATCTTATGCCTTCTGACATTATGTAGTTACTTTTATCGGAAACCTGTAGTTAACAACATCTAAGCTAACTCTATTTTTATGAAAATCATGTTCAATACACGAAATAAACTCTACTTATAATAAATAGTTTTATTTCATAATCTGGGAATTTAAAAGACTAGATATTAGAGAATAGAGAGTATATTATTTACTTAACCGTTTTTGTAAAGTTTAAAATTCATGAAAAAATTAAAACCAAAAAATTACTAATAAGAATTAAGAGCGCAACTTTGACTCAGAAGTAAAGTTCTAATTTCGGAAACTGTAATAAATAGTATGCTACATGGTCGGGAGTTCTGAGCTATATCAATGATTTTAATATAGGTATTTAATTAATAAAAGCTAAACTAAAAGTATCAAATATCGACACGCTAAGCAATCGGTATCGTCGAAATTCTGTGAAACAGTGCACTTGTAGGAATGCAGTAATAACTTTAGTAAGGTGGGAGCAACCAACGCTTAATGTGCGATTAATTAATCGTTAGTTTAACCAGCTCTATAAAATGTCTATAGGCATAGATATTATGTTATTTAGTATTTAAATAAGAATTAATGAACCAACAAATGTTTCCCTTCCGTTTTAATTTCTTAATACATTTATAAACAGTAAAATAATCGTCTATTTTCATCTCTTAACGTCCTCCCTTACAAAACTAGAAAATTGTAGAAAATCAGTTCACGAACGGGGGATTAATCGTTAACCATCATCTACAGCTGAACATAGAACCTCTATTTCTTCTCGGAAGTCGGTTAAAAGGGCAATAACTTCGTGAATTTGATTTGCTAATGAATAAAATCCTTTGAATGGCACGAGCCAATCAATATGGATCTGTATTCAAACCCCGTCGCACGAAAACATCGCATCAGCCGCATATGCGACGATTCGCGATTGTATGACAATTTGCATGGCTAGTCATTAAATTATTTGAATGTTAAACCACGGTTTAATTTAATCAACCGTTAATGTTTGATGCATGATGTATGCATGACAAAACACTTTGTTCCATAAGAAGCCTTATAATTATTGGAATTAATAATTATTGTTAAGATTCGGATACAATAATATATAGACATTATTTAAAAAAATGTTAATTAATTGATTTTTTGATGACTTGCTATACTTAATGGTAGAGCTTATCGTGCGGTGCAGTGACTGCTAACATTGTTGCATTTAAATTATCATAATCATATTATTATGCTTTATTTCGGGAACTGCCTCCACACCAAGTTCAGGACTTGAGCAAAAGGTACCAGACAGACTGATCTGACTGATGACTGATCTCTATACAAGTACGCTAGATAGCTGATAGCCTTTGAAATGACAGCTATTTCTTGTGCCTATTTGAAGCGGAATCAGCGCCCCCATTATTCGGGTAGAGAACTAAGGCCGGTATAAATAGTCAGTACTTAAGATGCGACCCGGTCTCAAGACGCGGTTCGGCTCTGTGATTGGTCCAAATTTTGACAGCCAACCAATCACAGAGCCTGAACCGTGTCTTGAGACCGAGATGCATCTTGAGTACTGACTATTTATACCGGCCTAAATCTGACGTAAAAATGACGTTTGAAAGCCGCCATATTGGCGTTAATAGCAGTAGTGAGAGTACTTGGAACTAATACTAGTGATGACAACTGTTGTTATTGGTTGTGGTTACGTCAAATTTAGTTCTCTACCCGAGTAATGGGGGCGCTGATTCCGCTTCAAACAGGCACAAAAAGCAGATGTGTATCAGCTATCCAGCGTACTTGTATAATAGATCAGTGAGACAGACAAACACACTTTCGCAATTATATTATTAGTATGGATTTCGTCTGCCCTGGATACATTACAAAGTTGAGTGGAGCACAAGCAAGAGCTGCAAGACTCATGTATCGAATGTTCCATGAATTATTAACGAAGATGCTCGTCGCTCAGTGAATTTTAAGTTTTGCTGTCTACAATGATTGTGGCACCTATTTAGATATGAACGTAGGTAAGATAGTTTACGAAAAATAAAAAAAATACATCCAAACCAGCTATTATTAAATAACTCTACCAAAATTTTGTGAGATAATAATACTCCCCACACCGGTTTCGGTGACGGTGGCCGGTTTCATTGAAACCGGCCACACAGACAATCAGGTGATCAGCATGCAATGTCCTAACCAAACTTGGAAATAACATGTTTCCAACGAGGGAATCGAACCCACAACCTCCGAGTCAAGAGCGACGCTCTATAAGACCACTGGACGACGGAGGCCGTTGGCCTATGTTACACCAATAACAGTGATAACGAACATGTAGGAACTAGGAAGGCACATTCATCTATACAGCATGACTGGTGAGTCAATACCGATATTTAAGGAGAGTATTCAGTACTCGATTCTCATTATAATTATGTAATAAAATTAGGTTCTTAATTTTTTCCGAATTTCCCAAAAATTTATGAATCATGGATACTAAGTAAATTACGCGGCTAGGCAAGTAGGCATACTATGCGGCCGGTGCAGAGGCGTGCGCTACCAAAGAAACACCACACAACTACCCCTCCCGCTCGCGGTGTCCATGCGTTGGGTAAATAATAGGCTACTTGACCTATATTCAATTTCATTGAACAAATGCATATTTCTAGTAGAACTTGGCGTAGGAAACCGTATTTCACCCTTATCATCAAATAAAAGCTTATGATTGATAAATAAAGTCGATTTGAAAATATGATTTTATGAAAATATGATTTGTACTGACTAAAACGCTTTTGCAGTACTTCCGATTTGGATGTGACGTCATCATGTTCGTAATTTAATATCTTTTATTTATCGCGCTCGTTATGTGTAAGTTTATTTGTACATAAATAATAAGAATAAGCCTAGAAAGATTTGCAAAATATATTTTCATGAGTAATTCAAATAAAACACCAGTTTTATATATTATCTTATTTATTGTAGACGGGAAATGAAATGGCCAAATCTTTTCTCCAAAAGTTTTCAACATTACAAATGATTTCTAATTTCTTATTTAATTCTTTTATAATTTTTGGGCACCTTAAGACTCGTACATTTAGCACATAAAAAAATGTTAAATAAAGAGACTCTAAAATACAAACAGTATGACGTCACACTATGGCGGACAGTGTTTTCGGCGCCATTTACAAGGCGTATTTTTCAATCAACATTTTTACGGGTTTTTACTGTGTAAAATAATAAAATATTAGTTTATTTCGTGAAAATTAATGATTAAGAAGCGATTAGCATGAAGAAAAAAATTAGGTCAAGTAGCCTATTATTTAACTTTAAGCTACATTTACTCAGTGATCAATTGATATTATTTTTTTATATATATATTTTTTTTTCAACTAATATAATAGCCAAATATCACGTCCTCAAGTATTGAACATGTCTCACCAGTCACGCAGTATATATAAAATCAAATAATTGAGGTAAACAATTGTACTATGAGAGAAGTTGATTCCTAGGCAGATGGGAGACCTACGTAGTTTGGTCGCGTTACATCAAACCCATCCGACCGATCACAGCTAACATTGAATTGACAACAGCCGACCAAATAACGTAGGTCCATCAACTGCCTAGGAACCAATTTCCTCGATGGTATATGCTATACACGCTTTGCAATCATGGTATTCCATCATGGCCCAACGTTTACAATTTACATGAAACAGACATCGCTAATTGAAAGTGACGATGATGTTTCATTAATCATCATCATCTTGATGCATAGACAATGATGACATAGGATCCCCTGGTCTATAATTTATAGTTCAGGCGACAGCAGTATCGTGTTCGCGCACGTGTGGCGCTGGCTGCCGTCACGTTCCCATGACCA
This sequence comes from Plebejus argus, assembly GCA_905404155.3. Classification (NCBI taxonomy): domain Eukaryota; kingdom Metazoa; phylum Arthropoda; class Insecta; order Lepidoptera; family Lycaenidae; genus Plebejus; species Plebejus argus. The sequence goes on along the minus strand of FR989929.1, from coordinate 5,339,728 downwards.
TGTCTGATCATTACTGGAAATCAGCGTATTCATCATCATCATCGATTTAGAAAAGTCGATAAGTTGAACCATAGAGGTAAGAATAAGGTGGTACTTTGGTTGTTTCGTCGTCCTATATCATTTCGCGGGACTCAAAGTATACCAAGTTTCAGCAATATCGGTTTAGCGGTTTGGGCGTGAAGAGGTAACAGACAGACAAATAGACACAGTTTCGCATGTATAATATTATTAGTATGGAAGTATAGATTCGTCTCTTAGTGATTTGGAAGGTACAGATGTAAGTTCAGAAGTAACTGCAGTGGATTTTAGATTTTACAATTTTCTTTGGGCATCTTTATGATAGGCGCTGCTTCTAATAAACTAATAATAATCAATCATCGCATCATTCCTTAATCCATAATATCCATAAATAAATAAATAAATAAATAAATTCCTTATTTTAAACCTTTAAAATATTAACTTAGTATGCAGACGTTCCGAAAAAACGCAAGCAAAAACACAGGTATCTTCGGTATAAAGATAATTCTTTAAGACCAACTTACCGGTTAAGCTGTTGCATGTCCCTGGGAGGGGGCATCGGGGTGGGGATCCGCCTGCCCCCCCGCACCGCCCCCTCGCTCGCGCCTTCCCCCCTGGAACAAAGAATGAAAAAATTTCACTTATGACGAAATTTAATGCCATCCAAAACGCATCACAGAAATTACTCATGCAATAACTTAATATTTTTTTAATTGATGAACTGTCTGGAGTCTAGACGTGGTTTATACACATACATATTTACTAAACAAGATTAAAGTTTTAAAGCCTATAATATGCCACTAGCAACTCTTTCAGCGCTGCAACTCTTTCAGTGAACTCGGAGTCGGGCCACATACACATTACACACCCTAAAGTAAGTATTATCATTTATCACTTTGTTTTGTTACAGCCTGTAAAGCGTATTATATAA